>JAYESA010000001.1:78529203-78964203 GCA_036927795.1 Iris macrosiphon | reverse complement strand
ATCAGGCGAGTACCTACCTCTGATAGTTTTTATTTCATTATAGCATTTATATCACCTGTTCTAGAACTGTAATACTTGATTCTGACATATTGTTACACGACCTGGTACTAGTAGATCCCGTCATGAGATGCTATCCCCCTTACCGTGTTCAGCGGGTACTCTATCACGTGTATTTCATCATGTGCTTCGGGTATTGATTCTCATGTGCTATCATGTGCTTCTTGTGCTCTCGCCTTCATGTGCGTGAGCTACTTATCATGTACGTAGTGTGTCGTGGTTGGATCCAAGAGTATTAGTGGGGGAGGAGAGTAGGAGTTGGTTATGTGATCAAAGTCAAACAGTATTCATGTGTATGTCGGTTATGCAACTCACGCATAATGGAGTTATCATAGTTTATTCATGTGCAACCTAAGCCGATCACATAACGAACTTGTGCTCAAGGCACTTAACTAGTATTCCTGTTTTCTCACATGCAGTTACTTCTCTACTTGTATTGTTCTCCAGTTTACATTGCAGCTACTTTATCTGCTCCATATGTATTTATTTCCTGTGCATCTTGTATACTTTTCTATTGCTCGTCATATACACCTTACCATGTATTTGGAGTTGCTTTCAGAGTTTAGTACTTTGCTCCAGTCCTGACTGGGCATATTTTTTCCAAAGGATCCTGAGGATTATTGCCCGACATTCTACGGGCCGGGCGTCGAGGAGTGTTGTGACCCCGAGACTGAGGAGGAGCCCATCGAGGAGACGCCTTTAGCGCCCTAGTTAGCTAGGTGGGTTTTCCTGGGTTGTTCTCAGTTGATTATTCTGGATGACTGTACTGTATTATTATTTTATTGCCTGTGAGATGTTGTAGACTATAGACTTGGACTGTATATTTTGGATATTGTCTTGCTCTTCGTTTCTTTACTTCTTTGTAATATCTTATCGTGCTTTTACTCTTCCCCTAGTTATTGTGATTGAGTCATATATATATTGCGTGGTTGCCCTCTTTTTGTAGAGGTTATATTGACAGGTTTTGTGTGATAGATGGTTGACCTAGAACAAACCTTTACAGCATTCTACCGTCGATTCTGCGGCGTAGGCTAGACGTACCCATGACTCATGCCCGATTTTTGGGTACGGGTCGTGACATTAGTTTAGTTTAGACTCATGGACCAACATGTATTAATTATTAAATTTGAGCCAATTAGAAAGCCCATTGATTAGGAGATAGATTAAAATTAATTAAACCATTAGACTAGAAGCTTTCCTCCTTAATTATTTTTTCATGAGAGGCCCCAAGGGATATATTGGACAATTCATAGTAGCTTGAAGGAGGGCAAAGAGCGGCCGACCTATATAGAGAGGGGGAATTAATTTCTTTCTCCTCTTTTCATTTCAAAACTAGATCTAGAATTTTTCTCAACCAAATTCCTTCATTCCCACTTTATTTCCCTACCAAATTTCATCATAATTCCTTCCCAAATCACCATTGGAGACTAGTGGAGCAATGATCTAGAAGGAGGAAGTAAGAATCTACAAAGAGGAGCAATGATCTACAAGTTGGAGGCCAATTTTATCATATTTGGAGGTTTCATTCTGAATCCATCTCCCCAATAGATATAATTCAGTTTTTTCCTTAATTTAGGTTCTAAATATGAGATTTAACCATGAGAAATCAACCCATATGCATAGGCTACCCATAGGATTTGGTTTTGTGTTCATAGGAGGCCTATTGTGAAAGTTATGGTACTTTTTATGTTAATTTTAGGGGAATTCTGATATTGACATTTCTTTTGTGTGTCAATTGGTCCTATTGATCAATTTGGCATGTGCTTGTGTATTTGGGGTTAGTGTCCTGTCCATAATTGGGTACGTGTAGGTCGTATTCCAATAATTTAGTGATACGTGTTGATTTGGAGGGTTTTCCTCTGACACGGGACTTTTTATATGTCACATTTTGACATGGACATGTAGAATTATATTTGACTCTTCGTATTGTTCATAAATAATATATATGACTTGCTCGTGTCCTTTGGGGTACATTTGGATGTGTGGAGGACTCGTGTCGCAAGCATATCCTAGATCTAGTGGGATACGGGGTGATACGATCTATGTGTTTGTGTAATTTAAATTGTGGATCTATTTCTCTTGTCATTGTGATAAAAATTATATATATATATATATATATATATATATATATATATATATATATATATATATATATATATATTGTTGTGTAATTATGTTTATGTATATTGTGTCTTAGATCTATGTATCTATGTATATACTATATGTGTATATATTGTTAGGTGGCTATTCTTTTACATGTAGGTATAATTATATATATTAGTATGTATAGATATGTATATGTTCAATAGATAATTATATATTATTATATTTATATTTATATAATGTGTGTTACATATTATTGTATGATTATATACATGTAAACATATATGTATAGTTATATATATAATATTACTATATATGTGTGTATGTTACTATGTATTTATTAGGTGCATAATGTATATGGTGGTAGCTATATATATATATATAATACTATATTGTAATATGTAATATTGTGTGCATATGTATATCTTATAAGTTGTAAGCTATATATATATATATGATACGGTGTTATGTATATACATATATTACTACATATATATATGTATGTGAGGAGTATGAGTGTATGTATATTCATATATAGTAATTGCATGTATTAGATGTAAGTATATATTATATAGTGGTATATATATATATATATATATATATATATATATATATATATATATATATATATATATATATAGCGACAGCAGCAAAGACGACAGCAGCGGTAGCGTCACAATAGTACTGCAGCAGTAGCTGTAGCAAGCAGCAGCAAGGGCGACAGCAGCAGAAGCATCGCGATAACACAACAGCAGCAGCAAAAGCAAAACAGCAGTAGCGACAGCAGCAAAGGCGACAGCAGCAGCATCGTCGTAACAAGGTAGCGGCAGCAGCAATAGCACAGCAGCAGCAGCAGCAGCGACAGCAGTTTAGCGACGGCAGCAGAACCGTCGCTAAAACAGCAGAGTATTAGAGTATCAGTGATTTCACCGACAGTCAACAACGGTCTTTAGTGACAGTTTGATAGATTTTTCCTATTATTATATATATATATATATATATATATATATATATATATATATTCCTAGATTGTTAATAATATAGTATATGTATAATTATTGTGTAGCATATATATATATTTACGGGTAGTAGTATAACAAGTATTTGGGTATTACCTTGAGATACCCAGGTAAGTACCAAGGTATTGGAGATACCCAAGGTATTGGGTTTGGGGTATCAAGATTTTGGTTCTATGTTGTGATACCAAGTTGGTTCAAAACCAAGATACCTAATTAATGTTTGTCTTTAAGATTTTATTTAATAATATTATTTTGGCATTTGTATGTGATGTTTTCCTTTTGGATTTACGTATCCGGAGATACGGTATCCTAGTATTTTAAGATATGGGTTTTGTGACCTAAACTAAAGTATTTAAACCAAATATCCATGTGTTAGACTCATGCAACCTAGAATTAGGTAGTAGACCATAGTTGACCATAGTTTGACCATAGTTGACCATAGTTGACCTTATAGTTGACCATAGTTTGACTTGTGACTTAGAGTTGACTTATTGACCTAGAAATTGACTAGTTTAACTTATTTGCTTTCCAAAACCTTATATTGATATTGTATTCCATATCTAGGTCTTCGAGGCACCATATCAGACATATATGAGACTATTCATTAGACTTCAGGCGAGTACATTCTCTGATAGTTTCTCGTTTATGATATCCTCTATGTTTATTATATCTAGTGTAGATATCCATGTTTCTTGATACGATGGTTACACGGATTGGTATATCTGGATCTCGTCATGAGATATTATTCCTTATATATGGTATATCTTGTGCAAGTCTTGTTTCATTGATTATCTTGTGCATGTACAGGCACTGATTCTCAGGGAGATTTGCTACCTTCCTAGAGAATCACGTGCCATAGCATACCATGGTTGGATCTATTATATCAGTCGAGGGTGGAGAGTATTTTAGTGTAGATATATGATTATACCCTCCTTGTGCATGTCTTGTTCCTTGTGAGTGTTGATCATACACAGCATGTATGATCTGCCAGGCCATTATACTCTTGTGCAAGTTTCCAATCCGATCACATGTTAAAGCTAGTACTCATTCACTTAGACATTAGTATTCTTGTTCATTGTCATATTGTTCATTCTTGTATTTATTGCAGTATTTCCTTATTGTATATCTCTTATATCTATTGTGCATCTTGTATATCCACATCTATTTACTGTTATATAGTTTTTATTATTTATTAGAACTGCTGTTAGAGATGTACTCTGCTCCTTTCCTGACTGAATATATTTTTCCCAGATGACACCGAGGATTGGTACCCTACACATTATGGAACTCAGGATGTTGTGGGTTTAGAGTCAGAGACCCTGGTTCATGAGGGACTTATCCCAACTGAGGCAGATGACCCGAGTTTAGTAGCTTCTTAGTATTCTTTTGTACTGGATTTGTCTCCAGCTTATTTGTTAGTATTTCTATTCGGACTCATTGATGTATTATCTTATACTCATGAGTTATTTGTGACTATTCTATTCTTTATCATATTCGTGCTCATTCCATCTTAGATCTGTGATTGAGTTTATTGTTATTGTTAGTGGTTCATTATATTGCTAGATAGATTTCCCAGACAGCGTTCTACCCCGATTCTGCGACGTAGGCTGGGCGTTGTTCCCGACTTGTACCCTTATACCGGGTGTGGGTCGTGACAACATAGAATACTGAGAGCGATGCACTTCCTACAATATCTCCTCATGCAGCTCCCTACTAGGCACACATAATCTAATACCATGCCGCAAAGAACCATCCTCGGTAATGGTAAAATCATCCTTCAATCCTGCTCTCACCTGAGCTTTGATGCTCCTCAGAGATACATCCTCATACTGGGCTGCCTTGATCCTATTTATCAACTCTGATGTATTTGCAACTTCCAGATCTATATGGCAAAACAAGAAACTATTACCTTACTGCCCAAGCTCTCCAAGTCCTCCAATAAATATCGATCCTGCGTCAACAACATAGCTACCGGTTACCTACTCAAGGCTTCGATAACTATATTGTCTTTTCTATGATGATACTGCAAAGATATATCAAAATCCTTTATCAGTTCCTTCCACCGACGCTACCTCATGTTCAACTTCTTCTGAGTAAAAACATACTTTAAGCTCTTATGGTCTGTGAAGATCTTCACACGCTCTCCGTACAAATAGTATTTCCACAACTTCAGGGCAAAGATGATTGCTGCCAACTCCAAATCATGGGTAGGATAGTTCTTCTCATGAGGACGCTATTGCTTGGATGCATAGATAATCACTTTCTCATTCTGCTGAAGAATAGAATCCAGCCCTTTCCCTGGTGCATCACTATAAATAGTGAAATCTCAAGACCTTGATAGAAATGTCAAAATAGGAGCAGATGTCAACCTCATCTTTAATTTTTATAAAGCAACCTGGCACTCCTCTGTCCAAACAAACTCTGCATCCTTCCTGGTGAGTCTAGTCATCGGCTCGGCAATCCTTGAAAAATTTTGTACAAACTTTATGTAGTAGCCTGCTAGACCCAAAAAACTTCTGATCTCTGTCACTGAACTCGGGGTCTTCCAAGACTCCACTGCTGCGATCTTCTTTGGATCCACTAAAATTCTTTCACCAGTCACAAAATGTCCTAAGAACTCCACCTTGTCCAGGAAGAACTCACACTTGGACCGCTTTTCATACAGATTTTTCTTCCTCAGCACATCCAACACAATCCGTAAATGCTCATTGTGCTCCTCCGGTGTCTTCGAGTATATGAGTATGTCATCGATGAACACTACTACGAACTTATCAAGGTACTGGTGGAACACCTTGTTTATCAAATTCATAAATACAGTCGGGACATTAGTCAACCCAAAAGGCATTACCATGAACTCATACTGGCCATACCGATTCCTAAAAGCAGTCTTCGGAATGTCCTTCGACTTCACTTTTACCTGGTGGTAGCCTGATCTCAAGTCAATCTTGGAAAATACCTTGGCGCCACTCAACTAATCGAATAAGTCATCCATCCGTGGCATCGGATATTTATTCTTGATAGTAAGATTATTCAATACCATATACTCGATGCACATGCGCACCAATCCATCCTTTTTTGGTACAAACAATACCGGGGATCCCCATAGTAAAGAACTGGATCTGATAAACCCCTTATCCTATAATTTATCCACTTGCTTCTTCAGCTCAACAAGCTCTCTGTTGTTTACTTTATAGACATATTATAAAATTGGTTCTGCATCTGGCACCAAGTCTATAGAGAATTCAATATCTCGATCTGGCAGCAATCCTGGCAATTTCTCAGGAAGCACATCTAAGAATTCTACTATCAACGGATGTGGCAACTCATTATCTTCCACCAAAGCTCCATATATAATGCCTTCTCTCTGCTCTATAGCTTCTCTAGCAAACTCAAACTCTGGCTCTCTTGGCGGGCTAAACAAAACTCTACCTCCTCTACTATCTATACTAGCATGGTGTATACTCAACCAATCCATCCCAAGTACAATATTGTAACACAGAAGTGGCATTACAAGTAGACACGCACTTAGCTTTCGGCCTCCCGGAGTAACTCTTTGATCCTTGCAAATATTACTAACCAGGATAATGCCTTCCCTAGTTACGATATTGCAAGTCCTAAGCAAAAACTCAGCTACCAAATGATGCTTCAGAGCAAAAAAATAGATACAAAACTAAAGAAAGCACCACTATCATACAAAGCTAAAGTTGGAATAGAATCAAGAAGAACAGAACCTGCGATGACATCTCCGGTGTGCTCGGCCTCCTCGACTGTCATAGAAAATGCTCATCCCTGACGTGCACCTCCCTGATACTAGTGCTGGGCATAACGCTGCTGCTGGGTCAGAAGCGGCAGTCCCCTCGGCTGTACTACAGGTGGCCTCGCATGTGTCCTCGGAGCTGGAGCTTCTCCATGAACTACACGACGAGGGTTGGAAGGATACTCTCTCAACTGTTGCCCCTCGGCACCATAATACAAATAAACTATCAACCTATTCCTACAAACTTTCCAGATATGGTCGGGCTTCTTGTAGTAGTGGCAGAAAGCTTATTGTGACTATCTCTGCTACTGTGGTGCCTGGTGAAATGGTGCCCTAGCTGGAATCTGGTGCTGTTGTGGCTGCTAAAAAGGTATGGACTAGAAATGAGGAAGCTTAGCAGTCACTGTGATGCTATTTGCCCATAGAAAAGAATCGCGATCTCTCTTGGGTTTTAAGCCCAACTCTCGCTCAACCTTGTATGCCTCCGTAAGTATCTCCAAATAGGTCTCATAGAAAGACGGAATAAGAATCTTTACTTCCAGTTCAGACCCTCGCTAAAATAGATAGTTCAAACCTCTGTCTCCCTCATCAAATACTCCATAAATTGACTCAGCCTACCGAACTCTGCGGCGTACTCCTCCACAGATATGCTCCCCTGAGTAAGGCACTCAAACTGCCTCTCCAAGTCCAATCTGTCCGCCCGAGCAAAGAACTTCCTCTTGAAGAGGTCCTTGAACACCTCCCAAGACTGCCCCACATCAGCAAGAAGTTGCTCATTTATGAACCAAGTGTAGGCGATATCGAACAGCTGAAGTCCTACTGCCTCAACCTTTAGATCCTCAGCAAGATGGGACACCCTTATAAGACAATCAATATCCTTGAACCAATCATCAGCGTAGATGATGCCCTCAGTCCCCTTGAAGACCAGAGGTTCCAGTTTTTTGAAGTCCTGAATATTACCCGGCCGGAGCTGGACAACCTGCGAAATTACCTGTTGCTGTACTAGAACTCCTCTCTCTACTACAACAAGGGCAAGCTGATAAGCACTCTCAATGCCCTACCATAACACGTCGGTCTGCCTCTGGTGTGCCTCGGGCTGGGCCCACTGAGCCTCCATTATCTCACAAAATAATACGAACACCTGAGTCACATCTGTCGGTACGGGAGGTGGAGGTGGAGGTGGAGGTGGAGGTGGAAGTCCCTCAGATACAGCTAGAACAGTCCTCTGAGCTGGAGGTGGACCCCTGAATGCAGCTGATACGCCAATAACTAGAGAAGTGACTGGGGCAGGCCCTTGAAAAGTAGTAGATCTCTTAGAAAAAGCTCATCTCTGTTGTGATCTAGTCTTAGGCGTCATCCTGAGGCAAAGCAAAAGAAAAGAATCAATATGCCTCATGATGTAATGCATTCAAAGAAGGACAGTTAAAGATCAAATATCAATATCAAGAAAGAACATTTAAAATGATCAATAGAGTTTTTCCTAGATGTGATTGAGTATTCTCAGCCTATAGCCTATATCCTATATCTTGAAACAGGCTCATAATAGCACTCAAATAAGAGCACTACTATAAATCGCACTAATTGTGACCTCGAAGACTTGCATGAGCGACCACTAAAAATGTGTCATGATCCGCACTCGATGTAGGGGCACGAGTAGTGAACAACGCCCAGCCAACGCCGCAGCATCGACGGTCGAACGTTGTTTGGGTAAACTATCTATCTAGCAATCAAGATATAATAATAAAAATATGAATACTAAATCATAGATCTATAAGATCGAACAATCGCACGAATAAGATAAAAGAACTAAAGAGTCATAATACAGCTCGCAAGATAAATAATATCCAATGAGTCATATCAAAGAAATACTAATAACAATGCTGGAGACAAATCCAATACAAAGATCTATCTACTGTGATACGAGTCCTGGGTCGTCTATCTCAATCAGGATGAGACCCTCCAGAACCAAGGTCTCTAGCTCTAAGCCAACTACGTCCTGAGGCCCATAGTGAGTGGGGTACCACTCCTCAGTATCATCTGGAAAAATTATATCCAGTCAGAAAATGAGCAAAGTATATCTTTAACAGCAGTTCTAATAAATAATATAAACTATATAACAGTAAATAGAACGAATATACAAATGCAATATAAGGTACAAGAGATATGCAATAAAAAATACTAAAAATAAATACAAGAATGAGAATCATATGAATGAACAAGAAATACTACTACTAAGTGAGTGAGTACCAGCTTTAACATGTGATCATCTTGGAAACTTGCACAAGGATAATAGCCTGATTAATCATACGTGCAGTATATGATTAATACTATTTAAGTAACAAGACATGCACAAGGAGGGTATGATAACATATCTATACGACATACTTTTCATCCTCGACTGGTATAGTAAATCCAATCATGGTACGTTGTGATACAGGATTCCACAAGAAGGGCGATAATCATCTCATAAATTAATGTATATATTTGTACAAGAAGAACAAAGAAATAAGGCTTGTACAAGATATACCATAAATACCAAGGAATAATATCTCATGATGAGATCCGGATATACCAATCCGTGTAACCATCGTGTCAAGAAATCAAGGATATCTACATTAAATACAAGAGACAGAGAGGATATCATGAATAAGAAACTATCAGAGAACGTACTTTCCTGAAATTCGGTGAATAGTATCAAAGATGTCCGGTACGGTGTCTCGAAGACCTAAATAGGGAATATTACATCAATACAAGATTTTGGAATAAAAATAAGTCAAAGTAGTCAACTTCTAGGTCATAAAACCATTTCTAAGTCAAAATAGTCAAAGTAGGTCAACTCTAGGTTAAACTAGTCAAACTTGGTCAAACTAGCTATTTCTAGGTTGTATGAGTCTATCTCTAGGATATTGGGTCCATATACTATGTAACTAGGCCATACTAGCTATATTAGGATACTAGAAAACCAACAAGATACCGTATCATAAGATACGCAATTTATTAGATATGAAAATATTATTATTATTATTATTATTATTATTATTATTATTATTATTATTATATATATATATATATATATATATATATATATATATATATATATATACAAGACAAAATATATATATCACTCCTAACTAAACTAATGCTAAGTGGATACCTTGGCTTTGAACCAAAAGCGATATCACGCCACTTACACTCCCATCTTGATGTGCAAACTCAATACCTTGAGTAAAATCTAATACCTTGACATTACCTTGGTATCACAAGATAATTCAATATCTAACATATAACTACTACCCATACTCCTCACTATATACTAATATGTATTTAACTTATAACAATAATATACTAAACTATATACTAACATACCCCTTCGAATATTCAATACCCGTACCCAAGATATCTCAACTCTCATTAGCTTGGTGTATCTCAAGGTAATATAGAAATAATACTAACTAATATTAACTAGTGGTTATGTATATAAATATCTCATATATATATATATATATATATATATATATATATATATATATATATAAGCTAGTTAGTATATCAATAAGTTAGTATATATATATATATATATATATATATATATATATATATACACTAGCTTACTAACTTACTAGCTTAACTTAATAACTTATCAAAATAAGCTAACTGGCTAATCGCAACTGCTGCTGCTTACTACTGCTGCCGCTTGCAGCTTATCGTTGTTGCCACTGCTGCTTTCTGCTTCTGCTGTCGCTGCTTACAGCTTCAGCTTCAGCTTCTGCTGCTACTTCTGCTTCTGTTACGGCTTGCTGCTTCTACTGTTGCTTGCTGCTGCTGCGGCTGCCTCTGCTTGCTGCGTCTCAGCTTCTGCTGTTATTGCTCATGCTACTGTTTCTCAACTTTTCACTGCTGCTGCTTATGACTGCTTTCTTCCTGCTTTTTATTGCTTTTCTTCCTATTTTTTATTGCTTTCTTCACTATTTTTGTATTGCTTCTTCTCCCTTCAAGCTCACATACATATGTATACACATCTACACACACACACACACACACACACACACACACACACACACATATATATATATATATATATATATATATATATATATATATATATATATATATATATATATAACCATAATATCATTATACATATATCTACATATAACCATACTAGAGATGCACATGAACTCCTACTCTCCCATGATCACCAACACATCAACAAGAATTATAGAACATATATATATATATATATATATATATAATTATAATATTATAATATCTATAACCAAGGCAATTGAATTGAATTACAAAGAAACAAACACGTGAACTATAACGCACCCACACTAGATCAATGATACGCATGCGATACGACTCCACCACACAATCAAACATATCCCGAAGGACACGTGCAAGTATAAAATCATAATTATGAACAATACAAAGAGGTAACTACTCATCTAAGTATTCGTGTCAAAATGTGACATGCTCAAACTCCCGTGTCGGAGAAAAATTCCCAAATTAACCCGTATCTCCAAATTATCGTGATACGGCCTACATATATCCAATTATGGATATGACACTAGCCACACACAATCAAACATATGTTAATTTGGTCTAATTGACCTATTGACAAACACAAGATGTGTCAATCTCAAAATTTTCCTAAAATTGACACAAAATATCACATAACTTTCTCCATTGGCCTCATATAAACCTAATTCCAATTCCTATAGGTAGCCTTAGTATATGGGGTAGTTTCTAATGATTAAATTATAAATTTAGAGTTTAATTAGAGAAGAAAAACTAAATTATACCTATTGGGAGTTGGATTCTCAATGAAACCTCCAAATTGAGTGCAAAGAGCCTTGAACTTGTAGATCATTGCTCCTCTTTGTAGATCCTTGCTTCCTCCTTATAGATCCTTGCTTCCCCCTTGTTCTAATGGACTCCAATAATGATTTGGAAAGGAATTGGAAAGAAATTTTGGTAGAATTTGATGTAGGAATGAAGAAATTTGGAAGAGAAAATTATAGATCTAGATTTGAAATAAAAATAAAGAGAGACCATTTTTCCTCCATCTATATACTAGGCCGGCCACTTTTTCCCTTTCCCAATCTACTATAAAATATCCATAACACCCATTGGGGCTTGTTATGAAGAAAATAATTAAGGAGGGAAGGTTCTAGTCTAATTGGTTTAACTTAATAAATCCCCCTCCTAATGATTGGGCTTCTTATTGGGCTCAATTCTAACTAGAACTAAATATTGGTCCATGGATCTAATCTAAACTAGTTAGGTCCACTAACACAAGTCCAAAATAATATACTAATATCTAACAATAAATAAATAATACAATAAATAAATATTCAACATGCATAATATTTAATTAATTATAAAATAACCAAAATATTATTTCCTAGAAAATATGGTAGTGACACTTTACCCTTATCTTGCATCTTGATATCTCCTAGTATCATGACTTACCAATTTCTAACTTAATAACCAATCTCCAACATATTTACCTAATACCCAAACCTTATACTCAATATATATATATATATATATATATATATATATATATATATATATATATATATATATATATATATATATATATATATATATATATATATATATATATATATATATATATCACTCTAACTCCATATCTCACCTAAATCAATACCCTAACTCGTGCCCATCACTTATCACAATGCACCCTTGAACCCACCATCCAAGTCAACTGATACCCGAAACTATCAGTCATTCCTGATACCCATATACCCAACCTGGCACTTAACATTAGTAAATACTGCTGCAGTAGCACTCCTCAAACCAGGCCAATAACAGACCTAACTCCAACCCAGGTTCTCTAGTGCAATGCCTGCAACCTTAGAGAACTTGCTCTGAAAGCAACTGCACTTGCAGTTGAATACCCGACCTCCAAGCCAAGCCTCCAGCCCCCAATACCTACACTAACACATTAACATTGCAACTAATCCTGTGTCATAATGTATCATGAAGAAAAATACTAATTCTCAATCCTGTGTCATAATGTATCATGATACGCACTCCCCGTATCCAATTATAAAAACGTAAAACCCATGAAACATTATAATAGACTTGATTTGTTCTATTGAGGACACGATACAACCAACATATGGACAAAATTTAGATTTCTCCAAATTGAGCCCAAAAACCAACAATACAACTATCAAATGCATAGATCTACCTAAATTGAGGCCCATAGTGGATACATCTATCATAAAAGGGTTATTTTCTCCAACTAGAAGGTTCATATAGGTCTCAATAGGCTTCCTACACATAGAATAGGTAAAATTGAGATGTTTACCTCTACTAAAAGTGCCCTCCTTGGTGGACTCCAAATTTTGACTTGGACACAAATTCCTCCTTGGTGACTCATCTCCAAGCTCATTGCTCCTTGATAAAGAATGAATGAAGAGAATTGAGAAAAGATAGTAAAATTTGAATTCAAGATCTAGAATTTGAGGGAATGAATTGGTATTTAAAATAAATTATTGCTTGGGAAGGAAGTAGCAATTGGAGGAAAACAAAATTCAAAAGAAATACATATGGCATTCTACTATTAGTTGGGTTCAATTAGTTACATTCATTTTCTCTCCTATTTTAATTTAAAAATTAAAAAAAAAAGAATCTAATTTGATTAAAAAGGAAATCTCTACAATTAAAAGAGAATATTTCTTTCATGACAACTAGCTTAATTTAATTCTATTAATTAACTAGGCAACTAACACTAATTAATTCTAGGCCATTCCAATTAATTTTTAAACTAACCAATAATACAAAATATAATCATATAATATTAGCAGCATATAAAATTACCAAAATATCCCTAATATACAAAAATTACTAAAATATTCCTATATTGAAAATAGGTGGTTACAAGTTTACCCTCCTTAAAATAATTTCGTCCTCGAAATTAAAAGACAAAACTAGCACTAAACAATCAAGCACAATAGAAATACCTCATGGCTCGAAATGATATGGGTATCGCTCGCACATCTCATCCTCTCTCTCCCAGGTAAACTCAACTAGAGAGTGACGCCTCCACGCGATATGAACCAAGAGAATCGTCTGGTTCCGTAATACCTTATCCCTGTGATCTAGAATCTCCACTGGCTACTCTGGATAATTGAGAGTCGGGCCCACCTCGAGTTTCGAGTGATCCAATACGTGATAAGGGTCTGCCATGTACCATCTCAGTTGCGACACATAAAAAATGTTATAAACTCCCTTTAGTGCAGGCAGCAAGTGTCACGACCCACACCCGGTGTAAGGGTACGTGTACGTGGGTACGTCCAGCCTACGCCGCAGCATCGGCGGTAGAACGTTGTCTAGGTCAACAATACTATCTAACATCTCACACAGTATATATAATGGTACCTGTCAATGATATCTCAAATCCAATTGGAGAACAATATAATGGTATTATTATAATCAATACTCAATCATAATCTAAAACTAAAGGAAGATAAAGCCACGATATGGAATAGAAGAAAGAGTCACAAAGTCACAATATAATACATCCAAGACTAATAGTCCAACTACAACACAAATCAAAAATAATATATATACATGCCAATGCCTAAAACTGAAATATATATACAATATGCTAATGGAAATCTAAGTCGCCTCAGTAGTTGGCACTAAATCCTCAGTCGACTTGCCATCTTGTGGCCCGTAAAAGGTGTGACACATCTCCTCTAACCACTCATCTGAAAAATATATCAAGTCAGGATTGGAGCGAAGTACAACCCAATAGAAGTTTCAATTAATTTATAATGGCTATAAAAAAATAAAGAAAGTAATACAAGATGAGAAACAATAAAACAATATCATAGTATGGTAGAGAAGAGACAAATAAACTAGAGCAATATGGCATAAACTGATCACAATAAAATAGAATAAAGGCAATAAAATAGAGTATAGTGAAGAACTGTAACTATACTAAGTATTTGAAATACTAGTTAGATATTTGATCGGCTTGGGTTAAACATTGTCTACTTAAACGTTAGATAAATATTGTCTAACTTAAACATTAAATATTGAACATTGTCTAGGCTTTGATCACATATCTAGCTAACACTTCCCCTTTTCTCTGACTAGTACAATGGATCCAACCATGACATGTCACAATGTAAGATACTCAATGAACAGTCTATTATTAAATATTGTCTAGTGTTAAATATTGTCTAAACCATACGAGAACACGAGAAACAATAAAACAATAAATAATATCTCATGACTAAATATCCATGTGTATACTACTCCGTGTACCAATGTGTCAGAAATTAAATAATATATTTCTAAATACTTGTATTATAGTAATTATCAAATAATGGAAACTATCAGAGAATGTACTCGCCTGAGGTCCAGAGCAATGAATGAGAAATAATATCCAAAATAGAGTCACAAGGTCCTAAATATAAAATAATAGTGTTAATTGGTAAAAAAAATGATATGCATGATTAACTAACTAACGATAATGTTTCTAGGCCATGTCTAAGTTCATACTAGTTATACAAGGTCAACCTTGGTCAACTAATCAAACTTAAGTCATGCACAAGTTTCTAGGTCCATACTAAGGCAACTAGTCCATATTAGCCACTATCTTGCTAACACTAGCCAATACTAGCTATATCTCTAGGTTGTACTAGCTAATATAGTATACTACATGTAACATAGACTCTAAGTAAATCAATACTTTATAATATCAAACCAAACATATTACCTTAGCCTATATACTAGGGTCATATATAGTATCTGAACTAAGCTCCTATAAATAATTATCTTATATACATATACTTTAACTATAACTTATACCTTACCTTATCTTAGCACCAATACCTATATATCTAGGTATCCCCTTATTATCGCCACACCCAAAGTATCCTAGTATCATTTTTGATACCACACTTTATACTAAGGTATCCACTAATCTCTAGGATACTTACCTTCATATGACCTACACCCATATCCTACCCTCTAATACTCATACAACACACTCATTGAATACTCACCCACACCTACATACTCAGTCTTGTGTATTACACTCACTGCAGGAACTGTGCCCAACATACTCACATACACAATAACACTCATCCCTCAATATTTGGTACTCATATCCTCAATTTCCATATCAAATCCTAACTAATCCTTTGACACTACTCTTTGACACACAATAAGCTAAATGTGATACACACACAGGTCCTTACCCTAACTAGACACACTTTTAGGCCTATAATTTGCATATTGCATATAGCAATTTTTTTCCCACAGGCTTGTACCTATTGGATATTGCCCTTACTAATACACATAAGGCCTATTAATTGCTGATACTACAACCTTGATACTCAACTCCCATACCTAACACTTATTGCTAAATAATGCCCTCCTATCTATCTACAAAACATAACCAACTATCAATACTTATAGGATACCATGTTTAAATACTTGGAATCACATAAACCTCCAACACCTTGTTAGAGATATCAATCTCAAGGTACACTCGAACATATGGACATACCTCCATCAAAAGCATACTTGAAACCCCTCTACACTGCACACGAGCACACTTTCACCGATTGTACAACATACTGTGGTAAGATCTGTTGTTACCCCCACTGCTACCATATATGCATTCAAGTTGCAGTTGTCTGCAACAGGCTAATGCCTGCAAACTGAAGGCAGTGGCCAATTCAAGTTATAAAAATACAGAATTTACTCTCCTCTCCTATTGACCAACACCTGAACATAACCCACTGCAGTCTCAATAAGCCCATCAAATACTCTAATACACTCAATTACTCATACACACTAAACACTTGCTGCCATGACCCGAGCATACCACTGCAGAAGGTACACCTTGGTACACCTGTGATTCCCTCAGTCCACTGCTATCATATTCTACCCT
Source organism: Iris macrosiphon (assembly GCA_036927795.1). NCBI lineage: Eukaryota > Viridiplantae > Streptophyta > Magnoliopsida > Asparagales > Iridaceae > Iris > Iris macrosiphon. Next base: position 78,947,321 of record JAYESA010000001.1, on the reverse strand, counting down.
TTATCTATATTACAAGGATACATTCTCCTTCTAAGTCTGAACCCTAGCATTCCCTGCTCTGTGCAGACCCCAAACTAATAACACCTACAATGTATACTCCTCACAGATACACAGGTGGTTGTTTCAATTGGGTTGACACTTCAATACTTACCACTATGCACTGGCATTGCAGATACTAATACCATAAATAACTATAGCTTACATTCTTAAACCCCCTTACCTAATTCATTGCTTGATTTCCTCTATTGCCTGGTGCAATGGTTCCAGACCTTACTAAACGGATATCGTGAACATATACACACTCATAAATATTTAATCAAACACCCTTGGTGCACCCCTCTTGATATACCTAAACATATATGATACACCCTCTAATTACTATATATTATCATTAAATACATCAAATAGGATATGATACAACTATTCTAATACACATACAAGAAAATAACACAAGGGAACACCTACACATAGAAATTACTAATTCTACCCTACACATAGAAATTACTAATTCTACCCTCCGTAGCATAGGGGTTTCGTGACAAGGACTCCCCGTATCCAATTTTGGATACATAGCTAGCCTTACTACACTAATATAAATCTAATTAGGTCTACCAAACCTAATGACGAATACTTGGTGCTCTAATCTCGAATTTTTCCCAAATTGGACATCAAACTCAAAGTAAAAGTCACAATAGGGACTGTTAGAAGTCAAAACTTCTTCCTATAGGTAGTCCTAATGTATGGGTGGGTTCCTAATGATTAAATACAATAATTAGAACCTAATTAGGGAGAAAATTTTAGAATTTATCTATTGGGAGATGGATTTTCAATGCAAACCAAAATGGACACAATAGGACACAAGCTTCTATCCTCAAAGCTCCTTCACCAAATGTTCTTGCCAACCTCAAGCTTCTAGTCTCCTTAGATGGTGAGGATGAGTGAATTTGAGAGGTATTTGGAAAGAATTTGGTGGAAAGATGAATAATTTGGGGAAGAACAGTAATTAGAAAATATTTTCGATGGAGAAATGAGATGAGAGAGAGTATTCCCCTATAATTACCCCCTCCCCCTCTGCCCCTCTCTCAAGCAATATAAATAGTCAATTATACCCTTGTGGGTTGTCATAAAGAATAGATTAGTTAGGAAGCTTTGTCACCCTCACTTTTTCAATTAGGGGTAATTTAGTAATTTGGCATAGTTATTGTATTTTGCTATATATATTTATTTATGCTTGTATTAATTATTTATTAGTTAGTGGGCTAGCCTATTAGCTAGCTTGACCCATGTGAACCTAATTAGAATTTTTATGACAACTTTTGAGCCCAACATAGACCAAGCCTAATAGACCCATTTCCACTAATTAATTAGGAGGATTAGACAAAATACATTAGTGTAGAAACTTTCCAAAATAGCCATCCTTAATTATTCTCCTTAATTCTTTATGTAAGGGAAAACTAAGCATTTTGTGGTGACTTGAGGAAGAGGGAAGGGACATGCCACTTTAAGAGGGGGTCTCCTCTCTCTTTCTCCTCTTTATTTACATTTATTTTAGATCCCCAAATTCATAGATCCCCAATTTACTCCACCCCTCCATCAATTAACCTTCAATTAACTCTTATTCTCTCTAATTTTCATCTCTCAAGGAGCTTTGTATCTTGCAGTAACAAGGAGCACAAGGGAAGGAGCTTCAGTGGAGAGATCGTGTCCAGATCGTATCTATTACACTTTTCATTAGAACCCATCTTCCAATTAATAAATTCTAAATTCTTCTTCATTATAACTTCTAAATAATGCATTTGACCATTAGAAACCACCATATGGCATAGGACTACCAATAGGAACAAGTTCTAGGCCAATTGGTTGTGTACAGAGAAAACTACGTAAATTTTTATATGTGTTTTGGGGGAAATACGAGATTGGCACACCAAATGTGTGTTATGAGACTAATTAGATCTAATTAGACTTAGATTAGTGGTCTAAGGCTAGATACTTGTCAACAAATGGATACGAGTAGGCCATATTATGATACGGTACAATATCGTATGATACGGGGCTCTATTTTGGGTTTTTGTGCAATTACTCTTCAATTCTTATTGTAGCAAGTTACTTAGTTATAATTTTGGTATATTGGATATGTATATATGAATATCGTGAAGTATTGTAGGTTTTGGCATCCCGATTGGTTATGTATGGAGGATACTCTATTTTGACATTCTAAGTGTTTGCTTTAATGTCCTTAGGGTAATTTATATAATTATGCATATGGATATATACATATACTAGTTATATATATATATATACTAGTTCATTGTTAATGGTTATAATATATTTGAGTAAATATGAGTTTTGAAATTGGTGTAACTATGAATTAAGGGGGGATAACTGCTGCTATTTAGCTAACTATAGTGTGTATACCTGAGACTAAGGAAGGGGGAGTTCATGTCTCAGTTGCAGCAGTGCACCTAGCTATGCTATGAGGGATATTGACAGTGATATGCAAGATAGACTCTTTGTTCTTTTTCTTTCCCTTTCTACTGAAAAAGTGGTGCGTCTTCGGGTGCCTCGATGTACAAACATAGAAGACCTTACTGCAAATGAACCAGCCTCGAGAAGAAAATAAACCGATTGTAACCATATTCATGTGACTATGAGAGTGAAGGGTGCGGTATTGAACCTAGTGTGAAGAAGTTATCTCAGAACTTGTGTGTATGTGTGTGTTTTTGTATCTGTGCTCGAGTTTTAAGTAAAGGGTTGATGGTTGTATCAGTGGGGTATACACTAGGGTGTGTATCAATTAGGTGAACTATAGTGAATGACGTGGTAGTAGCAAGGAATCAAGGTATCCATGATACCTAGATGATAGAGGTCGGGTTCTAAGTACAGAATCATCAGAGATGTAAGCCTGGGTGATTAGGGAATATTTGAGACTGCACGTTAGAAATTGCAGTGAGGAGTGAAGAAGAGTGAGCTTATGAGTTCACCCTTAGGATGTTGGTGTTATTGGTTAGGTATGTGCAATGTACATAGGACAGTAAGCAAGCCCGAGCAGTGTAGTTGGGGACTGGAGTTAGTGTCAAGAAGCTTATGCCAACTGAGAAGGATTTCTGCATGAATTATGAAGTTCACATAGGTCCCATAGTGTATCAGTTAGATTGAATACCAGTTAGTACTTTAAGATAGTTCTCATTTAGGGAGATAGGAATATCAATATCTGTTAATGTAAGCATGTATTAGTTAAATTGTCAGTCCTTAGGATTTGTGTTAGTTATTTAAGTCATTTTATATGTTGATACTGGAGTGTAGTAGCAGGGGCCAAATCAGGATATGAGCTCATACATGGAGACTAAAATATGTAGCAGCGCATCCTTGGTGCAGCTAAATACCTTAGGGAGTGTGGTGGAGGTAGACTTGGTGTTTGCAAGAGCACGGTTAACTGGTGTAGTGTGCAGTCAGTTAGGGAGTTTAGGTCTGATACTATAGATACTATAGTGTATCAGTGTACCTGTAAGTACAAGACTGAGATTGTTAGCTTTGAGTTGGGTTTGGGTATGCCAAAGCTAAGATAATAGATAGGTATTGGTAAGGTATTTACTAGCTTAATTAGTTAGTTAAGTGTAGTTAGTATATGAGCTAAGTTAGTACAATTAATGGTTATACATTAACAGTTAGTAATATTATATATAGGACTGGTTGTTAGCATTGGTTAGTTATACATAAATACTAGTATAGGTATTAACTATACCTATAGCTAATGACTTATACAACTGCTACTTAAGGTGATAACCTTAGTACAACCTAGTGTAACTAAGTTAAGCTAGTATTAACTAATTAATGACCAATATAGACCATTAGCTAGTATTAGGCCTAATATGACTTAGTTGAGCTATAATGACTTAGAATTTGACCTAGAAGCATATTAGTGTATTATTTAAATCTCTCCCTCTCTATTACACAAATTGACTTGATGTTCCCTAAATAGGATTGTGTGACACCATCATGGGCATCGAGAGACACCTTTGCTTAAGACCCGAGGCGAGTACATCTCTCTGTTAGTTTTTATTTTATGATATGTTCTAGAACTGTATATATGACATGTTCTAGAATTGTATACTTGATTTTGACACAGTGGTTACACGGACTGGTACTATATGGATCCTGTCAGGAGATATTTTCTCCTACCATGTTCAGTGGGTACTCCTTCACATATATTTTATCGTGTGTATCAGGTATTAATTATCGTGTACTTCATGTTCATACACTACTCGTGTTCATTGTGCTTATATTTGTGTTCATAATGTGTCGTGATTGGATCCATGAGTATTGGTTGGGGATGGGGAAGTAGGAGTTGGTTATGTGAAAGCCCAAATATATTCGTGTATAAGTCGATTATATATTGCACGTGTAATCGAGTTACCATATTATATTCGTATTCAACCAAAACCGATTACATAATGAACTTGTACTCCAAGGCACATTAGCTAGTTTATCTTATTCCTTACTTGCAGTGATTCTCTATTGCTTGTTCTTTAATTTCTAGTACATTACATGTTCACTCTAGTTCATTCTATTTTCTATTGCTAGTTATCTTGTATTATTTTCTATTATTTGTTATATATGCTCTATTATGTATTTGGAACTGCTTTCAGAGGTACGTACTTTTCTCCAATCCTAACTGGATATATTTTTCAGATGATTGTCTTGTGGATCAGTATCTCAATTAGTACGGACCGCAGGATGGCGAACCATTAAAAGATTCTCCCATAAAGCAGGAGGACCTAGTGCCAGTATTTGAGGAGGCTTAGTTATATATTTTGAATATTGTATTAGTCTCATTTTTAGACTCTTGGCATGTATATATTATTTTTGGAGTGGCAATGTCTAAACTTATGTTTTGGACTTGTGGATGTATTATGACTCTTATTTCCTCTCTTTTATTCTATATCGTGCTTTCATCCTCTTTTAGTTTTATATTGTGATTGAGTATTGTTTACCATTATCATATACCATAGTGTTCCTTTATTTGGAGTTGAGATGACATTGACATGTACCATGTATATATTATATGAGATATTTAGATAGTATGGTTGACCCAGACTGCATTCTACCACCGATGCTACGGCGTAGGCTGGGCATTGTTCACTACTCGTGCCCTTATTCCGGGAGCGGGTCTTGACACATTTTTAGTGGTGGCCCATGTATGTCCAGAGTCACAATTAGTGCGATATTGTAGTAGTACTCTAAGTCTGAGATACTACTACGATATAGGATATAGGATGAGAGTATACTCAATCACAACTAGAGAATATTTCTAAATATCTATTTTTCTATCCTTATCTATTTGAATGCATGCTTTACTTAAATAATTTTGATCTGATGCAAGTGTTTGCGCTCTTTCAGCAGATGATAGAGGCCTAGCAGCGCCAGTCAGAGGTTATGAGGCAGGGCATTGGGAATGTCTACCATATTGCACTCGGCGTAGTCAAGAGAGTTGCCTTGGTCCAGCCATAGGTAGCTCCACCTCAGTTTATCCCGCAGCAGTCGAGACCGGGGACTATCATGGACTTCAAGATAATAGGGCTAAAGGACTTTAAAGGCACCGAGAGAATTATTTATACTGATGATTGGATCAAAGATATTGAGAGAAATTTGCGGCTGGCACAGATTCCAGATAGCTTGCAGGTGTAGGCGACAGGGAGCATAATGTTTGACATCTCATTGACTTGGTGCAGGACGGACCCCGGATCTCAGCGTTGGGACTTACTTGGGAATCTTTTAAGGTGCTTTTCAAGAAAAAGTTCTTTTCGGATGTGGCTCTGACTTCTCTAGAGAGTCAATTTCAGTATCTCGTCTTGGGCAGCATGACAGTGGATGAGTATACAGCAGAGTACTGCAGATTGGGTCACTTTGTGGAGGGAAAATCCCTAGGGGAAGGCCCAAAAGTTCAGAAAGTGTCTGAATAGGGAGATCAAATACCATACTAGCGGTCATCGCACCACTATATTTGAGGAGATCCTAGCACAGGCACAACAGGCAGAGGATGATTTGGAGCTTGGCTCCAAGAGCATGAAAGATCCCTCAGGAGGTAACAGTAGTAAGGGGCCAGCAAAGCGGCCTTACTTTCAACAGCAGCATCAGAGACACTTCCAAAAATCGAGTTAATCGTTTCCCGTACCAGATAGAGCACCAGTGCAGCAGGTGCACCAGATCCAGATGCTAGCTATTCCTTGCCCATTTTATAAGAAGTTGGGATATGGGTGGGATGCGTGCAGGATGAGATTGGGCCAGTATTTGTTCTGTGGATCAGGAGACCACCAGTTGAGGGCTTGTCCTAGGCTCCAGTTCGTCTAGCTTAGGGCAGGGCCCAGGCACAGAGAGCACCCACGAGACCACCAGCGGAACAACAGAAAGGACCTCCATTACCGACACAATAATAGAGGTTCGAACAGCAGTAGCAGCAACAGAGAGGTACGCAGCAGGGGCAAGCTTTTGCCTTGACCGTCGAGGAGGAGAAGACAATTGGTGATGTCATTTCAGGTACAGTCTATCTTGATTCTTTTCCATCTCATGCTTTATTTGATTCTGGTGCTTCACATAGTTCTGTATATATTTTTTTTGCTTTGAATCATCATCTTGAGACTGAACTGTTGGTGAGGACTTGCAAGATCACGACCGAGGGTAGCATTATCCTGGTTAGTGATGTTTGCAAGGATCGGAGAGTTTCTCTAGGAGGCTGATAGTTAAGCGAGTGTCTACTCGTAATGCTACTTTTGAGCTATGACATAGTACTCGGGATGGATTGGTTGAGTAGGCACTATACTAGTATCAATTATCATGGAGGCAGAGTTTTATTTTAGACACCAGGAGAGATAATGTTTGAGTTTGTCAGAGGAGCAGCGGAGCAGAGCGAGGGAGACTTCTGTGGACCTATGGTGGAAGAGTAGGAGATGCCATATCCGTTGATTGCAGAGTATATGGACGTCTTTTCGGAGGAGTTGTCGGGGTTGCCCCCAGACTGAGATATGGAGTTCTTTATAGACTTGGTGCCAGGCGCAGAGCCAATATCACAATACGTCTATAGGGTAAACAACAACGAACTAGCGGAGTTGAAGAAGAAGGTAGATGAGTTACAAGACAAGGGATTCATCCGCTCTAGTTCATCACCGTAGGGTGCTCCAGTATTATTTATACCAAAGAAGAATGGTTCGGTACATATGTGTATCGACTACAGGGCTCTCAACAACCTCACTATCAAGAATAAATACCCGTTGTCGTAGATTGACGATTTATTTGATCAGTTGAGCAGAGCGAAGGTATTCTCGAAGATAGACTTGAGGTCAGGGTACCACCAGGTGAAAGTAAAGATGGAAGACATTCTAAAGACAGCTTTTAGGACTTGGTATGGGCAGTTCAAGTTTTTGGTGATGTTGTTTGGGTTGATCAATGTTCCGACGGTATTCATGAACCTGATAAATAAGGTGTTTCATCAGTACCTAGATTAGTTTGTTGTGGTCTTCATTGATGATATATTAATATATTCAAAGACCCCGAAGGAGCATAAACCTGAGGATAGTTTTGGAGACCCTCGGAAGAAAAAGCTGTATGGCAAGCTTTCAAAGTGTGAGTTCTTCCTTGATAAGATTGAATTCCTCGGACATGTGATTACAAGAGATGGAATCTCAGTAGACCCAAAGAAGATTTCAACAGTTGAGTCATGGTCTACCCGAGTTCAGTGGCAGAGATTAGGATTTTTTTTGGATTGGCAGGCTATTAATGAAGATTTATTCAGGACTTTTCTAAGATTGCAGAGTCGATGACTAGGCTGACCAGGAAGGACGTAGAGTTCGTCTGGACCGAGGAATGTCAAACCGCTTTTGAGGAGCTGAAGAAGATGTTGACTACAACTCCAGTGTTGACGTTGCCATCAGGGACATAAGAATTTTTTATATATAGTGATGCTTCGGGTAAGGGTTTGGGATGTGTGTTGTAGCAGAACGGGAAGGTGACTGCCTATGCTTCCAGGAAATTATGCTCTTATGAGAAAAATTATCCTACCCATGACTTGGAGTTGGTAGCGGTCATTTTTTCTCTAAACGTGTGGAAACACTACTTGTACAGAGAGCGTGTGGAGATCTTTACAGACCACAAGAGCTTGAAGTATGTATTTACACAGAAAGAGCTCAACATGAGGTAGTGGCGATGGTTGGAGTTGATGAAGGACTTTGATATTTTCTTGTATTACCATCCAAGAAAGGCCAACGTAGTCGTTGATGCCATGAGCAAGTATCAATGGCTATGTACTTGACGAAGGACAGACATTTAGTGGCTAATTTTGATAGCTTGGGTATTAAGGTGCTAGTTCCTGGAGTCGCAGCATAGATGTGGGGACTTTATGTACAGTCAGAGTTGATGGACCATATCAGAGCTGCACAGTTTGAGGATGAGTCTCTGAGGAGCATCAGAGCGCAGGTCCGGATAGGATTGGCAGAGGATTTCAGTATTGCATAGGATGGGTCATTGCGATACGGTACCAGATTGTGTGTGTTGAGTGGAGCGTTGTGCGAAGAGGTTCTTCAGGAGGTACATCGATCTCAGTACTCTATGCATCTATGTGCCAACAAGATATATAGACATGAGATAGCATGTTTGGTGGTATGGTATAAAGTGGGAGGTGGCGAGCTTCGTATCTAGATACTTGGTATGTTAGCAAGTAAAGGCGGAGAGACAGAGGCCAGGGGGATTACTTCAACCTTTACCCATTCTCGAGTGGAAATGGGAGCATGTGACGATGGACTTCGTATCAGGGCTTCCGCATTCTCCAGGAGAAAAAGACGCGATTGAGGTCATCGTAGACAGGTTGACCAAATTAGCCCACTTTTTGCCATTTAAAGTAGGTATGTCTACAGAGAAGCTTGCGGAGATGTATGTGCAGCAGATAGTCATATTGCATGGAGTTTCTATGAGCATAATCTCATATTGTGATAGTCGCTTTATATCCCACTTCTGGAGGAGTTTGCAGGCTAGCTTGGGCACCCAGCTCAAGTTTAGTACCGCATATCACCCTCAGACAGACAGGCAATCGGAGAGGACTATCCAGACTCTCGAGGAAATTCTACGCACTTGTGTTTTAGATTTCAGAGGCTCTTGGGAGGATCACCTTCACTTCGTAGAGTTTGCTTATAACAATAGCTACCAGACCAATATAGAGATGTCACCATTTGAGGCATTATATGGACGAAGATACTGCACTCCATTATCTTGGGATGATGTTGGTGAGAGAGCCTTATTGGGACCGGAGATGGTCGTGGATGCAGCTGATAAGATGAAGCTTATCAGGGATAGACTTTGGGTGGCATAAGACAGACAGCGGCATTAGGCCGACGGCCACCGGAGACCCTTGGAGTTTGAGGTATAGGTTTTGTTTGCATTGTTTGTGATTGCTTATTTTAGAAAGAGTGCTAAGGTCGTATTTTGTTCTAGGTCAAAGATCTGGTGTTTTTACGAATTTATCCGATACGGGGCACGATTTGCTTTAGTGGAGGCAAAAAGCTTAGTCTACGGTACATCGGATACTTCGGTATTCTCGAGAGGGTTAGTGTAGTGGCCTATAAACTTGACTTGCCTCATGTACTAGAGGGAGTACATAACGTATTCCTCGTGTTGCAGCAGAGATGGTACGTGGCAGACCCTAGCAATGTATTGGACCACTCGAAGATCAAGATGGGCCGACTCTCAACTACCAAGAGTAGCCGATAGAGATTCTGGATCGCAGGAAGAAGGTGCTACAGAATCAGACAGTTTCTTTGGTATGCATCGCGTAGATGCATCACTCTCCATGGAAGTCTACCTGGGAGCGAGAAGCCGAGATGCGCGAGCGATATCCTTATATGTTTGAGCCGTGAGGTATAATTCTTGCTTGCTTGTTGTTGTTGGTTCCTTCCTTAAATTTCGAGTACAAATATTTTTAAGGTGGGTAGTTTGTCACCCCCACTTTTCCAATTAGGGATAATTTAGTAATTTATCATAGTTATTTTAATTTGTTGAATATATATTTTTTTATGCTTGTATTAATTATTTATTAGTTAGCGGGCTAGCCTATTAGCTAGACTTGACCCATGTAAACCCAATTAGAATTATCAATGATAACTTGTGAGCCCAACATGGACCAAGTCTAATAGTCTCATTCCCACTAATTAATTAGAAGGATTAGACTAATTATATTAGTGTAGAAACTTCCTAAAATAGCCATTCTTAATTATTCTCCTTAATTCTCTATGTAGGGGCAAACTAGTCATTTGGTGATGACTTGAGGAAGAGGGAAGGGGTCGTCCACTTTAAGAGGGGTCTCCTCTCTCTCTCTCTCTCTCTCTCTCTCTCTCTCCTCTTTATTTGTATTCATTTTAGATCCCCAAATTCATAGATCCCCAATTCACTCCACCACTCCATCAATTGACCTTCAATTCACTTTTATTCCCTCTCATTTTTATCCCTCAAGGAGCTTTGGAGCTTGGAGTAGCAAGAAGCATAAGGGATGGAGCTTTAGTGGAGAGATCGTGTCCAAATCGTGTCCTTTGTGCTTTTTATTAGGAATCCATCTACCAATTGGTAAAATTTTAATTCCTCTTTATTATAAGTTATAAATCATGTATTTGACCATTAGGAAATATTCCATGGCATAAGGATACCATAGGAACAAGTTCTAGGCCAATTGGTTGTGTATAGAGAATTCTACAAAGGTTTTTATATGTGTTTTGGGGAAAATACGAGATTGACACACCAATTGTGTGTCATAAGACTAATTAGATCTAATTAGACTTAGATTAGTAGTGTAAGGCTAGATACATGTCCACAAATGGATACAAGTATGTCGTATCACGATACGGTACGATACCGTGTGATACGGGGCTCTATTTTGGGTATTTGTGCAATTACTCTTCAATTCTCATTGTAGCAAGTTACTTTAGTTATAATTTTGGTATATTAGATATGTCTATACGAATATCATAGATTATTGTAGGTTTTGGCATCCCAATTGGTTATGTATAGAGGATACTCTATTTTAACATTCTAAGTGTTTGCTTTAATGCCTTTAGGGTGAGTTATATAAATATGCATATGTATATGTACATATACGAGTTCATTGTTAATGGTTATATTATATGTGAGTGAGTATGGGTTTTGAAATTGGTATAACTATAAATTAAGGGGGGATAACTGCTGCTATTTAGCTATCTATAGTGTGTATACCTGAGACTAATGAAGGGGGGTTCATGTCTCAGTTACAACAGTGCACCTAGCTGCGCTATGAGGGATATTGACAGTAATATTGTAACCATATTCATATGACTGTAAGAGTGAAGAGTGTGGTATTGAACCTAGTATGAAGAAGTTATCTCAAAACCTGTGTGTATTTTTGTATCTGTGGTCGAGTTGTAAGTGAAGGGTTGATGGTTGTATCAGTGGGGTATACACTAGGGTGTGTATCAATTAGGTGAACTATAGTGAATGCAGTAGCAGTATCAAGGAATCAAGGTATCCAGGATACCTGGATGATAGAGGTCGGGTTCTAAGTGCAGCATCATCAGAGATATAAACCTGGGTGATTAGACAACATTTGAGACTGCACGTTAGAAATTGTAGTGAGAAGTGAAGAAGAGTGAGCTTAGGAGTGCACCCTTAGGATGTTGATGTTATTAGTTGGGTATGTACAGTATACATAGGACAATAAGCAAGCCCGAGCAGTGTAGTTGGGGACTGGAGTTAGTGTCAAGAAGGTTATGCCAACTGAGAAAGATTTATGCAGGAATTGTGAAGTTCACATAGGTCCCAAGGTATATTAGTTAGATTGAATACCTGTTGGTATTGTAAGATAGTTCTCAGTTAGGGAGATAAGAATATCAATATCTGTTAGTGTAAGCATGTATTAGTTAAATTGTCAGTCCTTAGGATTTGTGTCGGTAATTTAAGTTATTTTATGTGTTGATACTAGAGTGTAGTAGCAGTGGCCAAATCAGGATGTGAGCTCATACCTGGAGACTAAAATATGCAGCGGTGTATCCTTGGTGCAGCTGAATACCTTAGGGATAGTGCTGGAGGTAGACTTGGTATTTTCATGAGTATGGTTACCTGGTGTAGTGTGCAGTCAATTAGGGAGTTTATGTCTGATACTATAGATACTATAGTGTATCAGTGTACCTGTTAGTACAAGACTGAGATAGTTAGCTTAAGTTATGTTTGGGTATGCCAAAGCTAAGATGATAGATAGGTATTGTTAAGGTATTTGCTAGCTCAGTTAGTTAAGTGTAGTTAGTATATGAGCTAAGTTAGTACAATTAATGGTTATAAATTAACAGTTAGTAATATTATATATATGACTGGTTGTTGGCATTGGTTAGTTATACATAAATACTAGTATAGGTATTAACTCTACCTATAGGTAATGACTTATACAACTGTTACTTAAGGTGATAACCTTAGTACAACCTAGTATAACTAAGTTAAGCTAGTATTAGCTAATTAATGACCAGTATAGACCATTAGCTAGTATTGGACCTAGTATGACTTAGTTGAGCTAGAATAACTTAGAATTTGACCTAGAAGCATATTAGTGCATTAGTTAACTCTTTTCCTCTCTATTACAAAAACTGACTTGATATTTCCTAAATAGGATTGTGTGACACAACTTGGGCATTGAGAGACACCTTTGCTCAGGACCCGAGGTGAGTACATCTCTCTATTAGTTTTTATTTTATGATAGTATATTTATCACATGTTCTAGAACTGTATACTAGATTCCGATACAGTGGTTACACAGACTAGTACTATATGGATCCTATCAGAAGATGTTATCCCCTACCGTGTTCAACGGGTATTCCTTTACATGTATTTTATCGTGTGTATCGAATATTGATTATCGTGTACTTTGTGTTCATATACTCTTCATATTCAGTGTGCTTATATTCGTGTTTGTAACATGTCATAATTGGATCCATGAGTATTGGTTGGGGACGGGAAAGTTGGAGTTGGTTATGTGATCAAGCCCAAGTGTATTCGTGTACATGTCGATTATATATCACACGTGTAATCGAGTTACCATATTGTCTTCATGTTCAACCCAAACTGATCACATAATGAACTTGTACTCCAAGGCACATTAGTTAGTTTATCTTATTTCTTACTTCCCGTGATTCTTTATTGCTTATTATTTTCTTTCTAGTACATTACATGTTCACTATAGTTTATTCCATTTCCTATTGCTAGTTATCTTGTATTATTTTCTATCATTTGTTATATATGCTCTATTATGTATTTAGAACTGCTTTTAGAGGTATGTACTTCGTTCCTATCCTGACTAGATATATTTTTTATATGATTGGCTTGTGGATCAATGTCCCACTTATTACGGACCGCAGGATGGCGAATCATTAAAGGAATCTCCCCTAGAGCAGGAGGACCTAGTGCCAGTGTCTAAGCAGGCTTAGTTATATATTTTGGACATTGTATTATTCTTATTTTTAGACTCATGACATGTATATATTATTTTGGGGGTGGCTATGTCTAGACTATGTTTTGGACTCGTATATGTATTGTAACTCTTATTTCTTCTCTTTTATTCTATATCGTGCTTTCATCTTCCTTTAGTTTTATATTGTGATTGAGTATTACTTACCATTATTATATACCATATTGTTCTGTAGTTTGGAGTTGAGATAACATTGACAGGTACCATGTATATATTGTATGAGATATTTAAATAGTATTGTTGACCCATACATCGTTCTATCGTCGATGCTACGGCGTAGGTTGGGTGTTGTTCACTACTCGTACCCTTATTCTAGGAACGAGTCATGACAAGATTCTCTTCCTAAGTCTAAACACTAATCTAATAATATTGGTTAACTAAATAGGGTCCAAAGTGACTAGTCTAATAAATTGGTTAAGTTGTTATGTCAAGTTGGTTTGGTCCACTAGGATTATGTCTAAACAAATAGTCCAATCTACCATCCAATAATAATATTAGTCACCAAATATATAATAGGCACAATATTAAAATAAATTATAATTACAATATTTATAATAATACAAATTATAAAATTACCCCTATTCTAGAAATATGGTAGTTACAACAAGTCTAGTCGGTAGCTATTGCACCAACCTTCTCAAGAACACTGAAGGGTCCGATGAACCATGGACTAAGCTTTCCTCCTCCACCAAAGAGAATCGTTCTCCATGTCGAAGAAATCTACAGGAACACCAAATCGCTAACCTATAACAAACAAGGCCTTAAAACTTAATCTATAACAAAAAACCACAAGAAAATACAAACATAAAAAACTAAAACTATACCTCAAACTCCAAGGGTGTTCGATGGCTATCGGCCAATGCCTTTGTCTATCCTATGCCACCCGAAGTCTATCTCTAATCAGCTTGACCTTCTTTGTTATATCCGTAACCATCTCTGGCCCCAGCAAAGCCCTCTCTCTAATATCATTCCAAGACAAGGGAGTACGACACCTCCGACCATAAAGAGCCTCAAATGGTGATATCTCTATGCTGGCATGGTAGCTGTTGTTGTAAGCAAACTCTACCAAATGGAGATGGTCCTCTCAAGATCTCCCAAAATCTAACACACGGGTGTAAAGCATATCCTCGGAAGGATGAATAGTCCTCTCCGACTGCCCATTCGTCTTAGGGTGATTTGCGGTACTAAACTTGAGTTGAGTATCCAAACTAGCCTTTAAACTCCTCCATAAGTGAGAAGTAAAATGACTATCCCGATCCGAGACTATGCTCACTGGAACCCCATGTAGCCTGATGATCTGCCTCATATACATCTTCTCCATATCAAACCTATCTTGAAAGGCAAGAAGTGGACCAATTTGGTCAACCTATCAACTATGACCCAAATTGCGTCTCCCCCTCCTAGAGATCGTGGAAGTTCAGACACAAAATCTTTATTAATATGCTTCCACTTCCACTCTGGAATGGATAATAGCTGAAGTAATCCACTTGGCCTTTGCCTCTCTGCTTTCACCTGCTGGCAGAGTAAGCATCTGGATACAAACTGTGTCACCTACAACTTCATGCCCTACTACCATACTGGTTGGCACCTGGATGAATAAAATACTGAGAGCGATGCACTTCCTGTAATACCTTCTCTCATAACTCCCCACTAGGCACATACAATCTAGCACCGTGCCGCAAAGAACCATCCTCAACAATGGTGAAGTCATATACCTATCCGGCTCGAATCTGTGCTCTGATCCTCCTCAGAGACGCTTTCTCATACTGGGCTGCCTTGATCCTATCCATCAACTCTGAATGTATCTGCAAACCTCACATATATATCTAAATACCATGTATCACCACCTTAATACCCAAGCTCTCCAAATGTTCCAACAAGTGTCTATCCATCGTCAAGCACATAGCTACCGGATATCTGCTCAAGGCATCGACAACTACGTTGTCCTTCTTAGGTAATACTGCAATGATATGTCAAAGTCCTTCCTCAGCTCCAACCATGATATCTACCTCATGTTCATCTTTTTTTGTGTAAATACGTCCTTCAAGATCTTGTGGTTTGTAAAGATCTCCACATGCTCTCCGTGCATATAGTGTTTCCACAACTTCAGAGCAAAAATGACTGTTGCCAACTCCAAACCATGGGTAGGGTAGCTCTTCTCATCCGGATGTACTTGTCTGGATACATAGGTAATCACCTTTATATTCTACTGAAGAACATAACCCAGACATTTCTTCAAAGCATCACTATAAATGGTGAATCCTTTTGACCCTCATGGCAACGTCAAAATAGAGGCTAACGTCAACCTCTTCTTCATCTCACCAAAGCAGCCTGGTACTCTTCTATCTATTCAAACTCCTTGTCCTTCCTGGTAAGTCCTGTCATTGGCTTAGGAATCCAAGAAAAGCATGCACAAACTTTCTATAGTAACCTGCTAGACCCAATAAATTTATGATCTCTGCCACTAAACTTGAAGTAGTCTAAGCCTCCACTGCTGGGATCTTCTTCGGATCAACTGAAATCCCATCACTAGTCACAACATGCACCAAGAACTCTACCTTATCCAGGAAGAATTCACACTTTGACAGCTTCTCATACAGCTTCTATTTCCTTAGTCTCTAGTAAAATCCTCAGGTCCTCCTCGTGCTCCCCTGGCATCTTTGAGTAGATCAGAATATTATCGATAAATACCACCATGAACTTGTCAAGGTACTGGTTGTCATGCCCCAGTTTTGTAGAACCGATTTGTTTTCGCATTTGGTTCCACAGAACCGATCGTCCTCGTTGGGCGTGATACCATACAAGTTTGGGATTGCACTTATATAAGGCAAGAACGTGCACATTGTGTCAAATATCTTTTGTAAACAGTTTTACAACACAGTAGCAAATTATAAATCACACATTTGTATAGGAAGAAAATAATTCTTTTAATGATTCTTTGTAACGAAGTACAATTTTCTCAGCACCGAAATAAAAATGCCTGAATGGCTTATATAGAGTTGAATAAAAGAAAGACTGATAGGCTGACATAAAATAATATTCTTATCCCACACATTATGCCCCTTTATTACTTCTTAGAAACTTGAAAGCAGCTACTAGAAATCTTTGAAATACTTTGGAAATAGGAAGAAGCTTGAAAAGACTGCAACAAAAGCTTTAATTCCATTGAGCACACCCGGTATCTCGGTCACTTGATTTTTTCACAGAGATGTGGGTCAATACTTAATTTGTACTGGTGAGCAGAACTGACCCACTCACCTAAACCAACACCTCTTGATTAAGGTAGCAATTAAATAGACAATATTATAAATATAATATTTTAATAGGCAACAGTTTATAAGCAACAGTTCATGCAGTAAAATATATATAAGCTTTGCACATATGGAATCCTTACCCTGGCCAATGGCCATTTTCGTATAATTTATAGGATTATTCTTTCCGCCCCTGCATAAGACATCATTAGTATGCAACTCATTCCCACTAGGTCATTTGTGGTGTAGCACCACAATAGACATGTCCTATAGGACTTCGATGGGCGTACGATGCGCAATTCAAAGTAGGTAGCAAGCCTCAATAAATTTCTTGCTTATACCCGTCGCTACCAAATCGCTACTATTTCTCCGGCTCGAATGGTCCCCAGTATCCCAGGTTTCGTTTGAAAAAATTTACTATCTTATGCATAAGTTATCCATGACCATACAATACATCTACGACTAAATGATAAGCACAAATAGTAGTGTAAGGTATTAAAATATTTAGAGAAATAATGTATATTTCTCCATTCTTATTTCAGCATACTTATTCATTTGATTCGATTGGTAGTCCATAGTCTCCAACTTATCGCTAAGCCATGGCACCAAACCACGACATAATGATTATATCCTTCCATATGTTACATAATTAAACTTCCCTTTGATTAATGTAATTATATTAATTTATAATAGTGGTATAAAACTTGTGACATTAGTGGCTTTATTGATCATTGAACTTAGCAAGGTTACAAAAGAACATTATTGCTTATTGGCATGAAGGAGTATAGAAGAAGGGACAAAACCGCCCACCAAATAGAGAATATCAAAAGAAAATGATGCTTGCTCGCTCAGGCTCCGGTCACGCGTCTATCTACATTGGCACCAATATTTGGTTCGATAACCGTCCTTATTTCTCTCAGAGTTCTCTAGAATAAATGCATGCAATCGATAAAAATAGGCTAAACAATCAATCATCGAAAATCAATCACGAAAATACATTCATCAAAATCAAGCAGCAAAAATCCAAGAAAGCCAACCAAAAATCAATCGAAAACTATTGGACTCATTCCAACAGAAGTCGATCCATCAATCGAAAAGGTTTATTGCATTGTCCGTGATCAACTCTACCGTAACATTTTCCCATACTCAATTCTGACTGATTTAATCGATCAACAAGCCTTATATAGTGCACCACTAGGAGTGGGGCACTACATAATATATCACTAAGAAAAAGTTTCATCATCGAAACTTAAAACAAAGGTTCTACCTCTAGGTTATCGAATAAAGAAGGGTACTACTTTCGCATCTCTTCCTTAAGCTCCCATGTCGATTCCTTAACTGCATGATTCTGCCATAACATACGGACAAAGCCACTGATTGATTCCGTAGGGTCTTCTCTTTCATGTCTAGGATTTGAACAGGTTCTTCCTAATAAGACTGGTCGGCACTTAGCTCAAGCTGATCAAAGTTTACTACGTGAATTAGGTCATACATGTATGTCCTTAGTTGGGAAACATGGAAGATATCGTGCACTTTCGTGAAAGCAGGAGGTAGTACAAGTCGATAAGCCACTGGTGCCACCCTATCTAGAATCTCAAAAGGTCCGACAAACCGTGGACTCAGCTTCCCTTTGAGGCCAAACCGCATCATACCTCGCATAGGTGTCACATTTAGGAACATATGATCACCCTCCATGAACTCCAAAGGTCGTCGACGTACATCCGTGTAGCTTTTCTGATGACTTTGAGTGACTCAAAGATTTTCCCTGTCACAACCCGCACCCGGAATTGGGGCACGAGTACGTGCGTACGTCCAGCCTACACCACAGCATCGACGGTAGAATGCTGTCTAGGTCAATGCACTATCTAAACAATATCGCACGAGTGTCCAACTCCATAAGGAGACACGGATAACACAATATAATATGAACAACATACTCAATCACATAGCTAAAGCATGATAAGATATCGAAGAAATAAATAAATTAAAATGCAACACAAGTCTAAATAGAAATAATCTAACTCAACAATAATATCCAAGTCTCAACAAAGTATGCCGGAGACAAATCCGGTACCATAAACTGCTAAAAGAAACTAACTATATAACTAGTGATTCCGGCTAGACCTCCCGGAATCACAACTGAACTACCAGATCCAAGTCTGCAGCTACTCTCCCTGTGGTCCATAAAGTGTTGGACACCGGTCCTCTAAGGTACAGTCTGGAAAAATATTTCCAGTCAGGATGGAGCAAAGTACATCTCTAACAGCAGTTCTACATCAATGATATAAACTATGTAGCAGTAAATAGATAGAAATATACAAGATACATATACATGTACGAGTGATATACAATAAAGGAAATACTAGAAATACTGTAAATAGACGCAGAAAGGAACAATATGTCAATGAACATGACTGCTATGACTAAGTGTGTGAGTACTAGCTTTAACATGTGATCGACTTTGGACTTGTACGAGAATAATGGCCTGGCTAGTCATACGTGCGGTATATGACCAACACTTACGAGAAAACAAGACTTGTACATGAAGGATATGATCACATATCTACACTAAAATACTCCCCACCCCTAACTGGTATAGTAGATCCAACCATGGTACGCTATGGCACGGGATTCTCCAGGAAGATAGCGACTCTCCCCGAGAATCAGTGTCTGTACATGTACAAGATAAATAATGAAACACGACTTGTACAAGATACACCATAAAAAAGAATAGCATCTCATGACGAGATCCGGATATACCAATCTGTGTAACCATCGTGTCGAGAAATATGGATATCTACACTAAATACAATGAACATAGAGGATATCGTAAATAAGAAACTATCAGAGAATGTACTCGCCTGGGGTCCTTAGCTGTCAATACCAATGTCCTGCTCCTGAAGTCTCGCAGGATGATCCAAAAGTTCTATACACATATAATATAATACAATATTGCATCAGACATTACACTAACAAATACAAAATACGATGAACTCAGGGCTACGCTAGATATGACACTGGTCAACTAGGGTCAAGTGTGCGTCTGATTGCACAGGTGTCGCGTCTGTAATTGTTGTACAATACAGACAGTCAATGATACGGTCTTGCTAGTACGTTAGTGTACATATGGCAGTCAACTAACATTTACATGGTCACAGGCCAATGTAACTACGGGGTATCCATGGTTACACTTGGGTCATCTAGTACATTTATAATTATACATATTATCAATTAGAATATATCATTAATTAAATATATATATATATATATGTGTGTGTGTGTGTGTGTGTGTGTGTATACCAAATAATTACATACAAAAATATGTATATGTGTATATACACTAATAGAATTTTATACTCTATATATATATATATATATATATATAATATATATATATTCATTATTGGTTGTTATATATATATATATATAAATATATGGTATAAAATTCTATTATATGTATATAAAAGAATACATATACTGAATATATATATATATATATATATATATATATATATATATATATATATATATATATATATATATATATATATATATATATATATACATATACCAAGTGAAAATATACATATACTATATTTATATATATATGTACCAATTGAATGCATATACCATATACATGTATATATGTATATATATAAATATACCAATACATACATGCTAACATATACGTATGCTACATATATATATGTATATGTATATATATATATATATATATATATATATATATATATATATATATATATATATATATATATATATATATATATATATATATATATATATATATATATATATATACCAAATACATATATACTAAACATATACTATATTTATATACCAATTATATATACATCCATCAAATACGTACACGCGTACGTGTACGCGAGGGGGAGAACGCGAACCTGCGCGCGTGCACGAGATCGGCGATGATGATGGTCTCCACGATGTTAAGGATGACGATGACGACGACGAAGGCGACGAAGACGATGACGAAGATGACGACGATGGCGACGAAGACGACGACGACGATGAAGACGACGAAGACGAAGGTGGCGATGATGATGAAGAGTGGTGGTGCTGGTGGAGGGGCTGGTAGTACGGGGTGGTGATGCTGGTGGTACGAGGTGGTGGTACTAGTGGTGGTAGGGTGCCACTGGTTGTGTAGGGTGGTGGTATTGGTGGTGGTAGGGTGGCACTGGTGGTGTAGAGGAGCTCGAGGTGGTGCTCGAGTTCAGGTAGGGAGCTCGAGGGGAAGGGGTCTGGTCGGAGTTAATGGTGTTTAGTGGTGGGTGTCGGGTTCAGGTGGGAGAAGGCCAGCGGGTCTGGATCGAGTGAGGCAGAGGGAGGTCGGGACAGTGGCAGCGGGGTTCGACTTCGGGTGGCCGGTGTACAGCGGGTGGGCTCGTCGGGGTGATGTTGGAGGGAGGGGCCACTGTAGTTGGTGGTGGAGTGGTCGGGTAAGGCGGTCACGGTGGTGATCGACTGGAGGAGGAGCGGGTAGTGACCGGAGACTGGAGGCGAGGGAGCTTCGGGTTGCAGCAGGAGGGGAGTTGGCCGGATCGGGTTGGAAGTCGGAGGAGCTCGACCGGTTCAGGGGTAGTTGCCGGAGTAGGGACGTGGTAGCGGGTTGTAGCAGTAGCAGCCGTGGAAGAGGGATATCGGCCAGGGTGGACGCTATAGTAGCTCGTCGGAGCTACAGGGCCGGATGGCCGGATCGAGGGCCAGAGTTGATGTTCTCCTTGTTTTCTTTTCTCTTTTTTTTAAAGCAGGAGGAGAAAAAGTGAAGAAGAAGAAGAAGAAGAAGGGAATGGAAAGATGTATACGGTTGGGAGAAGGAGGAAGGAGAGAGAGAAAGGGGATAGGGTTTTCTAGGTTTGGGGATTAAGGCATGCTTGGAAAAGGGTGCATGAAGAGACATTATATAGGGAATGTGATGTAGAGTGTGTGGTGATGATGAGCCCCATTTTGAATGGGTGGCTCAGAATTGACATGAGAAAATTATTCATACAAAGGAGAGGGGTTGGGTTGACTAGTCAAAGAATTAGGGCTTCTCCATTTGGTTCGAACCAATGGGGTGTTGACACCTAATGCAGCATTTGCAAATAAGCCCCTTAAATTTGGGTATTTGCACAGACACATGAAATAATGAAAATTTGGTAGGGAAATTGATGTTTAGTGTTTTGTAGGGTGAGAGGGTGTTGTGTATTTTGCATGGGCTTAATTAATGGGGTATTTGGATTAAATTGGGATTAAAATAGGATTAGTCAAAGTTGGTATCCCCAATTTAATTAAAGAAAAAATGTAAGTGGTGTTCTAAAATTAATTGAAGGTACATGGGGCTAAAATTAAGTGGGACAGAAGTGTCATGAATGATGAAGATTCAGAACAGAATATTACCCTAATTTGGGTTGCACAAAATGGGTCGAGATTGTGTCTCCAATTTCGATTGGAACGCACAATGATACAAAGTTGGATTTTATTTAGAACTAAAATAAACGTCCGCGACGAATATTGTGCGACTATAATGAAGCACAAGAGAGCATAATTATGAGTTACACAAAGGTCATGAAAGATGTAGGCTTAGTGTCAGTCTTGGACCCTTTAATTAGTCCGACTAAATGGGTTGAGTTTGTGTCTCAAAATTGATGGCAACGACACAGGTGCGCGACACAGAATTAAATAATGGATTTCGGATACGGGAAGTTGTGCAATTGAATTAGAGCACAAAGGATTATGATTTTGATTGACGGAAAAGTCCAGCGCCTAAGTTGGTGTGTTAAGTCTAGAATGCAACAGCTTGTTGGAAATTATGGGCTAATGTTGGGCTCCAAATATTGCAACAACGGTAGGGTATAACAATCATGGTAATTAATTACAACCTCCAATAATTAAATCCTAAATAATACAAATTAAATTCATAACCCTATAATTCGGTCAGGTGTTCATCTAGTGGGCTTCTAGGTCAAGTCTACTAGCTCAAACATTAAGAATATTGTATATAATATAATATAAATACATATATCATGTAATTATTTAAATTAAATACACACAATACTTATAATAAACAAAAAGTCAAAAATATCCCCATTTTCGGAACATGGTAGTGACATTCCCGAACCATGCAAACTTTCTTGATGGCTTGTTCAATATGTTACGGTCTGATTACTTGTCGTTGACCAAATTTCTTCCAACATATCGGTGATCGACACTTTCATCCATATAGTGCTTCATACGGAGTCATCTGAATACTCTCTTGATAACTGTTGTTATAAGCGAACTCTGCCAGTGATAGATAGGTATCCAACTTGCCTTTAAATATAGCATGCACAATCGGAACATGTCTTCTAGGATTTGGTTTACTCTCTCGGTCTGTCCATCAGTATGTAGATGGTATATCGAGCTAAAATACAACTTGGTGCCATTGCCGCCTAAAGGCTTTTCCCAAATCAAGACAAGAATCGTCCATCCCTATCAGACATAATTGAGACTGGCACTCCATGTAATCGAACAATATGATCTAAGTAAATTTGAGCTAAATGGTCAGGGCTCCATATATTTTTTATTTCTATAAAATAAGCCGACTTGGTCAGTCTACCCACGATGACCCAAATTGTATTATTTCTCTTTGGCGTCCTTCGTAAGCCCACTACAAAATCTATTGAGATGTCCTCCCACTTCCATTACGAAATAGCAAGGTTCTGCAACTCTTCGCCCGGTCACTGGTGTTCTGCCTTCACACGTTGACAATCCATACATCATAACACGAACAATACCATATCTTTCTTCATGCCATGCCACCAAAATATTATACGCAGATCCTTGTACATTTTGGTGCTTCCTGGATGCAAGGTGTACTTAGCATAATGAGCCTCAGTCAGTATTTTCTTCCTGGGTTCATCATCCTTAGGTACGCATAATCTGCCCTTAAGCTATAATATCCCATTCTTGCATTCCACGAAATTGGTTGCCTTTTCTGCTGAAATCAACTCGCGTATCTTCTGCAGGAATAGGTCATCCATTTGCGCGAATTTAATCTTTTCGAGCAAGTTTGGTTCTAACTGCTATTGAGCCAGCTGCGCTCCCTGTGTATGAACTTTATATTTGATGTCTATTTCTTCCAACTCTCGAAGTAACCTGCTTGACACAAATAATGATATGATGAATTTTTGACTCAATGCATCTGCCACAACGTTTGCTTTTTCTGGCATATAAACAATCTTCAAGTCATAATCCTTTATCCATTCCAGCCATCGTCGTTGCCTCAAATTGAATTCTTTTTGCGTGAATATGTACTTAAGGATTTTGTGATCTTTGAAGGTCCCGCAGGACACTCTATAGAGATAGTGTTGCCACAATTATAATACGAGCACAATTGCCGCAAGTTCCAAATCATGTGTCGGGTAATTCATTTCATGTTGTTTCAGCTGTCTTGAGGCATATGCAATTACTTTCCTACGCTGTGTAAGAACATATCCCAATCCGAGACGAGATACATCATTATATATCTGAAATCCCTCAGGTCCATCTGGAAGAGTAAGAATTGGAGCCGAGACGAGTCGCTGCTTCAGTTCCTGAAAATGGCTCTCACAGTCGTCTGTCCATTTGAATACTACTCCATTTTGGGTGGGGTGAGTCAGAGTCGATACAATCTTCGTGAAGTTCTTTATGAATCTCCGATAATAGCCAGCCAAGCCGAGAAAACTTCTGATCTCACTAGCCGATGTAGGTTGTTTCTAGTCCACCATTGCCTCTATTTTTTTGGGTTAACTGATACACCATCTGCTGAAACAACATGCCCAAGAAAATCCACACTGCTCATCCAGAACTAGCACTTGCTTAACTTCGCATATAACTGATGCACGAAGTATCTACAGTATGGTCCTTAAATGTTCAACGTAAGTTTCTTTGTCTCTCGAGTAGATTAAGATATCATCGATGAACATGACGACGAACATGTCTAAGAAGGATCAGAATACTCGATTCATCATATCCATAAAATTCGTTGGAGCATTGGTCAAACCAAAAGATATAACCAAAAACTCGTAGTGTTCATATCTTGTACAAAAAGCCAACTTTGGAATATCCTCTGATTTGATCTTCAACTGGTGATACCCTAAACGAAGATCAATCTTTGAAAATATTATTGTGCCCTGAAGTTAGTTAAATAGATCATCAATTCTTGGCAACAGATACTTGTTCCATACTTTCACTTTTTTTATTTCCCGATAATCTATGCAAATACTCATTGTGTCATATTTTTCTTCACAAACAGTACTGGAGCTCCCCAAGGTAAAATACTGGGATGAATGTAGCCACGATCTAGTAATTTTGTAGTTGTGACTTCAGTTCTTTCAATTCGGCAGGAGCCATCTGATACGGAGCTTTTGATATCGGCCAAGTATTCGAAAAGGTGTCAATACTAAACTCAATTTTTCGGTCTGGAGGCATTCCAGGTATCTCCTCTGGAAATATTTCAAAGAATTCTGCTATGACTTTGGTTTCACCCAAGTCTGCGCCCTTCATCCGAGTGTCCCATACAGAAGCAAGGTACCCTTCACACCCCGAATATATCATACATCTTTTCGTCATTGCCGACACCACCATCAGTGTTTTAGCCGCCAGACTACACGAATAAGAGAACTCTGCCTTGCCAAGAATGCGAAATACAACTCTCTTTGCCGCACAGTCAATTGTCGCATTGTACGCTCTGAGCCAATCCATGCCTAAGATGATGTCATAATCGGCGATGTCCAGGGCTATTGAATCCAAGGACACGTACTTTCCTCCAATTCAAATATAACCATCCCTGCAAATCGAACTAGCAGGCAAATCTATTCCAAATGGAGTGTTGACACTAAGATTCATATCTAATGGTGTCTTACAAAATTTGTGTTCATTAGCAAATACAGATAATATGAAGCTATGTGTAGTAGCATAGTCAAATAGTACATGATCAGGTATTTCTCTGTAAAGTAATATACCTGTTATGATAGTGTTTAAGGCAAGCACTTCTTCTTGAGTCAGTGCAAACACTCTATACTGTCCACCTGGTTGGGGGTTCTGAGCAACCACGACTGCCATCTTCGGAGCTCATGGCGCTTGTCCGCAATTTTGGTTGTCTATTGATCATAATTCTGATTGCGATATTGATCGTGATTCTGATTTCTTCCCCCACTATGGTACCACGCAGCCTTGTGATCCAAACTGCCACACTTAAAATATCCATCCTGACACTCGTCTTGACGATATCCAATCCTCTTGCACATGTTATAGTACAGTCACTGATAGGGTCCCATGTTGTCATTTGTGTTTTGATGCTTGGAAGTATCAGACCCGCTTGCTGCCATGGGTCATTGATCGTGGTTCCCATGGTTGTGTTATGTCACTCCTCGAGGATAAAATTTATTTATCTCGAGAGCCGCTTCAGAGGCTTCCCGGTACGTCGCACACTTCTGGTTAAGAATATCACGTTGTAAGCCTTCATTCAGACCTTCAATAAATCACAGTCATTTTGCCTCATCATTCGGTATCATGTAGCTGCCGAATTTGGATCGCTTTAAGAACTCTACTTCGTTGTCGCTGACGGACATATTTTCCTGCTCGAGAACTACGAACTCTTTTTCCTTCTTGTGACGAACAGCTGGTGGAATGAACTGTGTGATGAACGCCTGCTTAAATGTCTTCCAAGAGACTTTGGCTTCTTGGTTGGCACCGTACAGTGCTTGTCTCTTCGACTTCCACCAGTCTTCTAATTTGAGATATACTTGCACAGCCATACAATCCACTATTTGGGTGCCTTGGATATCCAACATATGAAAGATGCCCTCTAAAGTCTTTAGGAAGCCCATTACTTCCTCTGATTTCGCCTTGCCATTGAACTCAGGCGGATTACAGCTTTTGAATTCAGAAAACTTAAATGTCGGTCGCTTTCTTGGAGGTTGTTTCATCTTGCTTTTACTACCACTCTCTCTTTTGCGGCAGCTACTTCGGTCTCATTGTTATTCTCAATTAATGTAGCCACCAGTTCAGGCAAGTTATCAATTTGCTGCTGTTGTACATCAAATCATGCTTGGAAGTGGTTTATTAGCTGCATTTGAAGTTTACGATGATGTGTCTCAATTATCTTATGATGTACATTGTTCTGCTTCCTTTGTGCCTCTAACATTTATATTATTTTGTGCATGGGATCGGACGATGATGTCGCCTTGGCTATCACCCTTATTCATCTTCAAAACAAATAACTTCCATTAGCACTCATAAAATATTTATGGGCTTATTGTATGGAACATTATTTTATGCAGCACTATCGAAAAGCAAATCATCTGAGAAAATCATTATTGTTTGAAAGCTCTCTTGAAAACCAATTTTTGAAATTTGAGGAAGTTTAAATCGAGCTTTGATACCAACTTGTCACACTCCGGTTTCGTAGAACCGATTTGTCCTCATATTCGGTTCTGCAGAACCGATCGTCCTTGCTGGGCGTGATATCGTACAAGTCTGGGATTGCACTTACACAAGTTAAGAATGTACATATTATGTCAAATATCTTTTGTAAACAGTTTCACAACATAGAAGCAGATTATAAATCACATATTTGTATAAGAAAAAAATAATTTTTTTATTGATTCATTGCAACGAAGTATAATTTTTTCATCACCGAAATAGAAATACCAGAACGGCTTACATAGCTTTGCATAAAAGAAAGACTAATAGGCTGACTTAAAATAATATTCTTATCCCATACATTATGTCCCTTTATTACTTCTTAGAAACTTGAAAGCAGCTACTAGAAATCTTTGAAATACTTTAGAAATAGGAAGAAGCTTGAAAAGACTGAAACAAAAGCTTTAATTTTCTTGAGCGCCCCCGGTATCTCGGTCACTTGGTTTTCCCACATAGACTTGGATCAGTACTTAACTTGTACTGGTGAGCAGAACTGGCCCACTCACCTAAACCAATAATTCTTGATTAAGACAGCAGTTAAATAGGCAACATTATAAATGTAATATTTCAATAAGCAACAGTTTAAAGCAACAGTTTATGCAGTAAAATATATATAAGCTTTACACATATGGAATCCTTACCCCGGCCAATGGTCGTTCTCGTATAATTTATAGGATTGTTCTTACCGCCCCTGCATAAGACATCATTAGTATGGAACTCATTCCCACTAGGTCATTTATGGTGTAGCACCATAATGGACATGCCGTATAGGACGTCGATGGGCGTACTATGCGCAATTCAAAGCAGGTAGAAAGCCTCAATAAATGTCTCGCTTTTTCCCAGCGCTACCAAAGTATTACTATTTCTCCAGGGCCGAACGGTCCCCAGTACCCCAGGTTCCGTTCAAAGAAATTTACTACCTTGTGCACAAGTTGTCCATCACCATACAATGCATCTACGACTATATAATAAGCATAAATAGCAGTATAAGGTATTGAAATATTTAGAGCAATAATGTATATTTGCCCATTCTTATTTCAGCATACTTATTTATTTGATTCGATTGGTAGTCCATAGACTCTAATTTACCGCTAAGTTATGGCACCAAACCATGACACAATGATTGTCACGACCCGCACCCGGATATTCGGGCACGAGTATGTGGGTACGCCCAGCCTACACTGCGACATCAGCGATAGAACGTTGTCTGGGTCAATTCTAACTAACTAACATCTCAACAATATAAATATGGTACATGTCAATCATCTTAACTCCAAACGGAGGGACAATATGGTATCTCACAAATGTAACTATACTCAATCATAATGCAAACTAAGCACGAATGGAATAACGAAGAAAAGAATGAAGATACAATCTACAAGTCTGAAATAATATACATGCCATGAATCTCAATAAAATCTAATACAAGTCCATCACAATAAACTAAACCTCCTCAGGTTCTGGAACTAAGTCCTCCTGGTCTATAGGAGTATCCTCTAAAGGTACACCATCCTACAGCCCGTAGAATGTAGGACACTGATCTATGAGCTAATCATCTGGATAAATAGATCCAGTCAGGATTAGAACGAAGTACATACCTCTGAAAGTAGTTTCAAATACATAATCGAGCATATAAAATGATAATGGAAAAGAATACAAGATATCTAAATATCTGAATAAAATAAACTAGAGTGAACAGGTAATGTACAGGAATGAAGAACAAGTAATATGAATATATGTAATATAAATGAATAACTGAAATCTAACTAATGTGCCTCAGAACATAAGTTCATTATGTGATCGGTTTAGGTTGAACATGAATACAATAAGGTAACTCGATTATAAGTGTGGTATGTAATCGACATGTACACGAATACACTGGGACTTTGATCACATAATCAACTCCTACTCCCCCATCCCCAACTAATACCAATAGATCCAATCATGATACGTTACGAACACGAATATGGGCACACTGAACAAGAGCAGTGTGTGTACACGAATAAGCACACTGAATACGAGCAGTGTGTGAACAAGAAATATAAATAATTAATACTCAATTCATACGATAAAATACATGTGAAGGAGTACCCGCTGAATATGGTAAGGGATAACATCTCCTGACAGGATCCATGTAGTACCAGTCCATAAAATTACTGTGTTGGAATCAAGTATACAGTTCTAGAACATGAGATATATACACTATTATAAAATGAAAACTAACAGAGAAATGTACTCGCCTGAGGTCCTGGGCAAGGTGTGTCTCTCGATGCCTAAGATGGTGTCACACAAAGCTATATATGGTATATTTCATCAATACAAGGTTCTTGAATGAAAATAAGTTAAACTATTTCAATTCTAGGTCAAAAAGCCATTTCTAAGTCAAACAGTCAAACTATATCAACTCTAAGTCAACCTAGTCAAACTAGGTCAAACTAGATATTTTAAAGTTGTATGAGTCTAACTCTGGGATATTAGGTCCATACACTATGAAACTAGGTCGCACTAGCTAAACCAAGATACTAGGATACACACAAAATACTGTATCATAGGATACGCAAGTTTTTGATATAAAAATATTATATATATATATATATATATATATATATATATATATATATACAAGATAATACATATATTAAACTTAGCTAACTAAAGTAAATTAGATACCTTGGCTTTGAACCAATGCGTATCTCACCCCTATACACCCATCTTGATACTCAAACCCAATACCTTGAGTATCGACCAATACCTTGCCATTACCTTGGTATCACAAGGTAATTCAAATCCTAATATATAGCTCACTACTAATACAACAAGTATATATATATATAAATATATATATATATATATATATATATATATATATATATATATATATATATATATATATATATATATATATATATATATATATATATATATATAATCTATTAGCTAATAATGTATCTATATACATTACTATTTAACAAAGTAATTAACTACTAACTATTAATGAACTACTAGTTAACCTCTAAAAACTAACTAACCCACTAATAACTACTAAACCACTTACCTAACTTGTCACTACCACATTTTTTAGAAAAGGGTATTTTAGTCATTTCCTATTTAATTAAATATTGTGCATGGAAAATATTTATTTGTTATATTATTTAATTATTATTAAATATTATTTATTTAAATTAGACTTGTATGAGTGGGCCTAACTAGTTTAGTTTTGACTCATGGACCAACATGAATTAATTAGTTAGACTTAGCCCATTTAGAAAGCCCATTATTAAGGAGATGGATTAAATTAATTAAATCATTAGGCTAGAAGCTTCCTTCCTTAATTATTTCTTCATGAGAGGCCCCAAGGGGTATATTGGACATTTCATAATTACTTGAGGGAGAGGAAAGGGGCCGGCCTATATAAAAGAGGGGGAAAATTCTCTCTCCTCCTTTTTCATTCTAAATCTAGATCTAGAATTTTCCACTACCAAATTTCCTTCATTCCCATTTCATTTCCCTACCAAATTCATTTTAATTTCTTCCCAAATTACCATTAGAGACTTGAGAAGCAAGGATCTAGAAGGAGGAAGCAAGGATCTACAAAGAGGAGCAAGGATCTACAATTTGGAGGCAATTTTATCTCAATTGGAGGTTTCATTGAGAATCCATCTCCCAATAGGTATAATTCAGTTTTTTCCCTTAAAATAGCTTTTAAATCTGAGATTTAATCATGGAAAATCAATCCATATGTATGTACTACCCATAGGACTTGGTTTTGTGTTCATAGGAGACATATGGAGAAAGTTATGGTGCTCTTTGTGTCAATTTTGGGGGAATTCCGAAAATAATTTTTGTTGTGTATGTCAATTGATCCTATAGATCACTTTGGCATACGTTTATGTGTTTGGGGCTAGTGTCGTATCCACAATTGGGTACGTGTAGGTCGTAACCCAACAATTTGGCGATACGTGTTATTTTGGAGGTTTTCCCTCCGACACGGGACTTTACACATGTCGTATTTTGACACGGACACATAGATCTATATTTGACACTTTATTTTATTCATAAATAATATATGTGACTTGCTTGTGTCCTACGGGGTGCAATTGGATGTGTGGTGGACTCGTGTCGCATGCGTATCCTAGATCTAGTGGGATACGGTGTGATACTCTCCAATTGTGGTATGTTTATGTGTAGATCTAATTATTTGTGCTTTAATTCTTGAATTATATTTAAGTATATATATATATATATATAGATATTATTTATGTATTATAGTATATTTATTATGGTATTTATTATTTAGCATAGATCTATGTATTATATATGTACTAATAGAAGGTATAAATATATATATAGCTTTCTTCTACATGCATTAATATATATTCTAAATATATGTTAGGGATATATATATATATATATATATATATATATAAAAATGTTTTATAAAATATATATGTATATTTAATTAAGTAATTAGATTATGTATAGTTATTATGTGATTATTTATATATATATATGGATGTATATTTATTAATATATTTATGTATGTGTGCATTTAAAAATGTTGTAATATGTACATTAGTATATAGGATGTGTATTGTAGCCATTTGGTATTTATATATATAGATATATATATTATATATGTATTTAGATTATATATATATAGATATATAATTATTTATTTAGTTTATATATATATATAGGTTATATATATATATATATATATATATATATATATATATATATATATATATATATATATATAAATATTTACTGTTTTTAGCGACAACAGGATTAATGACAGAGAACTGTCATTTTAGAGGCAGTTACAGAGCAGCCGCTGTAATAGTGGCAGCGGGAATTAATGACAGAGCAGCCACTGTCATTAATAACTGCATGCAGCAACGGAAATTCACAGCATTTGCGACAGAGGCTATGGTGATGGTTGAAAACCGTCACAAAAGGTGTGGCAGCAGTGCAAAAACGCGGCAGCAGTAGCGACGGTGATTCAGTGGCAGCCTGAACTGTCACAAAAAGTCTGTTAACTGAAATTCAGTGTTTTTCCACACTGTTTTCAGTGACATTTAGGCAGTTTATTATTATATTGTTTATATCTTATATTTATATATATATATATATATATATGTATATATATATGTATTAATATTGAGATATAATACTAGTATTGCTATACTTCTTATTTGTATAATATTAGTATATATATATTATATTATTGATGAGGGTAATTACTATATCAAGGTATTGAGTATTATCTTGAGGAAACCAAGGTAAGTGGGATACTCAAGATACGGGATTTGGGTATCAAGTTTGTGACTTTGTGTGGATACCAAGTTGGTTCAAACCCATGGTTCCTATTTATTTGTAATTAATATTCTATATTATTATACATTATTGTTGATATATATGTATTGTGAGGTTTACCTTGGATTCACGTATCCGGAGATACGGTATCGTAATATTTTAGGATGTGGTTTCTATGACTTAGATTTTAGTATTTTGACCCAAGAGTCTTGTGTTAGACTTGTGCAACCTAGAAATAGATGGTTGACCTTGGTTTGACCATAGTTGACCGTAGTTGACTTATAGTTGACCATAGTTGACTTTTGACTTAGAATTGACTTATTGACCTAGAAATTGACTAGTTTAACTTATTCTCTTTTTGGAACCTTATATTGATGTTGTATTCCATATCTAGGTCTTTGAGGCACCGAGTCAGACATCTGTGAGACTATTTATTGGACTTCAGGCGAGTACATTCTCTGATAGTTTCTCATTTATGATATCCTCTATGTTCATTGTATCTAGTGTAGATATCCATGTTCTCTTGACACTATGGTTACACGGATTGGTATATCTGAATCTCGTCATGAGATGTTATTCCTTGGTATATGGTGTATATGGTGCAAGTATTATTTCATTGGTTATCTTGTACATGTACAGACACCGATTCTCGGGAAGACTAGCTATCTTCTTGGGGAATCTCGTGCCATAACATACCGTGGTTGGATCTATTATACCAGTCGGGGGTGGGGAGTATTAGTATAGATATGTGATCAATATCCCTATTGTATAAAGTACAGATTACAGAATAGTGTTGATCATACACCACACGTATGATTAGCCAGGCCGTATTGCATCTTGCCCAAGTCGATTACATGTTAAGCTAGTACTCACACACTTAGTCATTAGTATTCTTGTTTTATTGGTATATTGTTCATTATTGTATTTATTTCCAGTATTTTCTTATTGTATATATATCTCTTGTATCTATTGTGCATCTTGTTTATCCACAGCTATTTACTGTTACATAGTTTTTATCATTAATTAGAACTGCTGTTAGAGATGTACTCTGCTCCTTTCCTGACTGGATATATTTTTCCAGATGACACTGAGGAGCGGTACCCTACCTATTATAGACCCCAGGATATTGTGGGTTTAGATTCTGAGACCCTGGCTCAAGAGGGAATTATCCCAACTGAAACAGTTGACCCTGGAGTTGTTGCTTTGTAGTATTCTTTGTACTGGATTTGTCTCCAGCTTATTTTGTTACTTCTTCAGACTCATTGATGTATTATTTAGACTCATAAGTTGTATTATGACTATTCTATTCTTTATCTGATTCGTGCTTATTTTTATCTTAGTTCTGTGATAGAGTATACTATCATTATTGGTGGTTTATTATATTGTTAGATAGATTATCTAGACAGCGTTCTATCGCCGATTCTGTGGCGTAGGCTGGGCGTTGTTTCCGACTAGTACCCTTACACCGGGTGCGGGTCGTGACATATTTTTGGTGGTGGTCCATGCAGGTCTAGCTTCATAAAGTATGTGATATCGTGGTAGTGCAGTAATTTAGTTGTACTACTGCAAGCCGGCAATAGGATATAGGATATAGGCTAAGATACTTAATCACATCTAGGAAATTCTTTTGATTCAACTTTTCTCCTTTGATATTGATACTTGATCTCTTAATCTGTCCTTCCCTTGATGTCTTACATCTTGTACCATATTGATTCTTTCTTTCGCTTTGTCTCAGGATGCCACCTAAGACTATATCGCTGCAGGGGAGAGCAGTTTCTGAGAGGTCTGCGACATCCCGAGGGCCTGCACCAGTCACTTCTCCGGTGATTGGAGTGTCAGATGCTTTCGGAGGTCCACCACCTACTCAGAGGACTGTGCCAGCTGTATCTGAGGGGCTTCTACCTCCACCTCCTGTGCCAGCAGAGGCATCACAGATATTTATGCTATTTCGTAAGATGCTCGAGGCACAGAGGGCTCGGTCAGAGGCACATCAGAGGCAGACCGACGTTCTACGGTAGGGCATCGAGAGTGCTCATCAGCTTGCTCATGCTGTAGTTGAGAGAGGAGTTCCGGTCCAGCAGCAGGTTGTTCCTCAGGTTACTCAGCTTCGGCCAGGCAACATTCAGGACTTTAAGAAGCTGGAGCCTAAGGTTTTCAAGGGGACGGAGGGCATCGTCTATGCTGATGATTGGCTCAAGGACATTGAGCATCTTATGAGGGTGTCCCGTCTTTCTGAGGATCTAAAGGTTGAGGCGGTAGGACTTCAACTGTTCGACGTCGCTCGCACTTGGTTCAGGAATAAGCCGGTTCTAGTTGACACAGGACAATCTTGGGAGGTATTCAAGGACCTTTTTAACAAGAAGTTTTTCGCCCGGGTAGACAGGCTAGACTTGGGGAGACAGTTTGAGAGTCTCATTTAGGGGTGCATGTCTGTGGAGGAGTACGCTGCGGAGTTCGGTAGGTTGAGCCGATTTGCAGAGTATTTGGTGAGAGAGCCAGAGGTTCAAGCTATTCATTTCCATGAGGGTCTAAACTGGGAAGTGAAGATTCTTATTCCGTCTTTTTATGAGACATACTCGGAGATACTTGCGGAGGCACGCAAGGTTGAGCGGGAGTTGGGTTCGAAGCCCAATAGAGACCGTGATTTTTTTCTAGGGGCCAATGGCAGTGCAGTATCTGCCAAACATCCTCATTTTCATTCCAAACCTTTCCAGCAGCCTCAGCAGAACCAGACTCCAGCTAGAGTGCCTTTTTACCAAGCACCTCAGAAGCAGAGACAGTTACAGCAAGCTCCATGCAACTACTGCAAGAAGTCCGACCACAACTGGAAAGTTTGCAGGAGGAGGCTAGGAGTTTGTTTATATTGTGGTACTAAAGGGCATCAATCGAGGGAGTGTCCTCGTCGTGCAGTTCAGGGAGTAGCTCCAGCTCCGAGGGCACAGACGAGATCACCTGCAGCACAGCCGAGGGGACCGCTTTCGACGCAGCAGCAGCATTTTGTCCAGCATCAGCAGCAGGGAGGTGCTCGACAGGGACAAGCGTTTGCTATGAACGTCGAAGAGGAGGAACCCACCGGAGATGTCATCGCAAGTTCTATTCTTCTTGATTCCATTCCATCTTTAGCTTTGTTTGATAGTGGTGCTTCCCATAGTTTTGTATCTGTTTCTTTTGCTCTAAAGCATGGTTTGGTAGTTGAGTCTTTGCTTAGGACTTACAAAATCATGATCGGGGGAGGCATTATCCTGGTTAACGATTTTTACAAGGATCGGAGATTTACCTTAGGAGGCCGGGAGTTGAGTGCGTGTCTACTTCTAATGCCACTTTCGAGCTACGATATTGTACTCGGGATGGATTGATTTAGTAGGCACCATGCTAGCATAGATTGTAGAGGAGGTAGAGTTTTGTTTGGTCCGCCAGGAGAGCCAGAGTTCGAGTTTGCTAGAGGAGCTACGGAGCAGAAAGAAGGCATTATTTGTGGAGCTATGGTGGAAGACAAGGAGTTGCCACATCCGTTGATAGCAGAGTTCTTGGATGTATTTCCTGAGGAATTGCCAAGATTGCCACCAGATCGAGATGTTGAATTTTTTATAGACTTGGTGCCAGGTGCAGAACCAATTTTGCAGCATGTCTATAGAGTAAACAACAGCGAGCTGATCGAGTTGAAGAAGTAGGTGGACGAATTGCAGGATAAGGGGTTTATCAGATCGATTTCTTCACCATGGGGAGCCCCGGTATTGTTTGTACCGAAGAAGGATGGATCAGTACGCATATGCATTGATTACAGAGCTTTGAATAATCTCACTATCAAGAATAAGTATCATTTGCCATGGATTGATGATCTGTTTGATCAATTGAGTGGAGCCAAGGTATTTTCTAAGATAGATTTGAGATCAGGCTACCATCAGGTGAAGGTAAATCCGGAGGACATATCGAAGACTACTTTTAGGACTCGGTATGGTCAGTACAAGTTTATGGTGATGCCGTTTGGTTTGACTAATGCACCAGCGGTGTTTATGAACTTGATGAACAAGGTGTTCCACCAGTACCTTAACAAGTTCGTGGTGGTGTTCATTGACAACATACTCATATACTCGAGGACACCGGAGGAGCATGAGGTACATTTGAGGATTGTGTTGGATATGCTGAGGAAGGAAAAGCTGTATGGGAAGTTGTCCAAGTGTGAGTTTTTCTTGGACAAGGTGGAGTTCTTGGGTCATGTTGTGACTGGTGATGGTATTTCAGTGGATCTGAAGAAGATTTCAGCAGTAGAATCTTGGAAGACTCCGAGTTCGGTAGCAGATATCATGAGTTTCTTGGGATTGGCAGGCTACTACAGGAAGTTTGTGCAAGATTTTTTGAGGATTGCCGAGCCGATGACCAGACTCACAAGGAAGGATGTAGAGTTTGTTTGGAAGGAGGATTGCCAGGTTTATTTTGAGGAGTTGAAGAAGAGGTTGATGTCTGCTCCTATTTTGACGTTGCCATCAGGGTCCGGAGGTTTCACTATTTATAGTGATGCATCGGGGAAGGGTTCGGGTTGTGTTCTTCAGCAGCATGGGAAAGTGATTGCCTATGCATCCAGGCAATTGCATCCTCATGAAAAGAATTATCCTACCCATGATTTGGAGTTGGCAGCAGTCATCTTCGCTCTGAAGTTATGGAAATATTATTTGTACGGAGAGCGTGTGGAGATCTTCACAGACCACAAAAGCTTGAAGGACGTTTTTACGCAGAAGGAGTTGAACATGAGGCAGCGTCGGTGGTTGGAACTGATAAAGGATTTTGATATCTCTTTACAATATCATCCTGGGAAAGCCAATGTAGTTGCCGATGCTTTGAACAGGTATCTGGTAGCTATGTTCTTGACGCAGGATCGATATTTGTTGGAGGACTTGGAGAGCTTGGGCATTGAAGTGATTATTCCTGGTAGTGCTATGAAGATATGGGGATTACAGATACACTCAGATTTGATGGACAGAATCAAGGCAGCACAGTATGATGATGTATCTCTGAGGAGTATCAGAGCTCAGGTGAGAGCAGGATTGGAGAATGATTTCACTATTGCAGAGGATGGATCTTTGAGGCATGGAGATAGATTGTGTGTGCCTAGTGGAGAGTTGCGAGAGGAGATATTGCAGGAAGTGCATCGCTCTCAGTATTCCATGCATCCAGGTGCTAATAAGATGTATCAGGATATACGAGAGAGTGTATGGTGGTATGGCATGAAGAGGGAAGTGGTATATTTTGTATCCAGATGCTTAGTATGCCAGCAGGTGAAAGCCGAGAAGCAGAGGCCAGGAGGTTTACTTCAGCCATTACCCATTCTAGAGTGGAAGTGGAATATATTACTATGGATTTTGTGTCCGAACTTCCACGATCTCCAGGAGGGAAAGACGCGATTTGGGTCATTGTTGATAGGTTGACCAAGTCGGCCCACCTTTTGCCTTTCAAGGTGGGTTTGTCTACGAAAAAGCTGGCAGAGATGTATGTAAGGCAGATCGTTAGGATACATGGAGTTCCCGTCAGCATAGTCTCAGATCGGGATAGTCGTTTCACTTCTCATTTCTGGAGCAATTTATAGGAGAGTTTGGGCACTCAGCTCAAGTTCAGTACTGCATATCATCCCCAGACAGATGGGCAGTCAGAGAGAACTATTCAGACTCTCGAGGATATGTTGCGCACTTGTGTACTAGATTTCGGGGGTTTTTGGGAGGACCATCTCTATTTGGTAGAGTTTGCTTACAACAACAGTTACCAGGCCAGTATAGAGATGTCACCTTTTGAAGCTCTATACGATCGGAGATGTCATACTCCTTTGTCTTGGGACGAGGTCAGAGAGAGAGTTTTGCTTGGGCCAGAGATAGTTGTGGATGCAGCAGAGAAGGTTCAGTTGATCAGAGACTTCGAGTGGCGCAGGACAGACAGCGGCATTGGGCCGATAGCCATCGGAGACCTTTGGAGTTCGAGGTATAGTTAGATTTTGTTTGTGCTTGTTTTGTTCTAGGTGGGTGGTTTGGTATTTTTGAGGATTTCTCCGACACGAGGCACGATTCGCTTCGGTGGAGGCAGGAAGCTTAGTCCACAATTCATCGGACCTTTCACTATTCTAGAGAGGGTCGGTGCAGTTGCTTATAGACTAGACTTGCCACCTGCATTGGAGGGAGTGCACAACGTGTTTCACGTGTCGCAGTTGAGATGATACGTGGCAGATCCTAGTCATGTATTGGATCACTCGGAGATAGAGGTGGGCCCTACTCTTAGCTATCTAGAGCAGCTAGTTGAGATTCTGGATCAAAGAGAGAAGGTGCTGAGGAACCAGATTATTCCTTTGGTACGCGTCGCATGGGAGAGAGGATGAAATGCGAGAGCGTTATCCATATTTGTTTGTACCTTGAGGTATGTTATTTCCTAGTTATGTTCTGTTCATTGTTATGTTCTTCTATAGTTAGTTGTGATTCTTTAGTTCTGTTCTGTTATTTCTGGGGGTAGTTTTCATCTTTGAATTTCGATGACGAAATATTTTTAAGGAGGGTAGACTTATCACTACCATATTTTTTAGAAAAGGGTATTCTAGTCATTTCCTATTTAATTAAATATTGTGCATGATAAATAATTATTTGTTGTATTATTTAATTATTGTTAAATATTATTTATTTAAATTAGACTTGTATGAGTGGACCTAACTAGTTTAGTTTGGACCCATGGACCAACATTAATTAATTAGTTAGACTTAGCCCATTTAGAAAGTCCATTGTTAAGAAGATGGATTAAATTAATTAAATCATTAGGCTAGAAGCTTCCTTTCTTAATTATTTCTTCATGAGAGGTCCCAAGGGGTATATTGGACATTTCATAATTACTTGAGGGAGAGGAAAGGGGTCGGCCTATATAAAAGAGGGGGAAAATTCTCTCTCCTCCTTTTTTATTCCAAATCTAGATCTAAATTTTTCCACTACCAAATTTTCCTTCATTTCTATTTTATTTTCCAACCAAATTTATTCCAATTTCTTCCCAAATCACCATTAGAGACTTGAGAAGCAAGGATCTAGAAGGAGGAAGCAAGGATCTACAAAGAGGAGCAAGGATCTACAATTTGGAGGCAATTTTATCTCAATTAGAGGTTTCATTAGGAATCCATCTCCCAATAGGTATAATTTAGTTTTCCCCCTTAAAATAGCTTTTAAATCTGAGATTTAATCATGGAAAATCAACCCATATGTATGTACTACCCATAGGACTTGGTTTTGTGTTCATAGGAGACCTATGGAGAAAGTTATGGTGCTTTTTGTGTTAATTTTGGGAGAATTCCGAAAATA
Source organism: Iris macrosiphon (assembly GCA_036927795.1). NCBI lineage: Eukaryota > Viridiplantae > Streptophyta > Magnoliopsida > Asparagales > Iridaceae > Iris > Iris macrosiphon. The sequence goes on along the minus strand of JAYESA010000001.1, from coordinate 78,907,455 downwards.
ATTTTTGTTGTGTGTGTCAATTAATCATATAGATCACTTTGGCATACGTTTATGTGTTTGGGGCTAGTGTCGTATCCATAATTGGGTACGTGTAGATCGTAACCCAACAATTTGGTGATACGTGTTATTTTGGGGATTTTCCCTCCGACACGGGACTTTGCACATGTCATATTTTGACATGGACACATAGATCTATATTTGACACTTTATTTTGTTCATAAATAATATATATGGCTTGTTTGTGTCCTTCGGGGTGCAATTGGATGTGTGGTGGACTCGTGTCGCATGCGTATCCTAGATCTAGTGGGATACGGTGGGATACTCTCCAATTGTGGTGTGTTTATGTGCAGATCTAATTATTTGTGCTTTAATTCTTGAATTATATTTAAGTATATATATATATAAATATATATATATATATATATATATATATATATATATATATATATATATATATATATAATATGTATTATAGTGTATTTATTATGGTATTTATTATTTAGCATAGATCTATGTATTATATATGTACTAATAGAAGGTATAAATATATATATGTAGCTTTCTTCTACATGCATTAATATATATTCTAAATATATGTTAGGGATATATATATATATATATATATATATATATATATATATATAAATGTTTTATAAAATATATATGTATATTTAATTAAGTAATTAGATTATGTATAGTTATTATGTGATTATTTATATATATGTATGGATGTATATTTATTAATATATTTATGTATGTATGCATTTAACAATGTTGTAATATGTAAATTAGTATATAGGATGTGTATTGTAGCCATTTGGTATTTATATATATAGATATATATATTATATATGTATTTGGATTATATATATATAGATATATAATTATTTATTTGGTTTATATATATATATATATAGGTTATATATATATATATATATATATATATATTTACTGTTTTTAGCGACAGCAGGATTAATGACAGAGAACTGTCATTATTAGAGGCGGTTACAGCAGCAGCCGCTGTAATAGTGGCAGCAGAAATTAATGACAGAGCCGCCACTGTCATTAATAACCGCATGCAGCAACGGGAATTCGTAGCAGTTGCGACAAAGGCTATGGTGACGGTTGAAAACCGTCACAAAAGGAGTGGCAGCAGTGCAAAAATGCGGCAGCAGTAGCGACAGGGATTCAATGACAGCCTGAACTGTCACTGAAAGTCTGTTAACTGAAAATCAGTGTTTTTCCACACTATTTTCAGTGACATTTAGTCAGTTTATTATTATATTGTTTATATCTTATATTTATATATATGTATTAATATTGAGATATAATACTAGTATTGCTATACTTCTTATTTGTATAATATTAGTATATATATATATATTATATTATTGATGAGGGTAATTAATATATCAAGGTATTGAGTATTACCTTGTGGAAACCAAGTTAAGTGGGATACTCAAGATACGGGATTTGGGTATCAAGTTTGTGACTTTGTGTGGATACCAAGTTGGTTCAAAAGCATGGTTCCTATTTATTTGTAATTAATATTCTATATTATCATACATTATTGTTGATATATATGTATTGTGAGGTTTACCTTGGATTCACGTATCCGGAGATACGGTATCCTAATATTTTAGGATGTGGTTTCTATGACTTAAATTTTAGTATTTTGACCCAAGAGTTTTGTGTGAGACTTGTGCAACCTAGAAATAGATGGTTGACCTTGGTTTGACCATAGTTGACTTAGAGTTGACCATAGTTGACTTTTGACTTAGAATTGACTTATTGACCTAGAAATTGACTAGTTTAACTTATTCTCTTTTCGGAACCTAGTATTAATATTGTATTCCATATCTAGGTCTTTGAGGCACCGAGTCAGACATCTGTGAGACTATTCATTGGACTTCAGGCGAGTACATTCTCTGATAGTTTCTCATTTATGATATCCTCTATGTTCATTGTTTCTAGTGTAGATATCCATGTTCTCTTGACACTATGGTTACACGGATTGGTATATCCGGATCTCGTCATGAGATGTTATTCCTTGGTATATGGTGTATATGGTGCAAGTATTGTTTCATTGGTTATCTTGTACATGTACAAATACCGATTCTCGGAAAAACTAGCTATCTTCTTGGGGAATCTCGTGCCATAACATACCATGATTGGATCTATTATACCAGTCGGTGTGGGGAGTATTAGTATAGATATGTGATCAATATCCCTATTGTATAAAGTACAGATTACCGAATAGTGTTGATCATACACCGCATGTATGATTAGGCAGGCCGTATTACATCTTGCCCAAGCCGATCACATGTTAAGCTAGTACTCACACACTTAGTCATTAGTATTCTTGTTTCATTGGCATATTATTCATTATTGTATTTATTTCCAGTATTTCCTTATTGTATATATCTCTCTTGTATCTATTGTGCATCTTGTTTATCCACAGCTATTTACTGTTACATAGTTTTTATCATTAATTAGAACTGCTGTTAGAGATGTACTCTGCTCCTTTCCTGACTGGATATATTTTTCCAGATGACACTGAGGAGTAGTACCCTACCTATTATGGACCCCAGGATGTTATGGATTTAGATTCTGAGACCCTGGCTCAAGAGGGAATTATCCCAACTGAGACAGTTGACCCTGGAGTTGTAGCTTCGTAGTATTCTTTGTACTGGATTTTTCTCCAGCTTATTTTATTACTTCTTCAGACTCATTGATGTATTATTTAGACTCATTAGATGTATTGTGACTATTCTATTATTTATCTGATTTGTGCTCATTTCTATCTTAGTTCTGTGATTGAGTATACTATCATTATTGGTGGTTCATTATATTGTTAGATAGATTATCTAGACAGCGTTCTACCGCCGATTCTGCGGCGTAGGCTGGGCGTTGTTTCCGACTAGTACCCTTACACCGGGTGCGGGTCGTGACATAACTAGTTGTACTCATACCTTTCTGTGCTAGTTCAACCCCCTGCTATTGAAGCTGCTGCTGCTCATTGCATATGCTGGACTGTGGTATAGTTATATCTTGTTGTTGCTGCATTGTTCCTCCCTTTTGCTGCAACTGCTACTGCTGTTACTACCTCTTGCTCGATGCTATTGCAAACTGCTACTGCAGTGCATCAGTACTTATTGTACTGTAGTACAGTTGCTCTGTTGTTGATGCTAAAGCAATGCGAAGCTCTACTAAACTGCTACAGCAATTGCCTTGCTGTAGTGGCCCCAGCAGTTGTTGTGCAGTAGTTGCACACTGCTGCTGCATATGCTGGTCCCTCTGCAGTGCTGATGGTGACTGACTGCAGTTGGTGATGTGCAGTTACTGAAACTGCTACTTGTTGTGATGCACACTGAACTGTGCCCTACCCGACCCTCTCACTCACTGCTCCTTCACTCACTACACATCCACACACATACATATATACATATACATATAGATATCAATATCAATATGTATATACATTCTCACAACTATACACATATAGATACACTCTCAACCATATATATATATATATATATATATATATATATATATATATATATATATATATATATATATATATATATATATATATATAAACATACACACATACCTATAGGTATATATATCTACATATATAAACACTTATACCTATAGCCATATATGCATATCTATACAATATAATATAGATAAATACATATATTGATATACACACAATCATATAATATATTATTCTAATATATAATACCAAGTTAACTTGAATTTAAATACAATAAAACAAACACGTGGAGTGCACCGCACCCGTATCACACTCATTCTATGATATTCTTACGATACGGTTCCACCACACAACCAAACGCATCCTGAAGGACACGAGCAAGTCTAAAATAATAATTATGAACAATACGAAGAATTAATTACTCAACTACGTGTCCCTGTCAAAATGTGACAAGCACAAACTCCCGTGTCGGAGAAAAACCCCCAAATCAACATGTATCTCCAAATTATCGGGATACGGCCTACACATATCCAAATATGGACATGACACTAGTCACACACAATTAAAAACATGTAAATTTGGTCTAATTGGCCAATTGACAAATACAAGATGTGTCAATCTCGGAATCCCCCCAAAATTGACATAAAATACCATATAACTTTCTCCATAGGCCTCCTATAAACCTAATTCTAATTTCTATGGGTAGCCTTAACATGTGGAGAGTTTTCTTATGGTTAAATTACATATTTATAACCTAATTAAAGAGTAAAAAGTGAATTGTACCTATTGGAAGATGGATTCCTAATGAAATCCTCCAATTGAGTAGAAGTAGCCTCCTCCTTGTAGATCCTTGCTCCTCCTTATAGATCCTTGCTTCCTCCTTATAGATCCTTGTTCTAGTAGCCTCCAATAAAGAATTGGAAAGAAATTGAAAAGAAATTTAAGTATGAATTGGTGTGGGAATGAAGAATTTGGAAGAGAAAAAATTCTAGATCTAGATTGGAATGACAAAATAAGAAGAGAGAGATTCTTTCTCCTCCTTGTAGGTGGCCAGCCCCTTGCCCCTCATGCAAACTATTATAAAATATTCAAAATACTCCTTGGGGCCTCTCATGAAGAAATTAATTAACGAGGGAAGGTTCTAGTCTAATTGTAATTAATTCATCCTCCTAATGAATGGGCCTATTATTGGGCTCAATCTAAACTAGAATTTAATGTTGGTCCATGGATCTAAACTAAACTAGTTAGGTCCACTACACAAGTCCAAAATAAATCTTATATCTAACAATAAATAATTATTACAACATGCACAATATTTAATATTATAATCCTAAAAATATAATTACTCATGTTAAATTACCAAACTACCCTTAGTTGAAAAAATAAGGGTAACAATGATTATATCCTTCCGTGGGTTACATAATTAAACTTTTCTCTTATCAATGCAATTCCATTGATTTATAATAGTGGTATAAACTTATGGCATTAGTGGCTTTATTGATGATTGGACTTAGCAAGGTTACAAGAGAACACTAATGCTTATTGGCATGAAGGAGTAGAGAAGAAGGGATAGAACCGGTCACCAAATAGAGAATGTTGAGAGAAAAGGACGCTTGCTCGCTCAGGCTCTGGTCACACGTCTATCTGTATTGGCACCAATATTTGGTTAGACTATCATCTTCATTTCTATCAGAGTTCTCTAGAATGAATGCATGCAATCGATAAAAATGGGCTAAACAATCATTCATCAAAAATCAATCACGAAAATGCATTCATCAAAACCAAGCAGCAAAAATTCAAGAAAGCCAACCAAAAATCCAATAAAATCTATTGGACTCATTCCAACAGAAGTCGATCCATCAATTGGAAAGGTTTATTGCATCGATTCTACCATAAAGTTTTTCATACTCAATTTTGACTGAGTCAATCAAACCATAAGCCTTATATAGTGCACCGCTAGAAACTGAGCACTACACTGGTGGAACACCTTGTTCATCAAATTCATGAATACCACACGGGCATTAGTCAACCCAAATAGCATTACAAGGAACTCATACTGGCCATACAGAGTCTGAAAAGCAGTCTTTGGAATGTCTTTCTTCTTCACTTTTACCTGGTGGTAGCCTGACCTTAGATCTATCTTGAAAAATACCTTTGCGCCACTCAACTGATCGAATAGATCATTAATCCTCGATAGCAGGTATTTATTCTTGATAGTGAGGTTGTTCAATGCTTTATAATCGATGTATATATGCACCGATCCATCCTTCTTTGGTACAAACAATATCGGAGCACCCCAAGGTGAAGAACTAGATCTGATAAACTCTTTGTCTTGCAACTTATCCACTTGGTTCTTTAGCTCTGCCATCTCACTATTATTGATTCTATAGATATGATGCGATATAGGCTCTACGCCTGGCATCAAGTCTATAGAGAACTCAACATCTTTGTCTGACGATAATCTCGGTAAGTCCACTGGAAATACATTCATAAACTCAGCTAGCAAAGGTCCTTCTCTTCCACCATAACTCTACAGATAACACCATCACTCTACTCCATTGCTCCTATGGCAAACTCAAACTCTGTCTCTCCTGGTGGACTGAACAAAACTCTACCTCCTCTACAATCTATACTAGGATGGTGCCTACTCAACCAATCCAACCCGACTATAATGTCGTAGCTCGGAAGTGGTATCATGAGTAAATATGAACTCATCGCTCGGCCTCCCAGAGTAAATCTCTAATCCTTGCAAATATTACTTACCAGGATAATGCCTCCCCCGGTCATAAGCTTGCAAGTCTTACTTAAAGGCTCAGCTATAATATAATGCTAAAATAGATATAAAACAATAAGATGCACCAGAATCAAACAATGTTAAAGCTAGAATAGAATCAATAAGAACAGAACATGTGATGACATCTCTAATATCCTCGGTCTCCTCGACCGTCATAGAAAATGCTTTATCCTGAGGTGCACCTCTCTGCTGCTAGTGTTGGGCAAAATGTTGTTGTTGAGTCAGAAGTGGTCCCCTCGGATGTAGTGTAGGTAGCCTCGTCGGATCTCTCTGAACTAGAACAGCTCCCTGAGCTATACGACAAGGAGACATGGGATAATCCCTCATCTGATGTCCTTTTGTGCCATAATACAAGCAAACTTTCAACCGCTTCCTGCAGACCTCCCAGATGTGGCATGTCTTCCTACAGAAAGGACAAGTGGAAATATTTTGAACCGATCTCTGCTGCTGATGCGACACCTGCTGAACTGGTGCTTGGGCTGGAGCCTGAAACTGTTATGGCTGCCAAAACGATCTCTGTTGGAGCTAGGGACGCTTGGCAGGTCCCGCACTACTACTAACCCCACCAAATATATCGTGATCCCTCTTGGGCCTCAAGATCATATCTCTCTCAACCTTGCGTGCCTCTGCAAGAATCGCTGAATAAGTCTCATGACTATATGAGATAAGGACATTCACTCTCAGTTCAGACCATCCCGAAAAAGACTGGCTCTAATCTTCGGGTCTCGTACAATATACTCCGCGTACCGGCTCAGCCTGCCGAATTCTACGGTGTACTCCTCTACTGAGATACTCCCCTGTTGGAGGTTCTGATACTACCGTGCCAAGTCCAATCTATCAGTAGGGGTGAAGAACTTCTTCTGGAAAAGGTCTTTGAAACCCTCCTAAGTCTATCTAGGATCAGGGAGAAGTAGTTCCATTCCTGACTGTAGGCCGGGAGGTAGTTGATCTCTCGGAAGATGTAGCTACTCCCGATAGGTAGAAGCTGATTTTTGGAGCCATCATGAAGACAGATCAAAACAAGAAAAAAAAAGTAATATGACACAAGATAAGATATTATCAAAGAAGGACAGTTATAATTCAAAGAGCAAATATGCAGGAAGAACAGTTGCAATAAAATAATAGATTATAAGTTTTCCTAGTTGTGATTGAGTATCTCTCAGCCTATAGCCTATATCATATATCCTATAGCAGGCTCGTAATAGTATTCTAATTCTAAGCACTACTATGATATCGCACTGATTGCGACCTCGGGGATCTGCAAGGGCAACCAATAAAAATGTATCATGACCTGCACCTAATACAAGGGCACGATTCTGCGGGTACATCCAGCCTACATCGCAGCATCGACGGTAGAACGTTGTCTAGACAATCTATACTATCTATCAATAATATTCCACAATAATATAACACATGTCAATATTATCTCAACTCAATATAAATACTCAATCATAAAAATCTATATGGAATAATCAAGGCAAGATATGATATAAGAGAATCAGAAATAAGAGTTAAGATACAACTCATAAAATAACTCTAAGAACTAACATCAGTACAAGTCTCAAATATAATATCATATCTAGTCTCAAAAGCTGGAACAATCCAGTACAATAAATGATATCTAGCTATTGAACTATAGCTGGTTTGTCATATCTCTCAACCGGTACTAGATCCTCCTGAGCCACAGTCTCCAACTCTACTTCTACTATATTATATGGTCCATAGTGGGTAAGGTACCAATCCTCTACATCATGTAAAAAATATATCCAGTCAGGATTGGAGCAAAGCACACCTCTAACAGCAGTTCCAATAAATGATAAAAATTATGTAACAGTAAACAGTGAGAAATATAGGACAATATAGCAAGAACTAAAAATATGGCAAGGAATAAAAATGCATTAAAGTAAATACAAAAGCAGAGGATATCATGTGCAAGAATCAAGAATATAACTAACTAAGTGAGTGAGTACTAGCTTCGACATGTGATCGGCTTAGAAACTTGCAAAGGAATAAGACCTGGTTAATTATACATGAGGTGTATGATTAACACTCACAAGGACATGCACAGGGAGGGGTATGATCACATATCTAACTAATACTCTCCGCCCCCGACTAGTATAGTGGATCCAATAATGACACGTTACAACACGAGATTTTATGAGGAGGAGGACATCATTCTCATGAATCGGTGTCTATACATGTACAAGATCACAGGTCAAGCACAGGGTCCACAGGAAATAACATCTCATGACAAGATCCAGAATATATTAATCCGTATAACCACATGTCAGGAAATCAAGTATAACTATACTAGATACAAGAAATATAGAAGATATCATAAACGAAAAACTATCAGAGAATGTACTCGCCTGGAATCTACGGTAAAGTATCAAACAGTATTCGTATTAGTGCCTTAAAGACCTAAATATGGAATATCAATGTCAACATGGTATTTTGGAATGATAAGAAGTTAAACTAGTTATTTTTTAGGTCTTCAAGCCACCTCTAGGTCAAACCAGGCTAAACCAGTCAACTTGGTCAAACTTGTCAATTCTAGGTAATACTAGTCTATACCTAGGTTTCTAGGTCAATACTAATCCAATGCCTTGCTCATCAAGGTTTTCTAAGTTATACTAAAGTATATTAACTTATACTAGTTATCTACTATTACCTTAATATTAGCTAACACTTAACCTAATACCCCTTACTTAGACTTGTCACTACCATATTTCTAGAATAGGAGTATTTTTGTGAATTTGAATTATTATAAATATTGTGTTATATTTTTATTTTATATAAATATGCATGTCATATTTTATGACTAATATTATTATTGGTTCGTGATTAGATTATTTGATTAGATAAGACCCTAGTAGGCCTAACCAACTTGACATGATAACTTAACCAATTAGTTAGACTAGTCTATTGGACCCTAATTAGCTAACCATTCTTATAAATTAAGGATTTGCTTGGACAAGAGGGAAGAGGGTGTCAAGCCTAATTATAGGAAGGGGGTTCACCTGTCATGCCCCGATCTCCCGTAGGCTAAATCGGTCGTTCCTGCTAGGCGAGAATCACCGCGCCAGCGCTCCCGCGGAACGATCACTTTGACACATCCGGGCGTGATACCGCACGAGCGTGAGCTACGTCCGTGCAAGGCCGTGGTTCGTTGGCTGGCGATAAGAGTTCTAAGCCACAGAGTCGCACAGATTGTCCGAGTACAGCAGAGTCATAAATGCATAGGCGATTTGGTAACAAGTTTACTGAGTCAACAATATAGCGGAAGCATTGAATAACACAAGTTGAAGTAAAAAACTCTTTTATTGATATGAACAAGTGTTACAGGCGGCGCTTGGCCGAGACTTACAATTAACTCAGATTCTCTCTCTCTGAAACAATAAGCGTGCCAAGTGGCTACAATTATGGAATGATTGTACAGACGAATGTTCAGGCAACGTTCGAGAAATGTTCCAACATTATGTCTTGTATATGTGCTTCAGTTCTGGACGCAACGCTCCAAGGCTCCGGAGTGATCTCCACGCCTTAGCACGCACGAAGGAGGCATCCGCACCAAACGAGGTTCTCCCACACCCTGCAAACGATCTGGTGGGTTATCAGTACATTGAATGCGCTGGTGGGGAGGCTACTCGCCCGCTCGACAAATCCAAACACGTAATATAGGTTCCGTGCACCAACTATTATGTTGTCTTCTAGTTGCCTTAGGATCAGTTTTATGGAAATATTGAATAGCCTAACTCGTGAGAAAGTGTGTCATGGGACATGAGAGGAAACACGGTGAGACTTACTAACTTACCGTTTGTCCTTCCCTGTCCAAGGCAAACATGGCAATATTAAATAGCCTTCCCTGTCGTTGTATCATGATCGTTCAGGTGTTCAGTTGTTCATTGATGCGATGCAATGACTAAACAGTAGAGTCACTGGCATAGCCATAAAGGACCAATTTTAGTCTCTAACAAGAATGGTGTGCAGCGAGAGCACAAGATGGGCTCCACACCATTCCGTCTTTGCACAGGATGACTAAACAGTAGAGTTCCATCCGGATCGGATCGGTCCCGGTGTCCTGGTGACCGCCCGTGGAACTTGAGATCCGAAGATCGCCTTATTCAAGTTGTTCGCGACATGCAGGTCTCTAATCTTTTAAGTCTCGCTAGGCACAGGATCAAGTTCAGGGCAGAACATATCATGTGCAATGTACAAGGCATGATTGTCCACAGTAGTATATCGATTGCCAGGCCGGTTGGTACTGTAGTTTGTTCCACGAGCTATGATTCAGGATTTCATTAATTCATAGTGCAAATCCCCTGGTTCGGGAACTGGCTTGGTAACCTAACAATCCCAGATACTTGCAGGTTCAATTGCACAGAAGAGCTATTTGATAGTCTCCTGGCTAACTAGAATGCATGTACAATACGATTAACGTTAGACATTTGTAAGCAGGCAAGCATGCGTTTCTAAGGAACGTAAGCAAACACGTTGGCTCGGGCCCGAAGGTAAACTGAGAGATAAAACCGTAAGGGACTTTCCGAGCGACATAATCTAGGTAGAATACGAGAGTCTGAATATGTTATAATATTTTATTTCCATGTTCTAGCACAGGCAATACAAGTTGGGATTATTCCTTTAGCTAGGTGCGTTGTATTCTTATTATCATGCAGGGGGTGATTCACCTAGCAACTAGCATGTATCTTTCAGAATTTTTTAGTGTGCTGGCTAAACAAACACAAGTGCACCGTAGCCACCCACCTTAGCGATGATTCACCTCGGTTGAGCGATACGTCAAGCGAGCCTCTGAAAGCCTAAGCCAGAATCCTGTAGGGACAAGTCTGGATATCCTTTGCCTCAAACGAGTATTTTCGCCTGAGCAAAGTGGGTCGGGATATTATACTTTTGCCGTTTGAATCGGCAATCCGCTTGAACGGAACGGGGTGTTACAGTTCTCTCTCTCTCTCTCCTCTTATTTCTTATCTAATATTATATAATTAGTGTTCTTCCCCAATAGTTCATTCCTCCACCAAATCCACCCCAAATTCCTCTAAAATTCACTCATCCTCACCATCTATGGAGACTAGAAGCTAGTAGTTGCAAGAAGCTTTGGAGAAGAAGGAGATGGGCTGGATGCTTGTGTCCAAGTCGTGTCCTATTGAGCTTTCATTGGTAATCCATCTCCCAATAGGTAAATTCTAAATTTTCTTTCTCTAATTAGTTCTATTTAGTATTTTAGAGCATTTATAATGTACACATGCATTAGGGCTACCCATAGGGAGGAGTTTAAACTCATATTGACCATATTTATGATTTTTACATTGAGTTTGGTGTTCATTTTAGGGAAAATCCGAGAATGGGATACCAAGTATTGTCATTAGGTTTAGTAGACCTAATTAGAGTTAGAATGGTCATATGGGATAGTATCGTGTCCACAAATGAATACGAATAGAACTTATCATGATACGGTATGATACTGTATGATAGGAAACTCTAATTTGGGGGTTTTGTGCTTAGGAGTGTATTTTCTCTCTAATGTGTATTATAACTAATTGTTTTAGTTGTATATATATGTATTTGATATGTATTTAAAGTATTGGTGGTGTATTGGAGAAATTGGCATGTTGGTTGATAGTGTATCATAGAGTATCACACTTGTGCACTCAAGGTATTTGATAATTTGACTAATGGAGAGTGTACCTATTAGAATGCTAAATTCATATGTTATGGAATACATATACATATATAAATGTAAATACATTAGTGTACATATATTACTTAAGTGTGGGATGTATGTAGGTGCCTGTACTCGAGTGGCTGTGTGGTTGTGTTAGGCTCGGGTTTGGGGGTAACCTAGAGCTCACAGTGCATTGGTGCACTGTTTGAGGTTGACAAACACAGAGTAGCAGCATTATTTCTCAGATAGGGGAAGATCGAGCAAAGCAGCAATAATAGTAGCATTAGAATCAGTAGAGCAATAGCAGGGAATGAGGTGTGTACCCAGTGTTCACTGTGTGACAGTAAAGTGAGGAGGTTGTATAGGTTGTGCACACTTAGGCATGAGGGGAAGAGCTTTTATCTGTTACGGTGAGTGAGGAATCTGTGTGAGTATCAGTAGGAGAGTTGAGTTTCTCAGTCCATTGTCAATAATAGTAGGTTGAAGGAGTACACTCGAGCAGGCCAGTTGTTGTGTGCAAGCATTAATTTGTTGTGTATAAGTGCAGTCCATGGGTACTGCAACCAAGTTTTTGTTACACCAGTAACAGTTTAGAAGGGGAGTTAAATTCAGTGAAGTGTTGCATCAGATGTTAAGGAGAGATGGGGGTTGGACTGATATCAATTTGGTATCAATTATCGACTGTACAGTGAGTAGTGTGTATAAGATTCTAGATTAGAGAGTGACTATCAGTTGCATATAGCAACCTGGTAAGTATTAAAAGAGAGTATTCTTATTGTGGTGTATACAGTCAGTAATATCCATTACAAGTGAGTTAGTATGAATGTAGGTATTGTATGATGAGTATCAGTGCTGGTTTGGTATCTATTTACCATTTAAATCAAAAAAAGAACTGAAAGAACTGGATTTGATTAACAAACTAAGAAAGTACAAAGAAGAGTCCTAGAAGATAATCTAAGTACAAATTTATTTTTTGGGGGTGACAATGGAGGGTTAGGAGTGTAACAACTCTCTTTACTCCATGGATGATCTGATGCAGTAGCTCTTCTTTCATGCTTGAGTGTTGATTTACAGATAGCCAGCCAGCCCTTTGCATGGGGGTAGTACCATATTATTTATTATTTTTATTTGGTCGCATGCTATAGATGCCGCATGCGCCCCTGTTTGATGATCGCATAGGGCTCTTTCAACAGAATGTGGTTGCAACTGGGGCCGCATGTCACGGTAAAGCTGCCATATGAGCTTGGTTAGAATTTACTGTTTATGAGATCTCAGGGTCATTTCAGCCCATTGTATTCGTAACTTGATCGTTTGGACACATAGCCCACATCAACTGCACGAAGATCTCTTTAGTTGTAACGAAAAGATCTTGTTAGTTTGAACATATTGGGCCAGAGACGCATAGGACACATGGAGTCTGGAATGCATTGGGCTAGAGACGCATAGGATATATGGAGTCTGGAACATATTAGGCCAGAGATGCATGAAACGCATGGAGTCTGTAACATATTAGGCCAGAGACATGTGGACCGCATGGATTATGGAACTCATTGGGCCAGAAACGTATGAAACATATAGAGTCTGGAACGCATTAGGCCAAAGACGTATAGAATGCATGGAGTCTAGAATACATTGGGGCAGAGATGCATAGACCGCATGGATTCTGAAAGCATTGGGCCAGAGACGCATAGATTTTTGTCTTCTTCTGCATTCGTAGCATTTGAATAGTTATATACTGCCAAAAGTAACTTGAAGAAGATGTCAGCCCAGATTATAATCATCGGTGCAAGATTCGAGGCGATCAGGATGACTGTCTATTTTATCGGAGTCATAAATGCTCTGAAATGACTGTAGGGACGATGCGTCAAAGGGCGACATGCATCTCGGGACATCATGTATCTGAGGGTATTATGCATCCACCACTGTTATTTGTCTCTTGTATATTTATTGACTATAAACTAGAGTACATGGAGAAATTTTTCATGCTTCTACAAGACTCCCTTCAAAGTTTTTAGACTTGGCTAAGTCTGGAATACTTTAAATAAGAAGCATGAAATCAGCATGCATTCACTATCCATCTTCTTATGCTAAGTTCGTCAGGTTGACGCATGTAGAAGTTATCGTATGGAGGGCTCTGTCATGCTGTCAAATCTGTATTAAATAGCAAGACTTTGTTCTATCTTTGAGACGATCTGTTAGCATTCTGAACCATCTGAAAGCACGGAGCCATGAGCATTGTTTCAATTGAGGATGACGGTAGATCAAAAACTCAATCGCCTCTCTCATCCTAGGTTGCCACATGGACAGAGGCATCTCGTACTTCGAAGTACTCCTGTCTATAAAAGAAGAAGGGTTTTGGAGAGAGAAAGCCCCTTGCATTTCTTCTACTGTTCCATCTTCGCTGTTGATGGTTCTCTCCTTCCCCATAGATTGTCATGGCTTCCCAAGATCCTTCGTATTCTGCCTCTGCCAAGGGTAAGGGCCCCGTGACTGAGGGCGTTGCGCCCAAGAAGAAGGGAAAGGGAAAGGGGAAGGCTACTACCGACGAGGTTGGCCCCCTAAAATTTCCTTCAGACGTTCAGAGGCCCGTCCTAGGTAAGGACTCTCTTGTGGGTGGAGATATACAAGAACACAGACACCATACACGGTTCATCACATGGATGTAAAGATATGTGCGGCCTTTACACTAGCACATAACTGGAGGTATGCCTCGTGCAACCTTGAAGATGCGCAAGCTGTGATTCGTTGCATGGGCAAGTTTCCTTTACGGACTCTGTCATGCGCGGTCATGTCATGCGCCTATCATTCATCTTTCCATGTTAGATTTATGCAAAGTTTCTTTTGCTGATACGCATGTCTTTTCTATGCTATGCAGTAAAGTTTTCCACTACGCCTTCAGGGGAGTTGGTGCTCAACCCTAGACTAGTTTCATTGAGTATGAATTTTGAGGACTTAGTCGTTGTCGTTCAATACCAGCTAGATGCAATTTTTTCGTCCGATAGGTAGAAGCAGATTGCTGAGCTGGGAAAGTTTTTCCTTCTAAGTCAAATGACTTCAGGGGGGCTGCTACTGGAAAGGGTCACACCTCCAAGAAGCCCTAATTTCTGTTTGGAGATGCTCTGACCTCGTTTTCGCCTAAATTAGGGAAGTTCGGGAAGGATTGGAGCTTTACTCACCGTGGGACAAAGACGTTCGTACCTTATTTCGAACGTCATATGCCTTTATCATATTTTTCACATAGTGATGGGCCAGAGGGCAATGGCTTAGAATTTGATGCCTGAACTACGAGGAGTTTTATCGATAAGATCCGAGCCGGGGAAAATTAAAGCAATGGGGCTTTCTTGTGTCACAAGGAGTCGCCCTCTTATTCTTCTACTGGGTTAGCGCCCGACGTCGTTAGGAGTGACTTGGGCCAAACCTTGGTGTGTATGCCATGGATACCTTCCTATACGTGGTCGCCAGGAAGGGTGCATACACACCTGGACAGCTATGAACCCTTGGCTGGACCCATTATACTCCTTCTTAGTATCGCTTGACCAAATTGGTGTTGAAGCTCTACGAGCCAGAACTCCAAGTTGTTAACATTTTTTTGCCATGAGGGGCACTTGTTATGGCCTGTCTATGAACCATTGCCTCTTTCTCGTACTGATGGAGATGTACAACTGCCACACGGGGAATTTCTTCACTCCTGGCGAGGAGATGGGGTTGGCCCTACACGAGATGCATTCAGTCTTGAGGCTTCCCTAGGGTGAGGTGCCCTATGAAGAATATGCCCCGAGCAACGATAAGCTAGGGAAATTTAAGAAGGAGAATCCATGATTCTTGGCTGTGTATCAAGAGTTGTTGTTCCATCATAGCTTATGCTAGAGAGAGTATAAGGAAGATAAAGCTTCTGAGGGGTCTATCCCGCACATCACTGTCTGGATGCATTATCTTTTTCTGTAGGTGCTGTTTGTGGTATTAAACGAAAGAATGAAAATGTATTCAAGATGCGGTTTACACGAAACCCGCCTTCTTTGGTTTACAAACAAACTTGTACAATTTGATACTATACGAGGATGTGGGAGTACAATTTATTTAATCTGGGTAAATATTGCTATAGGTGTCTGATCTGCAGTCGATCACTTTAGCCCTTGGACCACACGATGATGAAGAAGTGCAGTAGAAGACAGGAAGCAGCTTCGAAGGTTGCGAAAGAGGGTGGATGCACGATGCCAAAGTCGTCGATCCCTACTCTTTGCCTGAGCTCCGGATTCTCTCTCTCTCTCTCTCTCTCTCTCTCTCTCTCTCTCTCTTGACCTCTGGTTCGATCTTTCTTGGAAGTTCGACCTTGTGATTTGTCGACCTTGTTCCTCATTGATAGAGGTCTCTATTTATAGAGTTTTAGTGACAGTGACCACTCCGTCGGTATAGAAACCGAGGAGTAGAAAGTACAGCACCCTTTTACACAACGGTTAAAATAACCAATGCCTGCGTATAGATGATCCTTTGAATGAGTGTGTAACGCGGGTCCAACTAAGGGATAAAATGCATATAATCGCTACAAAGATCATGGCGTAGAAGCCACGTAGTTAGGTATCCCTTGTATAGAAGAGGTGGGCGTAGAAGCCAATGTCTGTCACCATGGCGTAGAAGCCAAGTAGGCATAGAAGCCGAAATAGGCGTAGAAGCCGAGTGGTCCTAGAGGCCAAGTGGGCATAGAAGCCAAATGGGCATAGAAGCCGAGTGAGCACAGGAGCTGAATGGGCGTATAAGCCGCTGCGTACCATGCCAGAGTGCTGATGTGGACGTCTTAGCCGAAATTATGGCTTTTAAAGATATAATCAAATCTCTTGCATTAAATGCCGAGATTTGCCACCATCCTGTGCATTAAATGCGGAGGCATGTTTTTGAAGGTCTGCAACCCTTTTGTGCATCAGTCGCAGAGACGTGCCCTGAGAAACTGTCACCGCTCTGTGCATTAGACGTAGAGACATGCCTCGAGCAACTATCATCGCTCTGTGCATTGGACGTAGAAACGTGCCTCGAGCCCCGTACGGAGTGCAGCTTTTGATATGGCAGGCAGTTTGTCTACTGTGGAGCGTAAACAGCTCATGTCTGCCTGTGTAAAACAAGGCAGCGTATCCCTTTGTGCACGTAAAAGCAGTTTACTCAAAGGAGATGGCGGTAAATGACAGCCTGGGTTACAGTGCTGTGCCATCATTATAGCCATCGTCTGGGTAGTCGAGCAGTATCCCTTTGTCAGAAGTCCAGACGTTAGGTTTATTGCAGGATCTGACAGGTTCATTGCAGGATCTGACAGGTTCACTTCGGAGAATATGAAGCGTCTCTCGTACACTTCAATGCTGCGTTGAAAGAGGATAGGTTTTACGTCCAGGAGTCGATGAAGCACCCTGTTTACGCTGAAGCGGCTTAGACGTACTGCCTTACGCGGATGGTCCTTTGATCTTATATTTCACGCTGTATTTAGCGAAAAAAGCTCTGTTGCATGTTTGATGGCTCTGAAGGCCTCTGTTTACGCTGCTCTGCATCAATATGCTGCGTATAGCCATTCGGCATATTTTTCAGGCTTCTACAAGACCCCCTTCAAAGCTTTCAAATTCCTCAGAATTTGGAACGCTTTGAATGAAGCATAAACCGCTCCTTGTAACTCGAAACATTTCTGAATGGAGCATTGAAACGGTCGATGCTGACTTTATGGCGGAGTTATTGGGGACTGTGCCCGGGCAGCATCCCGAGTGAAGACAGTTCAGTGATCCAGCCAGTCCAATTGCCGACTTTCTGCAACGACTTCATGGAGCGAGGGGGGTATACCCCAAGGAGAATCCTCGGTGCAATGGGTGGATCACCCCAACAAACCTCCGATGGGCTTGCCTAGTTGACTGGGCCTTGAAGCATTTTCGGAGAGAGCTGGAGGGCATTGGACTGTATGCTGCTGTGAGTGCGATGAGTGTTGGGTTGCCTCCCAACCCTAACTTGTTTCTGGCACTAATGGAGCAATATATTCCGCTCACCGGGACCTTCGCCACTCCACTGGGGGAGTTAGGGTTGGCCCGCCATGAGATGGCAGTGATCTTGAGACTTCCGATGGGCGATACCCCATATAAAGAGTATATTCCCACCAACCGGGAGTTGGAGGACTCGGACCCTCGGGTTGTGGAGGTGTATCAGGAGCTGATGTGCCACTACTTTGCGTGCACCGCTTTTTATGATGAGCCTTCTGATTTGACTCACATTACTAAGTGGACCTCCTATCTCTTCTTCCACCGGGCCAGGGCCGCAAGTCAGAGAAAGTTTCGGGGGGCAAGAATGAGCCCGTGAACTGTTTGGGCGTGCTCAGTGCCCAGGTCGTCGAGGATCTTATGGAGGATGCTAAAGCTCCAGATCATATTCTCAATGACGGGGTAGGAAAGTATCCTGAAGGCACTAAGGCCTACAGTTACTTGAGGCACTGCCGCAGGCCTCTGTCTAAGGAAGCCCGGCTGGCTGGCTTTCTCTCCATATGGCTGCGTCGAGTTATGGTGCCCGGCATCGCGTTCGCGGACCGCATTCACCGAAATATCCTGTGGCCTGCCGTGCGTCTGGTGTTCGGGGCAAGACTAGGCTTGCTCCCTGCCATGGTGTGTCGTATACAGGCTGTCTTGAGAGCCATGACTGATGGGCTGCTCGGCGTGATAGCTTTCCCAGGGTAGAATTACCATACCTGTACTTGATGGGATGGTTAATTCTTCACAACCCCCGGGTGATGTCTCCCGGCCCTGGCAGTAGTTCGGGGGGTAGTTTCTTGCTGAACTACAAGGACTCTCCCTGGAACGTGAATACAGTTTTAGACTGTCGGCTGGTGCTGAACCTCAGTCATTGCTAGAAGCTCCTCTGTATTGTCCCCTCTGTACATCGCAATCAGTCGGGGATTAGGCTTGAGAATTTAGGTGGAGAGAAGACCAATCTTTCTCCGGAAGCTTTTAATTGGTTGGTCTGTATTAGACCCTCTTATTTGCTGTACAGGAGCGAAGATCCTTGCTTCTTCGAGCCCTACTTGCCTAGTCGGTTTGCCAGGCAGTTTGGGTACGATCAGTTGTACGTGGGCAATGCCGTCACCAGCTTCAGGTCCAGGGGCGGACTCATTGATGGAGCCAGAGGATGGCAGTATTTTATCATGGGTTATACGGGAGCAATCTTTATCGTGCCGGTCGTAACACTCTCCACGGAGCTGCGCATCCTCCATTCGTATGCCCAGTTCTACATGGCGATCAACACCTTCCATCGCAATTTTGACATACGTGGAAGCTTTAGGGTGCCTTCTCCCAAGCCCGAGGAAAGAGTCGAAGTCCCCTCGGTTTCTTTTGACGAGGGTGAGGAGTAAATCACTCCGGATGAGCCTCTGGTGTCGGTGCCGAGGTGTGAAGTGCCTCCGCCTGCGGGGGCTTTGGTAGTCTCTGGGAAGCGAAGGGCTCTTGCTCCCAAGGAGGCTTCTCTTCGTAAGAGGAGGAAGGAGACGGTTGCTTGTCCTCTCCGTATTCTTGGTATTGAGGCTCCTAGAGAGGATCCTACTGTCTCCCCTGTTGGGGATATCTCTTTGATTGGAGGTTCCTCGCCTTTCGGAGAGGGACCCTCAGTTTCGGCTGGCGGTGCCGGTGAACCCTTGCTTGAGTCTGCCGTTGCTGCCACCGCCTCCGGTAGTGGAATGAAATCGCCTGCGTGGTCAAGGAAAATGAGAGAATCTTTCCCTAGACCAGCAACGGATGAAACTCCTGCCGTGTCCGTGAGCATGCCTAGCGAGATTCCAGTTGACGAACCTCGACTGCGTCTTGGTGAAGGCTCGGTAGAGCACCTGGCGATGTCGGTTGGCCCACCCCCTTCTCCAGGTATGACAGTTCGTATTGCGTCATTAAGGCATGATTTAGCTACATCGGCTGCAGATGCGACA
The DNA here is from genome assembly GCA_036927795.1 of Iris macrosiphon. Classification (NCBI taxonomy): domain Eukaryota; kingdom Viridiplantae; phylum Streptophyta; class Magnoliopsida; order Asparagales; family Iridaceae; genus Iris; species Iris macrosiphon. Next base: position 78,887,555 of record JAYESA010000001.1, on the reverse strand, counting down.
TATATACCGTTGGCTACGGGTAAATGTCATCTTTATGTCTCCTCTTAGAAAGATTACCATCATATTGATATCAACTTTCTTGTCCTCTTCTCACGGGACGGCGTCCACGGGGAGTATAGCGTTGAAGCGCCTTCTGGCTCTGCTCGGGCTCCTGGCGATGATACGGAGGCGCTCGACTTCGAGGAGAAAATATCTTCGGGGGCCAGCTCGCCCGGAGTGGTTTTGTCATCTTAAGAGGAGGACGAACCCGTTATCGTGACCTCACTTCTCGCGAGTATGCCGATGACTTCGACCGTCGTTGTCGTACCTCCTTCGATCGCACCACCCGTCGAGGCGGCGGCTGTGGCTACATCGTCTGCAATCATTTCCGGAGGGGGACTCGCCAATATCGCGACCACTCCTGGCGTCCAATCGGATCTAGTTGCACTGACCGAGCAATATACCAGCCTCTTTTATACCAGTTTGAAAACGCTGATATCAATGGTGTTGGCGAAGAATCTAGACTTCGAGCGTCTGAAGAAGGCTTCTCAGTTTTCGATCGGGGCGGTCAGGGAGTTCGGCGATTCTGGGGTAGCTGACGCCCTGGAGGTGATGGTTAATGGTTTGGAGCAACCTATTAACGAATACTTGCAGCTGGCTCGGGGCAGCCTTGAAGCTGAGGTCCAGGCCAGATACGACCTCATGACTACGCGGCTTACTAAACAGCTGGAAAGCCTAGATAACTCCATCAAAGCACATAAGCTGGAGATGGATGAAAGAGAAGCTGTCATGGCGAAGGCTCTTGCTCTTCAGACGAAGTGCCAATCCGAGCATGAAGGGAACGTAGCAAGGGCCCGCAAGTTGAAGGAAAAACTCGCTCTGGCAGAGGAGTGGGCTTCTCAGTCGTTGGCAGGTCTAGATGTAGCGACTGGTCGACTGAGCACCGCATGCCGGGATCTGGAGCGTGCAGAAGCTGCCCGTACTGGCTCTCTTCGGGCAAGGGCCGAGCTGTCCTTTATGAGCAATCCCGAGGCACGGCTGGAGCAGGCCCGCGCTGATGCCTTGGTTTCCAGGAATAAGAGGATAGCTGCACGGGTACAGCTGATTCGCGATCTGATCGCTCTCCCACAATGATGTACCCTTTCTTCTTTTTTGCTTCCCAGATGTAATTCTGCTCTCTTTTTTTCTTTGGAAATAAATAAAAGCGACTCTTTTCTGACTTTGTGGATCCATCATTTCGGAATATAAATGATAGGTTTGGGCGAGAGTGATATCAGAGGTAGTATGGACGTGATAGACTCTCGATAAACTTTTAGCAGGACATATCTATTCAGAGGTTATACGGACATGATAGAATATGCTTTGGTAGGATATATCTATTCATAGGTCATACGGACATGATAGAATATGCTTTGACTAAAGTTGGTAGACAAGACGCTATCAGAGGTAATATGGACGTGATAGGTATCGCATTTTCCAAATTAGTCGAATATATCTATTCAGAGGTTATATGGACATGATAGAATATGACCCAACTAGTTTTATTTTGGAAGTAGTTTTGTTAGAATTGAGATTCTCGCTATATTCCACTTGAGCAGAGGAGGTTAAGCATAGTACCTTTTTAGGAATTTACCGTTGATAGGAGCCATTAACAGGTCTCCATTAGGCTGGGCTAACCTGTAAGCGCCGTTTGAGAACGTTGTCTCGATCACATAAGGGCCTTCCCACTTGGGCTAGAATTTGCCTTTACTCTTGTGAGTAAGAATCACCGGCCTTCTTACGGCTAAAACTAGCTCGCCGACTTTGAACACTCTTTCCTTTACTTTATGATTGAAAGCTCTAGAAATGCGTGCTTGGTAGAGCGCGATGCGCTGTTGAGCTTGGAGGCGTTTCTCGTTTAATCCTTCTAGCTCTTGAAGCCATAACAGGTCATTCTTTTCTTGAGTCAGCTTATTAGTCACGGCTATCCTGAGTGACGGGATCTGGATTTCAATGGAGAGAACTGCTTTGCTTTCATAGACCATTAAAAATAGGGTACAACCTGTCGGTATTCGTACCGTTGTGCGGTATGCCCAGAGACATTCGTCCAGCTTCTCATTCCAATCTCTTTTGTTTGAAGAGACGAATTTCTTCAAGAGTTTGATAATGGTTTTGTTGAAAGCTTCCGCCAAACCATTAGCAGCTGGATAATATGCCGTAGAGGCAATATTATATATCCAATTTTTATCGCAAAATCGATAAAATGCTTGGCTGATGAACTGAGGCCCATTGTCGTGAATTATCCTCCGGGGTACCCCGAAGCGATAAATGACGTGATGCTTGATGAAGCTGATTATATTAGATGTCTTTACCTTAGCAAGAGGGATCGTCTCTGCCCATTTGGAGAAGTAATCCGTGATGGCCAGTATGAACCGGTGACCTCTGGAAGAAGACGGGTGAATAGGACCAATAATATCCATACCCCATGCTTCGAAAGGCCATGATGCAACCGTAGGATGTAGATATTCAGACGGTTGATGTATGAAGTCTGCATGAACCCGACAGGTTCTGCATTGTCTTGCATAGTTGATCGCGTCTGCGATCATAGTGGGCCAGTAATAGCCCATTCTCCTGATACGATCCTATAGCTTAGGACCGGGCTGATGTGCTCCGCATACGCCATCGTGAGCTTCCCGGATAATCTACTGTGCTTCGCCGTCAGAGAGACATCTCAATAGCAGTCCGTCGTAGGTCCGGTGATATAGGCCTTGTGAAGATGCATCGAAGTAGAAGCGTAATGGTCGTCTTTTGACGGATACTGCTTCTTTGGGGTCCTCCGGCAAGATTCCGTATGCCACAAAATCTATGAGGGACTTCTCCAGTCTCTTCTAGGGGGATCTGTCTTCACAGCGTAGCTGCGTTCTATGTGAAGGTTGTTCTTCACACAGAATAAATCTCTGTTAAGAACCGAATTATGCCTTCTTATAGGAGTGGCTAAATCCGTAACTAGACTGTCTAGGGCATCAGCTTCCAGATTTTGAGATCGAGGTACATGCTCTAGGAAGAACCCTTTGAATGTCATGGCTATCTCGACCGCTGCTTGGTGATAGGGGATGAGGTCGGGATTCTGGACTTCATATATTTCCCTGACTTGATTGACGATAAGCAGAGAATCACCGAAAGCTTCCAGGGACTCGACCCCCAGCTCTTTGGCGACTTGGAGCTCGATTAGCAGAGCATTGTACTCTGCCACATTGTTGGAGCATAGCTCGCTAAGAGAATATGCTCGGTAGATGACGAGTTAATCAGGAGTGACCAGGACGATTCCTACCCCTGAAACCACGTTTCCCATGGGACCAGTTCTGGAGGCGCCATCGAAGAATAGTTGCCATGCGTCACTTTCTATTACGGAATTATATTCTGCAACTTCGTCGGGAATGTCCTCGTATAATTTGGAGGCCTCCGGGATCGGATGAGCAGCTAGAAAGTCGGCCAGCGCTTGGACTTTGATGGACTTCTGCGGGACGTATACCATGTCATATGGTGTTAACCGCATCGCCCAAGTCGCGAGTCAGAAATTAAGAGCACTTGGCTTGCTCATCAGTACTCGAAGAGGGTTGATCCTGGAGATGATATGAATAGTCTGGCCGGTGACATAGTGCCGCATCTTCTGGATAGCGAACATCAGAGCCAAGCATTCTTTCTCCACTGGGTTGTACCGGTGTTCGGCTCCGACCATCATCCTGCTGAGGTAGTAGATAGCCTGTTCATGACCCATATCGTTCTTCTGTGCGAGAAGAGCTCCTAACGAATGATCCATCGCTCGAACGTACAGCAAGAATGGTCTTTCCATGACGGGAGGCACCAGAACTGGCGGACTGGTTAGATAGCGCTTGATATCTCCGAACGTTTGCTGACAGGTTTCGTCCCATACGAAGGATACACCTTTCTTCATGAGATGCGAAAAGGGCTGACATCTCCCCAAGAGGTTGGATATGAATCTCCGGATATAAGCCAGACGGCCTTGAAATCCCCGGAGTTCCCTCAGATTATGGGGCGGTCGCATTTCTACGATGGCCTGGACTTTGTCAGGGTCCACTTGGATGCCTTTGGCGGTAATGATAAATCCCAGGAATTTGCCACTAGATACACCCAGAAAGGACTTCGTAGGGTTCATCTTGAGTTAATGTTGGCGCATTAACTCGAATACCGTCCTCAAGTCTTGAATGTGATCATCTTTGAGGCAGCTCTTGACGGCTATGTCGTCCACGTAACATTCTACTATTTTGCGTAAATGCTCATGGAATATGTTACTCATAGCCCGTTGGTATGTAGTCCCGGCGTTCTTCAATCCGAAGGGCATGACCGTAAAGCAATATACCCCCAACGGGGTCCGGAAGGTAGTGTGCTTCTCGTCTTCAGGATGCATCTTGATCTGATTGTATCCTGAGAATCCGTCCATGAAAGACATGCGTTCAAAACCGTAGGTGTTGTCGATCATGATGTCCGTGATGGGAAGAGGGAACTCATCCTTGGGGCAGGACGCATTCATATCTCGGTAATCGATGTAGATACATATTTTCCTATTTTTCTTTATGACTGGGACAACGTTGGCGACCCAGTCGGAATGTTGTTCTTCCCGGATGAAACCATAGGCTATCAACTTTTTGACTTCAGCTTCGATGGCGTCCATCATATCCGGGCGAAATCGGCGTTGGTGCTGCTTCACAGGCTTTGAATCGGTTAATATGTTGAGTTTATGAGTAGCCACCTTTGGGTCAAGGCCCGGCATGTCCTCATAATCCCATGCAAAGACGTCGATATACTCTTTTATCAGCTGTATAACTTCTTCCCTTTCAGCTGGGGAAAGATTGTTACTGATAAATATCGGCTTTGGCGAAAGTTTACCCCCAACATCAACCTGGATAACTTCGTCTTTGGTGGGAGGTTCCCTTTTCTCAAAGTAGAATTCCTACTGCGTATCCATTTGTTGGGCCTAAGAGTCATTCTCAAACGGCTCAGAATCCTGTTTATCTGCTTCGAAGGGATATGCCACTACCATATTCACTGATAATGTTTGTTCGAGAGCATCAGGTGAGTCAGAGGGCGATGAGCCGTTCTGAGAAGAGGAGAAGATATCCTCGTCCGACTTAGAGGAGGTGGCATACCCCAACCCGAAATGAGTTCATTGATAGTAGGGGTTGCCGCGCAGCGGCGTTCGTCTGCCTCTTTCGTAGTTGAGGCCTGGCTTTCGCTTCAAGTCGTAGCCCATGTTTTGCATGATCCTCAACGCTTGCGGGCTGTATCAGTGAACTTGCATTTTTCTAGCATCGTCATTGAAAGAATCTTCCTGGATAGCCGATTGATTGTGCATGCGACCGAAGACTATTGAACGCTGGCTGCTGCAGGTAGGTGGGACAATGAAGATAGAATCCTCATGTGGTCCATACGTCGTGACAACGTTGGATGATGATGCTACTTCCCAGATATACGGACGGTAGGAGTTCATAACTTCCAAGAAGTTTTATGCTATGGGTTCTACCTCATCACGGGGAGTGGATTCCTGATTTGGAATTTGAGCGTCAATATACTGGAAAAGAGGATGTTTATTATCATCTGGAACTCCGTTCCTGGTTGCATTTACATCGGTCGGCTGCCTGTTGCGCCGAAGGTTGATGACCAAGGGTGGAGGCTTCTGGTTCAAAGTGATCACTAGAGGATCACTCCCTTTTTCTGACTTGGTCTTGTTCAGGTGAATAGCCATAAGCTCCATGTCTTTTGGACGAGTGGTTCGTCCTTTCACTCTGATTGACAGCGGTAGTGTGGCAGAGGGTTCTTCTGGCTCCCGGTGGGATTCCTTCTCTGTCTCGCCCGACACTTCTCCCGTGTGGTCTTGAGAGTACAACACAGCATCAGAATAGTAGGATTCTACTCCTTTAAACGGGTTTAGGTCAGCAACCTCCGTTTGTACTGTTCCTTAGGGGTCTACATATTTAAGACATTGATGTAGAGTTGAAGGAACGATGTTGTGGTCGTGGATCCACGGTCTTCCCAGCAAAATGTTGTAGGACACCTCTGAATCGATGACGTAACATGTGGCCACCGATCTGAGGTTGCCAATCTGGATCCTCAGGCAAATTTTCCTCAATGGCTTACTTCTTCCGGCGTTGAAACCCACGATTGTAGTGGAGGTGTAAGCCAATTCGCTGGTAGTAATCCTCAGCGGTCTGAGCAGACAGTGAGGGATGATGCTGATCGACGATCCCGGATCTATGTGAATCCGATCGACCTCCATGGAACGGACGTACCCGGTGTAATAGAGGGGCCTGTCATGCCTGTTATGTTTTAATAGTATGTCGTCTTGAGTGAAAGTGATATTTTGGACCACTTCCATTACATTGTGGCATTGAGAACATGCCACCGGTTCTTCGTCGGGGGACTTCAGCTGGGTCAAGCATGCCTCCGCCTGCATCAGTGCTTCACTCAGGGCTAGACGAGTGTCTTGGGAGAGCCTGAGTAGCTCGAAGATGGACAGCCTGGCTGGTGTATTAGCCATTTGGGCCAGTATGTCAAAGTTGTATGGCTTCTCTAAACCTTTGTTTGGAATGTTTTTTATAGGTTTATCAAAGCGCACTTCTCTTTGCTTCCCCTTGTCCGTCAAAATTGGTTTTGAAGGACCGGCATCTGGTACGACGGGGCCTGGTCCTGAAGGTTTGGCAGCTGAAGCGTCCGCCGGTGCATCTTCCTGACTTGCTCCGTAGTCGTTGAGGTAGGCTTTCCCTGAATGGGTTGCAGCAAATACCTCATCTTCGTCTGATGGCGAAGAAGTTGCGACCATATAGCATGGTTTGCATTTGGAGCTCTTTCTAGATGTAGCCTTCGTAGCTTTAGTCTCCTTCTCGAGCTCTGACACCAAATCCGGATGAACCCACATAATCTCGCCCTGCCGGGTGGTTAGGGGTACCAGGTCATGATTTTGACCCCTAGCTGGAGGAAGATTGATGATGTTCATCGTGGTCCGGGAAATGGGTGTGACACCGTCCGAGACTTCTTGGGAAGGCAGATTGCCAAACCGCAGAGAGATCATGTTGGCCGTGACCGTCTTCTTGGTGTTGTGTAGAGTGATGGCCTTATCATCGATCAAACCCTGGATCTTTCTTTTCAGTGTGTAACACGCCTTTGTCGGGTGGTGCACGTATCTGTGGAAGATGCAGTATTTGGGGTCGTTAGTACTACCGACTTTTTGGGGCCGCCTCAGCTCCGGAAGGGTGATCTTGCCACTTTTGACGAGACACTCGAATATACTTGGGATATCATTATCGTCGAAAGAGTAGACTTCGACGGGCCTGGAAGTCCCGGGTCTCGCTTGTGCGGTTGCCGCAGTCTTTTGCATGGCCGTATTGATCGCCAGAGCTTCTTTTCCTTTGGAGCTGTGAGGATGGTCGCTGCTGGGAGATGACCTCTTGCCTCTATCAGAGGCGGAGATCATGATACCATTGCCGCGCGCCTTGCGACTGTTGTCTTCGGCGGCTACTGCCGAGATGATGAACGAGGGCCAATCATGGAACTGATATGGTCCTGTAAACACCGAGACTATGGGAAGGAGGTTCTTTCTGCAAATGTCTACTAACGCATAGTCTGGAACTCCTGGAGGCATCTGTAAGGTGGCCTGACGAAAATGTTCGACGAAGGTGCGAACGTTCTCCTTTTCCCTCTGCTTGACTTCGATGAGAGAGGACATAGACATGTCCATTCCTCCCTCGTAGAATCACGTGAAGAATAAAGCTTTGAAGTCCTCGAAGGAAGTAATGCAGTTATCCGCCAAGCTACGGTACCACTGATAGGCTACTCCTGAGAGGCAGCCCTTGAACACCCGAGTGAGGAGAGCGTCGTTCCCTTGTAGCAATACCGTCATCATACTGAAATAGTTCATGTACTGACTTGGTGATGTTTTTCCTTCGAACAGAGCCATAGTCTGAGTTTTGTACCTCGGAGGGAAAGGGACCTCTTCCCAGATAGCTGGGTAAGGCTGGTTGATTCTCAGTTTCTTGAGCTGATCTTTGTGCTTCAAGGTGTCAAACTGGGCTTTCAACTCCCGTACTGCCTGCATTGGATTTTTAGTTGGAAGCGGGACTACGGTGTAGTGCGAAGTTGATTGTATCGTAACTCCAACGGGAGGTAATATATTCTCCGAGTGAGGAAGTGGAGGAACTGCTGACTCTTGATCTAGAGCAGGCTCTTGGCTCGGGTTGGATGGTGGTAACTCCACCCCCACACCTATCTGAGTTGGCGGGACCGATGCTTGAGCCATGGCAGTTGGTGCTGAGTTAGCATCATCTGGTGAATGTTCTCCATTATGGATTGCATTTGTTTCAGAGATGTCTCCAGTATAGTGATGTGTTGTTCCGCATTTCCTGACGGTGAAGCTTTCTCGCGTTCATCTTCAACGGCATAAACTCCCATTTTCCTGGGCGTCATTGAAGGATTAGTATAGGTCGCTGCAGAAGTCAACTCTATACTCTCAGCATCTGATCCGGGAGACTGGCGACCCCCAGCGTCGGAATCAGATGAGTACGAAGCTGGTTGCTGTGACCTTGCACGGGTATTTTGGAACACCCCAGCTTCAGCGTTCCTGAGGAGGTCTTCGAATCTCCTTCGGCTCGGAGGCCTAGAGGGATGACGTCTTGAGCTCGACCCTCCTCTAGGTATGTGTGAAGCCATGTTCACGGATGAATGTGCGGGCTCTTCTTCCTGGAAAGACAGAGAGTAGCTCAACCGGTCGAAAACTGACCGTTTTGGCTTCTGGATTAGATATTTGCGCAAGTCGGAAGGAGTAGAAGAAGAAGACGATGGCTTGTTCCTTCTGTTCCCAGCAGTGGGCATGCGGAGATTGGGCACCATGGTTTTCCCTGTGCCACCTGTGTACAACAGGTTGGCCATCTGGGTGGAGGATAATCCCCGGGGAGGGTATCTTTCCACAACCTGAGCTTGCTTTACGCCGTAGGACTTCGCCTGGCGTAATTTTGAGATTTGCTCAGACTGGCGTAAAGCTGAAGAGGTCCTCAGTCGGCCATCGGCTTCCCGCGTAATCCGGAGGGTAGGCAGATTGCTCCCTCGCTGGCGTAAAGGCCGAGAAGTTGAGTACTCTGCCGCTTGCCTTCCCTTGCGGAGATCACAGCGCTCATCTGGTTCCCCGTGGAGGTCGGATGTTATTTTGCACACGGAGCATGATTTGTACTTCCGATTTGACGTTGTGGCATCATCAGAAGTTTTGTCTGTACCGCGCGTAGCGGGAGATTGGTTTCTACGCGTGGAGCACAGTGGATACTTTTGGGTTAGCGCTGAGGCTTTGCCCAAAGTTTTGTCTATACCGCGCGTAGCGGGAGATTGGTTTCTATGCATAGAGCACAGTGGATACTTCTGGGTTAGCGCTGAGGCTTTGCCCGAAGTTTCGTCTGTACCGCGCGTAGCGGGAGACTGAATTTTACGTGCGGGGCACGGAGGGAGCAATGCTACAACCTCATTGGTCAGAGAGATCAGAGAGATCGGAGAGTCCACAGGAATGGTAGAGAAGGTCTTGGGCATCCAGACCTTGTGCAGCTTCCTGTTGTCTTGGACGGAGAGAGGGTGAGAGCTACCCCCGGTTCGAAGCATGTCTTTGTAGGCAGACTGGTCGAATTGGATGACCAGTGTCTTCTTCACGGTTCCTACAGATACCGTATCGTGTTGAGCAATTACTTCCTCATCAGAAGAGAAAGACGTCCCCAGCAGAGTCGCCATCTTGTTTGTGGTATTAAACGAAAGAATGAAAATGTATTCAAGATGGGGTTTACACGAAATCCGCCTTCTTTGGTTTATAAACAAACTTGTAAAATTTGATCCTATACGAGGATGTGGGAGTACAATTTATTTAATATGGGTAAATATTACTATAGGTGTCTGATCTGCAGTCGATCACTTTAGCCCTTGGACCACACGATGATGAAGAAGTGCCATAGAAGACAGGAAGCAGCTTCAAAGGTTGCGAAAGAGGGTGGATGCACGATGCCAAAGTCGTCGATCCCTACTCTTTGCCTGAGCTTCGGATTCTCTCTCTCTCTCTCTCTCTCTCTTGACCTCTGGTTCGATCTTTCTTGGAAGTTCAACCTTGCGATTTGTCGACCTTGTTCCTCATTGATAGAGGTCTCTATTTATAGAGTTTTAGTGACAGTGACCACTCCGTCAGTGTAGAAACCGAGGAGTAGAAAGTACAGCACCCTTTTACACAACGGTTAAAATAACCAATGCCTGCGTATAGATGATCCTTTGAATGAGTGTGTGATGCGGGTCCAACTAAGGGACAAAACGCGTATAATCGCTACGAAGATCATGGCGTAGAAACCACGTAGGTAGGTATCCCTTGTGTAGAAGAGGTGGGCGTAGAAGCCAATGTCTGTCACCATGGCGTAGAAGCCAAGTAGGCACAGAAGCCGAAATAGGCGTAGAAGTCGAGTGGTCATAGAGGCCGAGTGGGCGTAGAAGCCGAGTGGTCATAGAGGCCGAGTGGGCGTAGAAGCCAAATGGGCGTAGAAGCCGAGTGAGCACAGGAGCTGAATGGGCGTAGAAGCCGCTGCGAACCGTGCTAGAGTGCTGATGTGGACATCTTAGCCGGAATTACGGCTTTTGAAGATATAATCAAATTTCTTGCATTAAATGCCGAGATTTGCCACCATCCTGTGCATTAAATATGGAGGCGTGTTTTTGAAGGTCTGCAGCCCTTCTGTGCATCAGTCGCAGAGACGTGCCCTGAGAAACTGTCACCGCTCTGTAAATTAGACGTAGAGACGTGCCTCGAGCAACTGTCATCGCTCTGTGCATTGGACGTAGAGACGTGCCTCGAGCCCCGTACGGAGTGCAATTTTTGATATGGCAGGCGGTTTGTCTACTGCAGAGCGTAAACAGCTCATGTCTGCCTGTGTAAAATAAGGCAGCGTATCCCTTTGTGCACGTAAAAGCACTTTACTCAAAGGAGATTGCGGTAAATGACAGCATGGGTTGCAGTGCTGTACCATCATTATAGTCATCGTCTGGGTAGTCGAGCAGTATGCCTTTGTCAAAAGTCCAGACGTCAGGTTCATTGCAGGATCTGACAGGTTCATTTCAGGATCTGACAGGTTTACTTCGGAGAATACGAAGCGTCTCTCGTACACTTCAATGCTGCGTTAAAAGAGGATGGATTTTACGTCCAGGAGTCGATGAAGCACCCTGTTTACGCTGAAGTGGCTTGGACGTACTGCCTTACGCGGATGGTCCTTTAAGCTTATATTTCACGCTGTGTTTAGCGAAAAAAGCTCTGTTGCACGTTTGATGGATCTGAAGGCCTCTGTTTACGCTGCTCTGCATCAATATGCTGCGTATAGCCATCCGGCATATTTTTCATGCTTCTACAGGTGCCTGGATCAGACGAGGTTTATATTCGGGCATCGTTATTCCAGAAGGACGTCGCGGCTTTGATCCAACAGTATTGCGAGAAGTCGGTTGAAGGCGAGAAATTAAGTTATTTTCTCATGGACACTCATGAGTTGTCTGACAAAGCATTGCTAGCAGGTTACTTGATGATCTGGCTGTGTAACTGTGTCTTTACGGAAGGGTTCGGCTCAATTAAAAGAATTAGTCTCAATCTCATCCTCCTGGCTGTGCGGCTAGCTTTTGGCCACCCACTTGTGTTACTGCCTGCGATAATTTGTTGTATCCATCGAGGTCTTCGGCGATTTGTTAAAAAGGTCAAATGCTACAAGGGGGTTGGAGAATTCAACAAGGTAGAGTTACCCTATCATTACCTTATGGGTTGGCTTCTATTGCACCATCAATCCATGATGCGTCCCGGTACCCAGCAAGGGATGTTAGAGGGAGACGCCATTATTCGTCGTTATCGGGAGATGAAGTGGAATTATGAAGACATACCCTCTTGTAGGAGGGAGCTTGCCCATATGAATGGCTGAACATTTTTTACGACGATTCCAAGATTCATTAAGAAAGAGAGGAATATCATCCACCGAAATAGGGATGTTATCGATCGTCGATTGTCAGTGACTCTCTACCGCTTGCTCCTTGCCATTCGTCCTTCTCACTTGGTATATCAAAACTAGGTTGAGGTCTTCCTAGAGCCTTATCTTCCCAGTCGGTTTGCCTGTCAATTTGGGTATAGCCAACTCTTGCTGGAGACTCCCAATGCCTCACTTGGTAATTGTGGTAGTCTTCTCGATGGTGCTCGAGTATGACGTTATTATACTGTCATTGGTACAGAGGTGGAGTTTGGGTTGCCTGCGGATAAAGTGGTGCCTAACATACTGCATACGGCGAGACTTTTTTATTGCACAGTCAATACTCCGCCAACGAACTATGTCCCAGATTCGGGCTACTTAGCTGGAACCGTCTTTGTGCCTCCGTCGATGAAAGATCGATGAACGCCTAAGAAGGGAAAAAGTGTAGCTCGACCTTTGCTAGTTGACTCAGGTCTGACGTCTGCAGAGGGGACTTCTCCGGACGACCCTCCTGCTCCTAAGCGTAAGGCCACGGTAGATCACCACCCAGGTCATCCCAAGAAGGCATGAGTCAAAATGGCCCCGATACGGGACATATCGGAGAGTCGAACCCTGGCGGGGAGGGCTCTATGAGGGATGAGGTAGGACCCTTTGTATTGGTGGCATTTGATCCAGACTCCACTTTGTATGCTATGGCGGTATCCATAAATCCTCTTAATTTAATTCCTCCTGGTCCTTTGTATAAATACCTTGATTTTGGTATTTTTGATGATTCACAGACGCAAGGGAGGAGGGGCTGCCCTCAGCTGTCGACGGCCGCCAGGATTTCTTACATAGAGCCGGAGGATGGAACGACCTCTTACGAGTCCGAGGTTGCCATTGAAGAGATCGTCCCTGAGGATCCGGGTGATCATATCCCTGAAGGGCCATCAATGGAAGCTACTCTTTGAGTCTTGGAAGATAACTTAAGTACTTTGGAGGTGACTCCAACTGTGACAGGTAGGCCTTCAATCCTGCTATCTTCCCCGGGTACGTTATTTTTTCGTTTTACCAGAGATAAGATTTTCTGGCTTAAGTTTCCAATTCTTCTGGTAATGCTGCCCCTGAGTAACTATGATCCTGCAAGCGACGTCTCTCCTTTGAGAACGGCGGACCTAGCTGTCGAGGTAGATATAGAGGAAGGAGGGGGCGGTGATCTCATGAGGAATAGGCATGAACCTTCCCTTGGCTCTAGCGATGGCGAAGAATATTCGATGGCACCCTCTATGGGGGACGTGACGGCGGAGGTTCCTATGGCTACAGGTCCTTCTGGTACGGTAGTTGCTCCCCTCTTTGTTTTTATCGAACCGACTGTTATTGGCACATCCTCGGACGTCAACCCTACAGAGGTCAAGATTTTTCGACTGTCGAGTGCCCAGATGCTTCTTTTAACTATGAGGTAGCTTGCAAAGGCTAAAGCCTCTCGACGTTCCGCGACTGTCGTCATGTTACCGGGGCTGTCTGTTCTTGTTGTGCCTCCTCCGCGGCCAACTGTAGTCCCTACAGTCATGACTCCTTTGACTCTTTCTACTTTGGCGGACGTGGAAGAAGCCTCAAAGGATACCATTCGGAGCTTCTACATGCACCTGAAGCGGGGGATATAAACCATCCTGGGATGAGGCAAGACCTTTACTTGGTCCAAGCACTACACCCAGAACCAAGTTAAGCTTTTGAGGACCCTCCCTGGTCATGAGGAGATGGCTGACCTTTTGCGCCAAAAGCTGGTGGAGGTGGAGCAGCGCCTGAATGAGTTGCATCAGGCACGGCAGATTGATCTGGTCGTCGCAGTGGAAGAGGAGCATGAGTTCCTTCTGACGTCCATGGAGAAGGTGAATATCGCTTATGAGTGGAACAAGGAGGCCACAAAACAAGACCTCAGGAAACTGGCCCTTAAGCATGACGAGTTGAATGATCGGGGGAAGGTCTATCTTACTCGGGAAGACTCCACAACCCGTGCCATGGTTGAGATCAACGAGCAGATTGTGCAACTTCAAGCCAAGCTGGAGATCGCAGAGGGCGATCTTCAGGAGGCTCATCAAGAGAGGAAGGCCATCTGTCAGGAAACTAGCAAGGTAGCCCAATCTTCCGCGGCCTTGGAGGAAACATTGAAGAGACTGGAGGATAAGCATCAATAGTACGCTCACTTTGATGATTCTGCGGCTTTGGCTCAGAAAGCTAAGCGCAGAGTCAGAACGAAGATTGACTCTTCCATTGCTCGACTCCAGGGGCATATAGAGGAGTTATGCACCAATGAGAAGCAACAATAGTTTGTATTTCATTTTTTGAAATGGTCTTTTGTTCTTGTTTTGTAGTTTATTTTGCGGTTGGGAGATGGATGATCCCCTAAGTGTAGTTTTCTCTTGTCACCTTGGTAAAATAAAAAAAGCTTTTATTTTTATTGCGATTGTCTGGCTGACTTGATTTGTATCCTGAGAGAGAAATGACCACTTTCTGTACTTTATGTGTCGATGAGCACCTGACGTGTTCACACTGCTGTGTCAGTACGGATCTCTGAGAGGATTAGACCAAATCCTGGCAATCACATCTTTGATTATGTAGGAGCGAATCCTCTCATCTTGCGGGGTAGATAGTTACAAATTAGGAAGTGAGCCATCGATCCTTTGCTTATAAATGGCGGACGATCACCAGACTCCATACATCCATTTGTGTTTTTATCATGATAGCTTCTGGTAATGCTCTGAAAGAAACCAACACATCTCCTTCCAAGGCTCCAGTTGCCTCTGAATTTTGCTCGGGCGAGTCCGAGTCGCCTCCTGTTGAGAAGATGGGAGAAACGTCTGTCACCCGGGTAAGAAAGACGGATATCTTCCTGTAATTCTTTTAGCCCCATGTTAATTCAGAGGAGCAGGTTCTTGTAGACGCTTCTTGTCAATTGTTTGCGTCCTTAAATGCTTGTTTCTTTTATTTTTTGGCAATGTATATCAATATGCCGTGGAGCTTGATGATGGTTTTGTTGAACGCTTCCGTCAGACCGTCTGCTGCGGGGTTATATGTTGTGGAGGCTATATTTTGGATTCGATTCTTGTCACAAAACTGATGAAGGCGTGACTTACAAATTGTGGACCATTATCGTGGATAATCCTATGTGGCAAGCCAAAGCAATATATAACGTGAAGCTTGACGAAGTTAATCACGTTTGATGTTTTGACTTCAGCGAGCGGAACAGCTTTCGCCTATTTGGAGAAGTAGTCGGTGATCGCCAGGATGAACCGATATCCTTTTGATGAAGGTGGACTGATTGGACCGATGATATCCATTCCCCACGCCTCAAACGGCCAAGATGCTACCATTGGGTGTAGGAACTCAGATGGCTGATGGATGAGGTTTGCGTAGATTTGGCATGCTTGGCACTTTCTTGTGTAATCGACAGCATCTGCTACCATAGTCGGCCAATAGTAGCCCATTCTTCGAAGACGGTCATGTAGCTTTGGACCTGTCACGACCCGCACCCGGTTTAGGGGCACGAGTGCGTGGGTACGTCCAGCCTACGCCGCAGCATCGGTGGTAGAACGCTGTCTAGGTCATGTAACTATCTAATCAAACTCACGTGAATACCCAACTCCATAAGGAGACATGGATATCATAAAATAATGCTAGAAATACTCAATCACATAAACTAAAGCACGATAAGATATCAAGGCAAGCAAGAAATACAAGACGAGTCTAACGACAAAATAATCATACCTGCAATCATTAACTTCCAATCCTCAAGTGTGTCAGAAACCAGTCTACTAAGGTCACAGTCTGGAAAAATATTTTCCAGTCAGGAAGGAGCAAAGTACATCTCTAAATAGCAGTTCTATATTAATGATATAAACTATGTAGCAGTTCTAGATGAAAATATACGAGAAGCATGTATAGGTACGAGAAATAAAAGAAATACTAGAAATACTGTAAGTAAATGCAGGAGAAGAAACAATATGTCCATGAGCAAGAATCCTATGACTAAGTGCGTGAGTACTAGCTTTAACATGTGATCGGCTTGGGAACTTGATCAGGCTGGTTACATGTGATTAGCTATGATTCATGTAAGGTCAGGCTAACCGTTGGTTAGCTATGATGTATATAGAGGTCAGGCTAATCACACGTAACAGCTATGAAGCATGTAAATGGTCAGGCCGCACCCGACGTGAGATGTGGGGTGAGCTATGATGCATGTAGAGTTGGGTATGATCACATATCTATACTAGAATACTCTCCTCCCCCGACTGGTATAGTAGATCCAATCATGGTACGCTATGGCACGGGATTCCCTAGGGAGGTAGCAAGTCTCCCCGGGAATCAGTGTCTGTACATGCACAAGATAACAAGGAAACATGTCTTGTACAAGCTACACCATGAATAAGGAATAATATCTCATGACGAGATCCGTGTATACCAATCCGTGTAACCAACGTGTCAAGAGCATGTATATCTACACTAGATACAGTGAACATAGGAGATATCATAAATTAGAAACTAATCAGAGAATGTACTCGCCTTGGGTCCTTAGCTGTCAATACCAATGTCCTATCCCAGAGTATCGTCTGGAGAATCCGACAGTCCTATAAACATATAATAATATCACTTGCATCAGATGCTACACTAACACACAATAGAAATACACTGACCTCAGGGCTATGCCAGGCATGGCTCTAGTCAACTAGGGTCATCTAGTAGGGATACGTATATAGTACACATTTACACTCAGAGTATATACCAAAAAAACATACATAATATATATAAGTGTCTATTAGTAATTATACAAAATACGTATATGTGTATATACACTAAATAGATGTATATAAATATATACACTAAATAGATGTATATAAATATATTTTTTATACACCAAAATGCATATTTGTATATATATATCAATCAAATATTTATATATATATATAACTAATCAGAGAATGTACATAATACCATACTTCTCAAGGTGATCCCAAATGAAGTAGCAGTTAGTTCCAATGAGTCCGGAGCAGTCCAAATAGCTAGAAACTACATAAAGAAGTTCAAGATCGGAGTTCGGCACGAAACCGAGATAAGGATACCAGGCTAATAAGAGAAAGGGTCGTTGTTCGTTATTAAGGTAACAACCTTAGTTAATGAAAATCATTTGAATCTATTTAAGCAATAATTACAATTTAAAAGTGTATTTATACAAATTTAGAATTTATGTAAAAGCCATCATATATTTTCATTTATAGTAAAAAAAATCGGTCACCGATCCAAATAACAAATTTTGAACTAATTTTATTATTGAAACTATATATTTTTTTAATAAATTATAAAAAACCCCAAAAATTATTATATTTCACATAATCAAAAATTCTTATATATATACATAGCTAATTTTATACACTATAAACAATAAAACTAATTATATTTTATTTACTAAACTAATTACATGAAATTACTAAACTATTTACATGAAATTACTAAACTAATTATATTTATTTACTAAATTAATTACATTAATTACTAAACTAATTATAAATTAACTAAACTAATTATAAATTAATTAACTATTACATATACATTAAATCAACACAACTACAGGATTTAAGAAAGGAAAGAGGAAGGAGAGAAGGGGCCCACGATGGGTTTCATCGTCGACGGAGGAGCCTCGCCGGATCTCAGCTGTGGCCGATCTGCTCGAGGCGGCGGTGGAAACCCGAAAGCGGCGGCGGTCAAAGCTCGAGAGCGGCGGGTGTTCTCGGTTCCAGGTGGCGGGTGCTCGGTTCCAGGCGGCGGGTGCTCGGTTCCAGGCGGCGGCGGCTGTCGAACTCGGCGGTGGTCGACGGATCCGAGGCGGCGGCGGTGGAACTCGAGAGCGGCGGCGGATCTGCTCGTCTCGTCGGCCACAGGTGCTCGACGCCGAGGAGGAGATCCCAGTCGCCGACGGCGGATCTGATCTAGGTTAGGGTTTTGGGTTCTGTGTCGGGGTGGATCTTGTCCGAGGCTGGACACGATGGTTGGGTGTACTGTGGTCGTGTCCGGGTGTTGGACACGGGGTTTGAATGTACTGTGGTGTGGGTGGATGTGTCCGGGTGTGTCGGACACGAAAATCTGGTTGTAATGTTGTAAATCTGGACACAGGAAATGAATGGATACGGTGGGACACCCGGGGTCGGACCCGAGGCCAACACGGTTGACACGGTAATGCTGGACACACGGACACGAGCACACAAATCAATGGTGATGGCTTGTTGGCTTGGTGGGAATTTGTGAGGGCTAGCTAGGGTTTCTTGGGAATGGTGTGGGTGAGAGACTTTAAATAGGGAGAGAGGGTGTGGGATAAAGGGTGAGGATTGGCCCAATAATGAATGGCCCAGATTATATAAAAATGAGTTTTTCATGTGGAAAAAAATGAGGGTGTAAATGGGGGATGGCAACTTGTAAATTTTAAAAGAAAGATTATAATTTAAGAAAAATATTTTAAGAGGCTTCCAAGGCTAATTGATTCCAAATTAGCTACTAATTAAACCCATATTTCAAAACCCTAGAAATTATGTAATTTATTTATTTACTAATCCAAAATGGATATGAAAATTTATTATGAAAACAACTAGTCCTTCAATAATTTTATTAAACAAATAATTTTATGATTTCAAGCCAATAAATATTCGAAGCGAGAGTATTATATATATATCATTATTTATCTATTTAATTTATAAGAAATCGACATTTAGAAAAAATGATTTTTTTTCTATTAAAGATTTTAAATCACCTTCTAAAATCAAACATTGTTCAAAATCTAATAAAAATTTTCAAGGAGAAAATATTTTATAAACTTGATATTTAAAATAAATTAAAAATCTAATTATTTCGGGAATTTGGGAATCGGAGGTTACAAGTCTACCCACCTTAGAAAAATTTCGTCCTCGAAATTTAAGGTTCTCAATAATTGTCTTTACTTATCATATTATTTCTATCAAATTTAAATTTCAAACCAAATAATCATGAAGTAATTCCATATTGCTATTTCATAACCTTTCAAAATTTTATAACATCATATTCCTGAAATCTTCAAGTTTAAAAATCAAATCCCCTTTGTCATAATCTCCTCCAAAAATTTAAGTTTGTATCTAAATACTCAAGGATTTTAATATCCAATCCTCCAATTGAAATACAATCAATGCATATTTACAAAATTGTGTCCCAAAATTTAAATTTTAACCACTAATCCATCAATCAGCTTACTCCTCTAACTCAATTTCAATTTATGCTTATTCAAATCTAAATTCTCCTCCCGAGAATTGAATTAGACACTATTCTATTAACGATTTTTATTTTCCTGATTTCCTTTTTCCTCAAATACTCAACGATGCGATACTTTCAGAACTTCAATGCAACATTCATAATATAAAATTTTAAATTTCTATCTTGTAATCAAATAGATATAATGATAATTCCCTAAATTTTCTTAAATTTTTAATAACCAATCATATCAAGACCTTCCTAAAATTAATAAATCCTTAATTTTGCCCTGTGAATTTCTTAACTCCCTATTTAAGTTAATGTTTATCCTCGAATTTCAATCATACCTCGATTTTTGCAAAATCAATGATCCATCAACTTTGTTATAACAACGCCTAAATTCTTTATTTAAATTAATGCTTATCCACAAATTTAATCCTCTTGTCTCTTTTTGTCGGTCATAACCTTGTCATAGATCTTCGCTATGGTCAAAACCCTAATGATCATGGTTTAAGAAAATTCTACCTACAGCCATGTAATTTAAAAAAATATAGGTCATGTGCCTTTTGTCATGGTATTTCAGTCTCTGTTAAGGGTGTACTACTAGTTATTCTAACAAGAAAATCATGCAGACAACTACAGTACTAGGAAAATCAATCAATCGAAGGACGGAAAAAGGAACATTAGGAGGGAAAGGAAGAACCTGCTAACATATTACTTGTAGTATCTACTATCCCTAACAAACACTTAACTCTAGCACATTCACTAACTAATTCCTATTCCTGTACACTGGTACCCATCTCAACTAATCATTAATCCACAAGATCCATGAATATATCTGTATTGCACACACCTGTCTATTAATGCCAAAATCTGATGCCAAGAATATAACCATGATTCAATAATGCATCCAAGTTGATACCTCTATCTCTTTAGTACCATACCCTCTGTCAGTTTCCGTTCCTACTATAATTGTTCATACTAGTCGTTCTTATCACTCAAATATACGTCAAGTGCAACACCATACTAAATACTGCTCTTTCCAATACAATTTTAGATGGACACCCAAGTCAGTCTGCGGTGCCATCTCAATCATGCTCAAGTCACCAGATCCTTACACGTGTATATCATCTACTCATATATTAATATTCATATTTCTCATCTACCATAAATTTAATCCTCAAAAATAATCATCAAGGTTTAACTTCTCGATCAACTTAAAAATAACTGTATATGTCTCCTCAAAGTCAGATACTCAACATCGAAATAGAATTTTAGTCACTTCTAAAATCTTTGTAGCCTTGACCATTTTTATTGAATCAATATTTGAAATCCTCAAAAATTTTAATGACATAATCTCAACTCCTCAATAATTCTTAAAATAAAATTTTATTTCCACTTTTTAATTTATAAATCCACCAATTTACATATAAGTGCTCGTAGTCTCTAATACTCGAGGTGCACTCAATACCTCTATTGTCTACAACTGTGTACTAAATTTGTACTGCCCGAATCACTTGCACTATTACCTCCAATGATCAAAGTTATCATCACCTGTAATTTCTTTCATGATTTCAATTTATGTCAACTGGTATATCATCCGATTATCACCACGCAGAGTGCTTACTGTTTTGAGCGTCGTTCTCGACTAATCCTCGATATAGAACCATTAGCACTCTTGGTATTATATCACTAGTTGCATTAATAGATTATCTCATCAAGCTCATTAGAACTCATGATCACCTGAATCCTCTATTGTACTCATGTTTCTTTACTCTCATGGGTATGTGTATGGTTCCTCATCTCAATTGATGTATATGTATTTCCCTTTAACCTTTCATAGCCTGTTACACTAATCTGTGATACGCTTCACCATCTTCATTATCGATTCCGATATTTCTCTACTCATGACACCTCATTATAACTCCTCATGCATATAATTTTCTTTACCTTTAACACGCCCGATATCAATCATCCGATTGAACGTTATGCCCCATTAATTCTTAATACAATTCCTTGATACCTAATTGTTTACATAGATCACTTAATTACAAAATCATGATTATCCAGGATGGGTATGCTGACTCTGATACTAACTCTTGGAACCATCATTGATACTCTTACTCCTTCTTCTACCTATAGTACCAATATTAACTATAATAACACCTATCATAGAACTATTGCTACAAGGTACTATGCTATGGGTATCTCTAGATTAAAGCCTACTGCTCACATGTCCAACTAAGAAAAAACTCACAAGTCACACTCAGTCAAACTAATACAAGACACAACCAAAATTGCAAGTCACTAATTATCACACTAACAAGGATCCTTAAAGAAATAAGGCTCAAAAGAACTGGGTTAAGGACTGAAGGTATCTTTACTGCTAGTAAAGAAAAGAAGCGATGGAACAAAGTCCTGGAATAACAGAAATAGATAAGTCTTGAGATAATACTTTAAGAACCAATTTAAGATACAACCTGATAATCATACACGTCTGTCTGAAATCATGACACTCAGAATCTTCGCCACGCCAGTAAGCATAGATGCGATAAACGATAGGTTCCGTAACTAAGGTATGCAACTCTATAATCATGTCATCTAGAATCTTTGCCACGCCAACCGGTATGGCTGCGTGAGACTCTAAGTTTCATAACTATAGTATGTACATCCAAGTTAGGTTCCTACGTTCTCGTCACGACAGCTAATATGGCTGCGATAGACTCTAGGGTCCATAACCAAAGTAGACGTTTTACCTTTCTCACTGTCCTCATCAACATATGTCATCAGATGATACCGTAAATTTTAGTCCGTAAAATTCATCTCGATATGAAATCAACTCAACAACGATACCAAGAATTAAATTTAACAACTGGTCAACAAGAATCAAACTCAACAATGATACCAAGATTTTAATTTAATAACTGATCAACAAGAATCAAGTTCAATAACAACAAGCGAGAGCGGACGGAAACAAGAAAAGATTTAAATTATAAATTATAATAAGATTCTCAAGGGGTCATCCCAGGAATATCTCAAGAATTATTGTGATTGAGTATCCTCTCTCATCCTAGTATCCTATGTCCTATATTCAATAGCAGGCACGCAGTAGTACAACTAAGACGTCGCACTACCACGACATCGCACAACTTGCGAAGTCTGACCTGCATGGGCCACCACTAAAAATGTGTCACGATCCGCACCCGGTTTAGGGGCACGAGTGCGTGGGTACGTCCAGCCTACGCCGCAGCATCGGCGGTAGAATGCTGTCTAGGTCATGTAACTATCTAATCAAACTCACGTGAATACCCAACTCCATAAGGAGACGTGGATATCATAAAATAATGCTAGAAATACTCAATCACATAAACTAAAGCACGATAAGATATCAAGGCAAGCAAGAAATACAAGACGAGTCTAACGACAAAATAATTATACCTGCAATCATTAACTTCCAATCCTCAAGTGTGTCAGAAACCAGTCTACTAAGGTCACAGTCTGGAAAAATATTTTCCAGTCAGGAAGGAGCAAATTACATCTCTAAATAGCAGTTCTATATTAATGATATAAACTATGTAGCAGTTCTAGATAGAAATATACGAGAAGCATGTATAGGTACGAGAAATAAAAGAAATACTGGAAATACTGTAAGTAAATGCAGGAGAAGAAACAATATGTCCATGAGCAAGAATCCTATGACTAAGTGCGTGAGTACTAGCTTTAACATGTGATCGGCTTGGGAACTTGATCAGGCTGGTTACATATGATTAGCTATGATTCATGTAAGGTCAGGCTAACCGTTGGTTAGCTATGATGCATATAGAGGTCAGGCTAATCACACGTAACAGCTATGAAGCATGTAAATGGTCAGGCCGTACCAAGCCCTTGCGAAACTTCCGCGCCTTCGCTGCCTCAGACAACCCCTCAACAAATTTGTCCAGACGGCAGAACTCCGCTGCATACTCATCCACTAGCATACTCCCCTGGACGAGCGCCTCGAACTGACTCTCTAAGGCACTGAGAGCCACGTCCGGGAAGAACTTCTTCTTGAAAAGCTTCTTGAAAGCCTCCCAAGTCAATCCCGGAGCTGCTATCCGCGTATCCGTGCGGAACCAAGTGAGGGCAAGGTCGAACATCTGGCTGCCCGTTGCCTCTATCTGCATGCTGGCTGGGATCATCGCCAGCCTGAAAACGCCCTCTATATGCTCGATCCAGTCGTCGGCGTACAGGATCTCCTCTGTGCCGCGGAACTCCTTAGGCCGCATCCTCTAAAAATTGATAATAGTACCCGGCCTAGGATACTGAGCCTGCTCTGGCTGTGGCTGGATCTGAGCCACTCTGTCGACCGCTGTCATAGCCACCTGATGAGCATTCTCAATGCCCATCCTCATAACATCTGCCTGGCGGTGCTGCGCATCCATCATCTCTCGGAAGAATGCGAACAACTGCGTAGCATCCACTGGCACAGGCGGTGGTGGAGGAAGTACCACCGGGACAACTGGGGTGGCTCTCGAATCAATGGGAGTAAGGGGATCTCCGAAAGAAACTGAAGCTCCCTCAACCGCAGGAGTGGCGAGTAGAGCGGTAGCGGCTGCCGGAAGTCGAGCAGGTCGAGAGGTGGCAGACCTCTCGGTGGCAGCTGCTGGGGCGGTGCGCTGAGATCTGGTCTTCGGAGGCATCCTGAACACAGATCAAAAGAAGTCAATATAGTACAAGAAACAATATCATCAAAGAAGGACAGTAATATTGCAAAAGAAAATAATTTCAGGAAAATTAAAGATAGCAAAAGGAAGTAGGAAGGGTCCTAGTTGTGATTGAGCACACTCTCTCTCAGCCTATCTCCTATATCCTATTGCAGGTAACCCTAAAAAGCAGACCTGCGTGGGCCACCACCAAAAACGTGTCACGACCCGCACCCGAAAATCGGGCATGAGCCGTGGGTACGTCCAGCCTATGCCACAGAATCGGCGGTAGAACGCTGTAAAGGTCCGTTCTAGGTCAATCATATCTATCTATATCTCACAGAAAAATCCGGCATGACCTCTCCAAAAGGAGGGCAAAACCACGCAATATATATATAAAATCCTCTCCCAAAGGAGGCAACCACGCAATATATATATATAAACTCTCAATCACAAAATCTAGGGAAAGAAATAAAGCACGATATGATATAAACAAAGAAACAGAACCAAGAGAGCAAGACAATCCAAAATAATACAGTCCAAGTCTACAAATAGCTACAACATCTCAAGCAACAAAAAATAAGTACAGTCATCCAAAATAAAACACTGGGACCAACCCAGGAAACCCACCTAGCTAACTAGGGTGCTATCGGCGTCTCCTCGGCGCACTCTTCCTCGATCACGGGGTCACAACAGTCGTCAACACCCAGCCCGTAGAACGTCGGGCAATAGTCCTCAGGATCCTCTGGAAAAAATATGCCCAGTCAGGACTGGAGCGAAGTACATAACTCTGAAAGCAACTCCAAATGCATGGTAAGGTGTATATGACAAGCAATAGAAAAGTAATCAAGATGCACAAGAAATAAATATATGCTGGAGCACAATAAATAGCTGTAATGTAAACTGGAGAACAATACAAGTAGTAGAAAAGTAACTGCAGGTGAGAAACATGAATACTAGCTAAGTGCCTTGAGCACAAGTTCGTTATGTGATCGGCTTAGGTTGCACATGAAAAATACTAAGATAACTCTGTTATGCGTGAGTTGCATAACCGACATACACATGAATACTGTTTGGCTTTGATCACATAACCAACTCACTACTCCCCTCCCCCACTAATACCATTGGATCCAACCACAACACGCTACGTACATGATAATAGCTCACGCACACGAAGGCGAGAGCACAATAAGCACATGATAGCACATGAGAATCAATACCCGAAGCACATGATGAAATACACGTGATAGAGTACCCGCTGAATACGGTAAGGGGGATAGCATCTCATGACGGGATCCGCTAGTACCAGCTCGTGTAACAATGTGTCAGAATCAAGTATTACAGTTCTAGAACAAGTGATATAAACGCTATCATGAAATAGAAACTATCAGAGGTAGGTACTCGCCTGATGTCCTGAGCAACTGATGAGGATCGAGATCCGGACCGGTGTCGCAAGGACCTAATACGAAAAGTAGAATTAAACAGGGTTCTAAGCATTTAAACTGATATAAAATAATTAAAAATAGGCTTCTAGGGCTATTCTAGGTCGAACGGGTCAAACCGGTGAAAATTGGGTCAAAAAGTCAACCCGGGGTCCAAAAGTCAACTCTAGGTCAAAACTAGGTCAAACGTTGACTTTTATGGTCAACGGGGACAATTATGGTCAAAGCTAGGTCAAACTAGGGTGTCCCTGAAATTCTAGGTCAAACCGAGCTCATTAAGCTACTAAACTCACAAACTCGCCTAATCGAGATACCGGGATACCCTCGGTATCCGATACCTCGCCCTAGGCCACGCACCCCGCCTAAACCCGCTAAAACCTAGGCTAGCACGCGTAATTATATATATATAAACATATAAAAATCACTCCAAAGCATTTCCTAGGTTAATGCTCAAATACCCCGCTCGAAACTCAATACCTTGAATATCTCAAGGTATCGAGATACCTCGGTATCTCAAGGTATTGAGGTTTCGCTCTAAAACCCTCTAACTAGCTATCTAGCTATTGATTATGCACCTAGTTATTAATCTAGGCTAGGTAATATAGATATCTATCATATGTTAATACATCTAAGTAGGTATCTACCTATATACATATATATCCACATACACATATACCCAATTACCCATTATCTTACCCTACGCATATATATATAACTTATAGGCATATAGATATCTATATCCTAGATAGGTATATCTAAGTATCTAGCTATCTACCTATCTATAATCTATAAATCTAACTATCTACCTATTATCTACTTATCTAAGTAACTATCTATCTATCTAAGTAACTACTTAATCTAACTAGCTATTTATCTATCAACTAATCTATCTAACTTATTATCTATCCATCTATCTATTCATATACCTATCTATCCAACTACCTATCTATACCCAAACCTCGCCACGCTCCCCGCTGCATGCTGGAGCTTCTACATGCTGCTGCTACTGCCCTCAAAGCTGCAGCTGCAGCTACCTGTTACTGTTGCTGCTGATTCTGCTGCTGCTGCAGCTATTCCTGCTGCTGTGCTGCTGCTGCAGCAGGTTCTGCCCCCCCCCCCCTTCCTCTCACATACACACACACACACTCCCATATATATACCTATATATATATATCATCCTCTATATATATATACATACATATATATCTATCCATATATAACTAGATATCTATATATATTCACACTCATCTACACACTCTAACACACACACTAACACACTCACACACTAATACACACACACACTCACAATACTAATAACACACACACACATAAATATATACATAGCTATATATATATATATAAAAACTTAATATATATATATATATATATATATATATATATATATACACACACTCTCAACTATATATATATATATATATATATACATACACCCAAAATATATATATACATATACACACACACAAGCACACTTACACATATACATATATATATATATATATATATATATATATATATATATATATATATATATATATATATATATATATATATATACACATAGACATATACACACACAAGCACATAGATATAAATACACACATATATATATAAATATATATACATAAACACACATACATATAAATATATACATATATATATATATAGACACATATACACTAACACAACACAACACACAAACCACACGCCCCACTCACGCCCAACGACCCCGACACTCACCAATACCATAAAATATATAAAATATAACTCGAAAACTCTAGCACACACTCTCCGATACTAACCCAACGCACGCACAAACCCTAAACGAGAAAACAAAGTCGAAATGGCCGTTCGGTCATTTCGACGAACACGTAGTACGCGGCTCGGAAAACCTCCTGAAACGCACACCAAACAAACTCGGAATCGGCCCAAAATTTACCCACACGCTCTACACGATGTCTACATCCTAGAAAATGTGCTCCCGCAACGATTCTAGGTCCGTGGTGGAAACGCACACGCACTTAGAATCGGCGACGACGAAAAGCTCCAATTTCGCCCGAAACGCCCGTTTCTCCGCGACACGGCTTCCCGTGTCCGAACGGAGACACGCACTCACCCTCTAGACACCCAAAAACGTCTACCTAGGTCCGTCTAACCTAGGGCATCACCCAAAATTGGGCCAAATTCGGATTCCACCCGAATTCGACACAAAACCTAATGTCAAAGTCTCTAAACTCACCCAAACTAGTTCCAACTTCCTCCTATGGGTAGGGTTAGGGTCTATGAAGGTTCTACAACACTAATTACACTACACAAAAGTAATTAGGAAGGGGAAAGTTAGGTTTTACCTCTTGGGAGTTGAAATCCCAAGGCCAAAGTCTCACAACCCTTAGAAATCACCTCCCTCAAGCTCCAAGCCACCAACTCTAGCTCCCACACTAGATCTAGGCTCCACACATCTGGGTTAGAGAAAAAGTAAGGTTAGGGTTAGCTTAAGGAAGAAGGAATGAAAGAAGAAAGAAGAAAAGTGAAGAAGAGACTTACTTTGGAGAAGAAGGAAGAAGGAAGAAGAAGTGGAGAAGAAGAAATGAAGAAGAAGAAGTAGAATGAAGTAGAATACAAAGAGGGATGGGGGCTGTTGCTGTGGTGTGCGGGTGGGAGCGGGTAGGTAGGCCGGCCAAGTCAATTAAAGGGGGTTTACAAAGTTCCAAATTCCCAAAACGCTCCTACTCACTTGGTTTTGGGTTCCGGGTCTCCAAATGCACTCAAACTAGCTCCAAATCTCTCCAACTAACCTCCTAAAAATAAAATAATAAATCTAAGCCCCAAAATAATTCTTATAAGGGTGTGGGCTGGGTCGAACATGGGTCCACTAGGGTCGGACATGGGTCCAGGCTAGCCAAAACCCTAAAACAATCATTAAAAATAATACAAGCACTATTTAAATATAAATATAACTAATTAAATACAATCTACTATTTATCAAACAAAAATAAAAAAAATACCCTATTTTCTAGAATTGGGTAGTGACAAGTCTACCCTCCTTAAAATAATTTCGTCCTCGAAATTAAAAGACGAAACTAGGACAGGAATGCAAAGAAAGAACCATACCTCAGGGCTCGAAGAGATAGGGATATCATTCGCGCATTTCATCCTCCCTCTCCCAGGTCGACTCCCCTGGAGAGTGATGCCTCCACGCGACGCGAACCAAAGGAATAGTCTGGTTCCTCAACACCTTCTCTCGCCGATCCAGAATCTCCACCGGCTGCTCTGGATAGCTAAGAGTAGGGCCCACCGCGATCTTCGAGTGATCCAATACGTGACTGGGATCCGCCACGTACCGTCTCAACTGCGACACGTGAAACACATCATGAACTCCCTCCAGCGTAGGCGGCAACTCAAGCCTATACGCCACGGCGTCGACCCCCTCGAGGACACGGAAGGGTCCGACGAAACGTGGGCTAAGCTTCCCGCCTCCACCGAAGCGAATAGTGCCCCGCGTCGGAGAAATCCTCAGGAACACCAGATCTCCAACCTAGCACAAACAAGGTCTCTGCACTTAGTCTAAAACAAGCAAACACAAGAACAAAATCTAGATTCTAAGCTATACCTCAAACTCCAAAGGTCTCCGGTGGCTAACGGCCCAATGCCGCTGCCTGTCCTGCGCCACCCGAAGTCTATCTCTAATGAGCTTGACCTTCTCCGCCGCATCAACCACCATCTCCGGGCCAAGCAAAGCTCTCTCACCTATATCATCCCATGACAACGGAGTGCGACACCTCCGTCCATACAACGCCTCAAAAGGTGACATCTCGATACTGGCTTGGTAGCTGTTGTTGTAAGCAAATTCTACCAAGTGCAAGTGATCCTCTCAAGAGCCTCTAAAATCCAAAACACAAGTCCGGAGCATGTCCTCAAGTGTCTGAATGGTCCTCTCTGACTGACCATCTGTCTGCGGGTGATACGTACTACTAAACTTGAGCTGGGTGCCCAAGCTAGCCTGCAGACTCCTCCAGAAATGCGAAGTGAAGCGACTGTCCCGATCTGATACTATGCTCACTGGAACTCCATGCAGTCTGACTATCTGGCGCACATACATCTCTGCTAGTCTCTCTGTAGACGTACCCACTTTGAATGGTAGAAAGTGGGCCGATTTGGTCAACCTGTCCATGATGACCCAAATCGCATCCTTCCCGCCTGGAGAACGGGGAAGTCCAGAAACAAAATCCATGGTCACATGCTCCCATTTCCACTCCGGAATGGGTAATGGCTGGAGTAATCCTCCTGGCCTCTGCCTCTCCGCCTTCACCTGCTGGCACACTAAGCATCGGGATACGAAGCGTGCTACCTCCCGCTTTATCCCGTACCACCATACATGTTGTCTCAGATCTCTATACATCTTGTTGGCACCTGGATGCATAGAATACTGGGATCGATGCGCCTCCTGGAGAACTTCCTCGCGCAACGACCCACTCGGCACACACAACCTGGTACCGTGCCGCAATGAACCATCGTCAGCAATGGTGAAGTCGTCTGCTAAACCCATCTGAACCTGCTCCCTGATGCTCCTCAGGGACTCATCCTCAAACTGTGTAGCCCTGATCCGGTCTACCAACTCTGACTGAATCTGCAGTCCCCACATCTGCATCTCAACTCCAGGCACTATCACCTCAATACCCAAGCTCTCAAGATCTGCCAGAAGATAACGATCTGTAGTCAGGCACATAGCTACCGGATACCTGCTCAATGCATCCGCAACTACGTTTGCCTTCCCTGGATGATACTGCAACGATATGTCGAAGTCTTTCATCAACTCCAACCATCTCCTCTGCCTCATGTTCAGCTCTTTTTGGGTAAACACATACTTCAAGCTCTTGTGGTCTGTGAAGATCTCCACACGCTCTCCGTATAAATAGTGTTTCCACAACTTCAGAGCAAAAATGATCGCTGCCAACTCCAAATCGTGGGTAGGGTAATTCTTCTCATGAGGACGTAATTGCCTGGAAGCATAAGCAATCACCCTCCTATTCTGCTGCAACACACAACCCAATCCCTTCCCCGATGCATCACTATAGATAGTGAATCCTCCAGAACCTGATGGCAACGTCAACACTGGAGCTGTCGTCAACCTCCTCTTCAGCTCATCAAAGGCGATCTGGCACTCCTCTGACCAAACGAACTCCACGTCCTTTCGAGTCAGCCTGGACAACGGTTCTGCAATCCGGGAAAAATCCTGAACAAATCTCCTGTAGTAACCTGCCAGTCCCAAGAAACTCCTGACCTCAGCTACTGAACTCGGAGCACTCCATGCCTCAACTGCCATGATCTTTCTCGGATCTACCGAGATACCCTCTCCAGTCACCACATGACTAAGGAATTCAACCTTGTCAAGGAAGAACTCACACTTCGAGAGCTTTCCATAAAGCTTCTCCCTCCTGAGAGTCTCCAGCACTATCCTCAGATGCTCCTCGTGCTCCTCTGGGCTCTTCGAATACACCAATATATCATCTATAAATACCACCACAAACCTGTCCAGATGCTGATGGAATACCTTGTTCATCAGATTCATGAATACTGTCAGGGCATTAGTCAACCCAAACGGCATCACCAAGAACTCATACTGTCCATATCTGGTCCGAAAAGCTATTTTCGGAATATCCTCCTTCCTGACCTTCACCTGGTGGTAGCTTGTCCTCAGATCAATCCTGGAAAATACCCTCGCTCCGCTCAACTGGTCAAATAGATCATCAATATGCGGCAGCAGATACTTGTTCTTGATTGTGAGGCTGTTCAGAGCCCTGTAGTCGATACACATCCGTATCGACCCATCCTTCTTCGGCACAAAGTACCGGAGCACCCCACGTAGAAGAACTAGATCTGATAAATCCCTTGTCCTGAAGCTCATCCACCTGCTTCTTCAACTCTATCAGCTCACTGTTGCTGACTCTATAGACGTGATGGGATATCGGCTCCGTGCCTGGCACCAAGTCTATAGAGAACTCCATATCTCTGTCCGGAGGTAACCCTGGCAACTCCTCCAGAAAGACATCCATATACTCCTCTATCAGTGGATGTAGCGACCTTGGCTCTACCACCAGGGCTCCGCAGAAGACTCCCTCGGTCTGCTCCGCTGCTTCTCTGGCAAACTGAAACTCTGGCTCACCTGGCGGACTAAACAAAACTCTGCCTCCACGATAATCTATACTAGCACAATACGTACTCAACCAATCCATCCCGAGTACAATATCGTAGCTCGGAAGTGGCATTACGAGTAGGCACACACTCAACTCCCGGCCTCCTAAGGTAACTCTCCGATCTCTGTAGACATCACGGACTAGGATGATACCACCCCCGGTCGTGATCTTGCAGAGTCTAGCTAAAGGTTCAGCAACAAGATGGTGTCTAACAGCAAAAGATACAGACACAAAGCTATGGGAAGCACCAGAATCAAATAAAGCAAGTGCTGGAATAGAATCAAGGAGAACAGAACCTGAGATAACGTCACCAACTGGCTCGGCCTCGTCCACTGTCAGGGCAAAAGCTCGCCCCTGCTGTCCTCCTCGATGCTGCTGCTGGTGTTGGGCGAACCTCTGCTGCTGAGTCTGCAAAGGCTGTCCTCTCTGTTGCGCTGCAGGTGCTCTGGCTGGTGCCCTCTGAGCGGCTCCTCCGCCCTGAGCTGGACGGGCAAGTGCTGAAGGACAATCCTTCAGCTGGTGGTCTGCGGTGCCACACAATAAATATCTGCCCAGCCTCTTTCTGCATATGTCCCATCCGTGCCCTGGCTTCTTACAGAAAGGGCAAACGATGGGCTGCCTCTGGCCCTGCTGCTGACCCTGCCTCTGCTGCTGGGGCGCCTGCCGGAAGGGCGCCCGACCCTGACCCTGGTGTTGCTGGGTCTGCTGGAATGGCCTCTTGGCTGGGCCTGCACTGCTACCTGCTCCTGAAGCATCTCTGCTCCTCTTCGTCTTCAGCTCTAGGTCATCCTCAGCTCTCTGTGCGTCGCTGATAATCTGCTCGAAGGTCGCCTCGCGGTCGCTCCTAGTCAAGGACTTGACTGCCATGACCAAGCCCTTGCGAAACTTCCGCGCCTTCGCCGCCTCAGACAACCCCTCAACAAATCTACCCAGACGGCAGAACTCCGCTGCATACTCATCCACTAGCATACTCCCCTGGACGAGCGCCTCGAACTGACTCTCTAAGGTACTGAGAGCCACGTCCGGGAAGAACTTCTCCTTGAAAAGCTTCTTGAAAGCCTCCCAAGTCAATCCCGGAGCTGCTATCCGCGTATCCGTGCGGAACCAAGTGAGGGCAAGGTCGAACATCTGGCTGCCCGCTGCCTCTATCTGCATGCTGGCTGGGATCATCGCCAGCCTAAAAATGCCCTATATATGCTCGATCCAGTCGTCGGCGTACAGGATCTCCTCTGTGCCGCGGAACTCCTTAGGCCGCATCCTCTGAAAATTGATAATAGTACCCGGCCTAGGATACTGAGCCTGCTCTGGCTGTGGCTGGATCTGAGCCACTCTGTCGACCGCTGTCATAGCCACCTGATGAGCATTCTCAATGCCCATCCTCATAACATCTGCCTGGCGGTGCTGCACATCCATCATCTCTTGGAAGAATGCGAACAACTGCGTAGCATCCACTGGCGCAGGCGGTGGTGGAGGAGGTACCACCGGGACAACTGGGGTGGCTCTCGGATCAATGGGAGTAAGGGGATCTCCGAGAGAAACTGACGCTCCCTCAACCGAAGGAGTGGCGAGTGGAGCGGTAGCGGCTGCCGGAAGTCGAGCAGGTCGAGAGGTGGCAGACCTCTTGGTGGCAGCTGCTGGGGCGGTGCGCTGAGATCTGATCTTCGGAGGCATCCTGAACACAGATCAAAAGAAGTCAATATAGTGCAAGAAACGATATCATCAAAGAAGGATAGTAATATTGCAAAAGAAAACAATTTCAGGAAAATTAAAGATAGCAAAAGGAAGTAGGAAGGGTCCTAGTTGTGATTGAGCACACTCTCTCTCAGCCTATCTCCTATATCCTATTGCAGGTAACCCTAAAAAGCAGACCTACGTGGGCCACCACCAAAAATGTGTCACGACCCGCACCCGAAAATCGGGCATGAGCCGTGGGTACGTCCAGCCTACGCCGCAGAATCGGCGGTAGAACGCTGTAAAGGTCCGTTCTAGGTCAACCATATCTATCTATATCTCACAGAAAAATCCGGCATGACCTCTCCAAAAGGAGGGCAAAACCACGTAATATATATATAAAATCCTCTCCCAAAGGAGGCAACCACGCAATATATATATATATGAACTCTCAATCACAAAATCTAGGGAAAGAAATAAAGCACGATATGATATAAACAAAGAAACAGAACCAAGAGAGCAAGACAATCCAAAATAATACAGTCCAAGTCTACAAATAGCTACAACATCTCAAGCAACAAAAGAATAAGTACAGTCATCCAAAATAAAACACTGGGACCAACCCAGGAAACCCACCTAGCTAACTAGGGTGCTATCGGCGTCTCCTCGGCGCACTCTTCCTCGATCACGGGGTCACAACAGTCGTCAACACCCGGCCCGTAGAACGTCGGGCAATAGTCCTCAGGATCCTCTGGAAAAAATATGCCCAGTCAGGACTGGAGCGAAGTACATAACTCTGAAAGCAACTCCAAATGCATGGTAAGGTGTATATGACGAGCAATAGAAAAGTAATCAAGATGCACAGGAAATAAATATATGCTGGAGCACAATAAGTAGCTGTAATATAAACTGGAGAACAATACAAGTAGTAGAAAAGTAACTGCAGGTGAGAAACATGAATACTAGCTAAGTGCCTTGAGCACAAGTTTGTTATGTGATCGGCTTAGGTTGCACATGAAAAATACTAAGATAACTCCGTTATGCGTGAGTTGCATAACCGACATACACATGAATACCGTTTACTCCCCTCCCCCACTAATACCATTGGATCCAACCACAACACGCTACGTATATGATAATAGCTCGCGCACACGAAGGCGAGAGCACAATAAGCACATGATAGCATATGAGAATCAATACCCGAAGCACATGATGAAATACACGTGATAGAGTACCCGCTGAACACGGTAAGGGGGATAGCATCTCATGACGGGATCCGCTAGTACCAGCTCGTGTAACAATGTGTCAGAATCAAGTATTACAGTTCTAGAACAAGTGATATAAACGCTATCATGAAATGGAAACTATCAGAGGTAGGTACTCGCCTGATGTCCTGAGCAACTGATGAGGATCGAGATCCGGACCGGTGTCGCAAGGACCTAATTCGAAAAGCAGAATTAAATAGGGTTCTAAGCATTTAAACTGATATAAAATAATTAAAAATAGGCTTCTAGGGCTATTCTAGGTCGAACGGGTCAAACCGGTGAAAATCGGGTCAAAAAGTCAACCCGGGGTCCAAAAGTCAACTCTAGGTCAAAACTAGGTCAAATATTGACTTTTACGGTCAACGGGGACAATTATGGTCAAAGCTAGGTCAAACTAGGGTGCCCCTGAAATTCTAGGTCAAACCGAGCTCATTAAGCTACTAAACTCACAAACTCGCCTAATCGAGATACCGGGATACACTCGGTATCCGATACCTCGCCCAAGGCCACGCACCGCGCCTAAATCCGCTAAAACCTAGGCTAGCACGCGTAATTATATATATATAAACATATAAAAATTACTTCAAAGCATTTCCTAGGCTAATGCTCAAATACCCCGCTCGAAACTCAATACCTTGAATATCTCAAGGTATCGAGATACCTCGGTATCTCAAGGTATTGAGGTTTCGCTCTAAAACCCTCTAACTAGCTATCTAGCTATTGATTATGCACCTAGTTATTAATCTAGGCTAGGTAATATAGATATCTATCATATGTTAATACATCTAAGTAGGTATCTACCTATATACATATATATCCACATACACATATACCCAATTACCCATTATCTTACCCTACGCATATATATATAACTTATAGGCTTATAGATATCTATATCCTAGATAGGTATATCTAAGTATCTAGCTATCTACCTATCTATAATCTATAAATCTAACTATCTACCTATTATCTACTTATCTAAGTAACTATCTATCTATCTAAGTAACTACTTAATCTAACTAGCTATTTATCTATCAACTAATCTATCTAACTTATTATCTATCCATCTATCTATTCATATACCTATCTATCCAACTACCTATCTATACCCAAACCTTGCCACGCTCCCCGCTGCATGCTGGAGCTTCTACATGCTGCTGCTACTGCCCTCAAAGCTGCTGCTGCAGCTACCTGTTACTGCTGCTGCTGATTCTGCTGCTGCTGCAGCTATTCCTGCTGCTGTGCTGCTGCTGCAACAGGTTCTGCCCCCCCCCCCCTTCCTCTCACATACACACACACACACTCCCATATATATACCTATATATATATCATCCTCTATATATATATATATACATACATATATATCTATCTATATATAACTAGATATCTATATATATTCACACTCATCTACACACTCTAACACACACACTAACACACTCACACACTAATACACACACACACTCACAACACTAACAACACACACACACATTAATATATACATAGCTATATATATATATATAAACTTAATATATATATATATATCTACACACACTCTCAACTATATATATATATATATATATATATATATATATATATATATATATATATATATATATATATATATATATATACACCCAAAATATATATATACATATACACACACACAAGCACACTTACACATATACATATATATATATACACATATAGACATATACACACACAAGCACATAGATATAAATACACACATATATATATAAAAATATATACATAAACACACATACATATAAATATATACATATATATATATATAGACACATATACACTAACACAACACAACACACAACAACACACAAACCACACGCCCCACTCACGCCCAACGACCCCGACACTCACCAATACCCTAAAATATATAAAATATAACTCGAAAACTCTAGCACACACTTCCCGATACTAACCCAACGCACGCACAAATCCGAAACGAGAAAACCAAGTCGAAATGGCCGTTCGGTCATTTCGACGAACACGTGGTGCGCGGCTCGGAAAACCTCCTGAAACGCACACCAAACGAACTCGGAATCGGCCCAAAATTTATCCACGCGCTCTACACGATGTCTAGATCATAGAAAATGCACTCTCGCATCAATTCTAGGTCCGTGGTGGAAACGCACACGTACTTAGAATCGGCAACGACGAAAAGCCCCAATTTTGCCCGAAACGCCCGTTTCTCCGCGACACGGCTTCCCGTGTCCGAACGGAGACACGCACTCACCCTCTAGACACCCGACAATGTCTACCTAGGTCTGTCTAACCTAGGACATCACCCAAAATTGGGCCAAATTCGGATTCCACCCGAATTCGACACAAAACCTAATGTCAAAGTCTCTAAACTCACCCAAACTAGTTCCAACTTCCTCCTACGGGTAGGGTTAGGGTCTATGAAGGTTCTACAATACTAATTACACTACACAAAAGTAATTAGGAAGGGGAAAGTTAGGTTTTACCTCTTGGGAGTTGAAATCCCAAGGCCAAAGTCTCACAAACCCTAGAAATCACCTCCCTCAAGCTCCAAGCCACCAACTCTAGCTCCCACACTAGATCTAGGCTCCACACATCTGGGTTAGAGAAAAAGTAAGGTTAGGGTTAGCTTAAGGAAGAAGGAATGAAAGAAGAAAGAAGAAAAGTGAAGAAGAGACTTACTTTGGAGAAGAAGGAAGAAGGAAGAAGAAGTGGAGAAGAAGAAATGAAGAAGAAGAAGTAGAATGAAGTAGAATACAAAGAGGGATGGGGGCTGCTGCTGTGGTGTGCGGGT
Source organism: Iris macrosiphon (assembly GCA_036927795.1). Classification (NCBI taxonomy): domain Eukaryota; kingdom Viridiplantae; phylum Streptophyta; class Magnoliopsida; order Asparagales; family Iridaceae; genus Iris; species Iris macrosiphon. The sequence goes on along the minus strand of JAYESA010000001.1, from coordinate 78,850,248 downwards.
GGGAGCGGGTAGGTAGGCCGGCCAAGTCAATTAAAGGGGGTTTACAAAGTTCCAAATTCCCAAAACGCCCCTACTCACTTGGTTTTGGGTTCCGGGTCTCCAAATGCACTCAAACTAGCTCCAAATCTCTCCAACTAACCTCCTAAAAATAAAATAATAAATCTAAGCCCCAAAATAATTCTTACAAGGGTGTGGGCTGGGTCAGACATGGGTCCACTAGGGTCGGACATGGGTCCAGGCTAGCCAAAACCCTAAAACAATCATTAAAAATAATACAAGCACTATTTAAATATAAATATAACTAATTAAATACAATCCACTATTTATCAAACAAAAATAAAAAAAATACCCTATTTTCTAGAATTGGGTAGTGACAGCAGTCCAAATAGCTAGAAACTACATAAAGAAGTTCAAGATCGGAGTTCGGCACGAAACCGAGATAAGGATACCAGGCTAATAAGAGAAAGGGTCGTTGTTCGTTATTAAGGTAACAACCTTAGTTAATGAAAATCATTTGAATCTATTTAAGCAATAATTACAATTTAAAAGTGTATTTATACAAATTTAGAATTTATGTAAAAGCCATCATATATTTTCATTTATAGTAAAAAAAATTGGTCATCGATCCAAATAACAAATTTTGAACTAATTTTATTATTGAAACTATATATTTTTTTAATAAATTATAAAAAAACCCCAAAAATTATTATATTTCACATAATCAAAAATCCTTATATGTATACATAGCTAATTTTATACACAATAAACAATAAAACTAATTATATTTTATTTACTAAACTAATTACATAAAATTACTAAACTATTTACATGAAATTACTAAACTAATTATATTTATTTACTAAATTAATTACATTAATTACTAACTAATTATAAATTAACTAAACTAATTATAAATTAATTAACTATTACATATACATTAAATTAACACAACTACAGGATTTAAGAAAGGAAAGAGGAAGGAGAGAAGGGGCTCACGATGGGTTTCGTCGTCGACGGAGGAGCCTCGCCGGATCTCAGCTGTGGCCGATCTGCTCGAGGCGGCGGTGGAAACCCGAGAGCGGTGGCGGTCAAAGCTCGAGAGCGGCGGGTGTTCTCGGTTCCAGGCGGCGGGTGCTCGGTTCCAGGCGGCGGGTGCTCGTTTCCAGGCGACGGCGGCTGTCGAACTCGGCGGTGGTCGACGGATCCGAGGCGGCGGCGGTGGAACTCGAGAGCGGCGGCGGATCTGCTCGTCTCATCGGCCACAGGTGCTCGACGCCGAGGAGGAGATCCCAGTCGCCGGCGGCGGATCTGATCTAGGTTAGGGTTTTGGGTTCTGTGTCGGGGTGGATCTTGTCCGAGGCTGGACACGATGGTTGGGTGTACTGTGGTCGTGTCCGGGTGTTGGACACGGGGTTTGAATGTATTGTGGTATGGGTGGATGTGTCCGGGTGTGTCAGACACGAAAATCTGGTTGTAATATTGTAAATCTGGACACAGGAAATGAATGGATACGGTGGGACACCCGGGGTCAGACCCGAGGCCAACACGGCTGACACGGTAATGCTAGACACACGGACACGAGCACACAAATCAATGGTGATGGCTTGTTGGCTTGGTGGGAATTTGTGAGGGCTAGCTAGGGTTTCTTGGGAATGGTGTGGGTGAGAGACTTTAAATAGGGAGAGAGGGTGTGGGATAAAGGGTGAGGATTGGCCCAATAATGAATGGCCCAGATTATATAAAAATGAGTTTTTCATGTGGAAAAAAATGAGGGTGTGAATGGGGGATGGCAACTTGTAAATTTTAAAAGAAAGATTATAATTTAAGAAAAATATTTTAAGAGGCTTCCAAGGCTAACTGATTCCAAATTAGCTACTAATTAAACCCATATTTCAAAACCCTAGAAATTATGTAATTTATTTATTTACTAATCCAAAATGGATATGAAAATTTATTATGAAAACAACTAGTCCTTCAATAATTTTATTAAACAAATAATTTTATGATTTCAAGCCAATAAATATTCGAAGCGAGAGTATTATATATATATCATTATTTATCTATTTAATTTATAAGAAATCAACATTTAGGAAAAATGATTTTTTTTTATTAAAGATTTTAAATCACCTTCTAAAATCAAACATTGTTCAAAATCTAATAAAAATTTTCAAGGAGAAAATATTTTATAAACTTGATATTTAAAATAAATTAAAAATCTAATTATTTCAGAAATTTGGGAATCGGAGGTTACAGGACCGGATTGATGCGCCCCTTAGATACCGTTGTGTGCTTCACGGAGGGCTTGTTTTGCCTCTGTGTTCGACAAGTATGATAGCAGAAGGCCGTCATAGGACCGACGGTACAATATTTTTGTCTCCGTGTCATAATAGAAATGGAGGGAGCATCTTCTGATTGAAGTAGCTTCCTTTGGATTTTCAGGAAGAATTCCATAGACTGCATAGTCGATGAAAGGAAGCCCCCAATCTTGAGTATTGGTGTCGACCTCCACTTTATATCATAGGCATAAGCATAGGTTTCTTTTAGAACAGACCAGCTCTTGACCGATCACCGTGATTAACTGATGGGTGTTGTCTGGGACTACCAAGGAAGCAGCGAGGCCGGCTAAAGCGTCTGCCTCAATGTTTTGCAACTAAGGAACATGCTCAATAAAGAATATCTCAAAGGTCGCGATGATGCTGAGTACGGCTTGGTGGTAGGGGATCAAGTCTTCATTTCGGACTTCATATACTCCCCGGACTTGATTGACGATTAGTTGAGAATCACCGTAGGCCTCCAAGTATTATACTCTGACTTGCTTGGCGAGCTGGAGTCCGATGGTTAGGGCGTTGTAATCTGCCACATTATTGGAGCATGGCTCCGTGAGAGAGTATGTGCGATTGATGACGAGGCCGTATGGGGAGATCAACACTATCCCGATCCCAACAATGATATTGCCTTTGGGCCCCGCTCTTGAAGCACCATCAAAGAACATTCTCCAAACTGCTTTGTGTGAGGTAACGTTGGCGTCTGCCACTACGTCTAGAATCTCTTCATAGAGCTTTGAGGTTTTTGACCCCGGGTGGGCTGCCAGAAAGTTGGCCAATGCCTGACCCTTGACGGCCTTCTGTGGGACGAATACCATATCATATAGGGATAATAGTATTGCCCAGGTAGCCAAGAAGAAACTAAGTGCCCCAGGTTTGGTCATGAGGACCCTGAGGGGGTTGGCTCGCGATATTACATGAATGGTCTGTCCAGTCATGTAGTATCGAGTTTTCTGGATGGCAAATACCAACGCAATGCACTCTTTCTCGATGGCGGTATACCTATGCTCTGGGTAGACCATCATCCGGCTAAGGTAGTATATGGCCTACTTGTGGCCTGAATCACTATTCTGGGCTGATAGGGCACCGAGAGAGTGATCAATTGCATATACATAGAGCAGGAATAGCTTTTCCATGATCGGGGCTACCAGCACAGAAGAGTTTGATAGGTATTCTTTGATGTTTTAAACGCTCGTTGGCACTCTTTATTCTAAACAAAGGAGATACCTTTCTTCATGTGCTGTGTGAACGGCCGGCAACATCCAGAGAGGTTTGATATAAACCTCCTAATGTATGCCAACCTCCCTTGGAGGCCGTGGAGTTCCCGGAGGTTCCTTGGCGGATTCATCTCCAGGATGGCCTTGGTCATGTTGGGGTCTATGTGAATACCCCAGAAAATAATGATGAAACCCAAAAATTTGTCGCTGGAGACTCCCAAGAAGGACTTGCTAGGGTTTATCTTGAGGCGGTATGCACACATTAAGTCAAACACAGTCCTCAGGTCTTGGAGGAGATCATCCTTGGAGCGACTATTGACGGCGATATCGTTAACATAGCATTCCACCATCTTGCACAGATGTTCACAAAAAATGGTGCTCATAGCTCGCTGATATATAGCAGCTGCATTCTTCAGACCGAAAGGCATGACCGTATAGCAGTATACGCCTATCGAGGTCCAAAATGATGTATGTTTTCCATCGTCGGTAAACATCTTAATTTGATTGTAGCCTGAGAAGCCATCCATGAAGGACATGCGCTCAAAGCCACAAGTATTATCGAAAATTATGTCGATGATTGAAATAGGGAATTCGTCTTTGGGACATGCTGTATTTAGATCACGGAAGTCGATGCATATTCGGATCTTTCCATTATTCTTAACGGTAGGCACAATATTGGCTACCCAGTCAGGGTATTATTTCTCGCAGATAAAGCTACTAGCTATGAGCTTGTTGACTTCAGCTTTGATGGAATCCATCACGTCTGGTCAGAACCGTCGTTGTTATTGCTTGACTGGTTTGGCATTTGGCCGTATATTGAGTTTGTGGACCGTAATTGGGGGGTCCAGTCCTGGCATATCTTCGTAACTCCAGTCAAAGACATCGATGTATTCCCTGATGAGTTGTGATAGTAATTCCTAATCTTTACCAGACAGACTTTTGCGGATGAAGATAAGCTTTGGGGAGGTCTCGTCACCTAGATCGACTTGTATAACATCATCCTCGGTAGGAGGTTCTCGCTGCTCAAATCGTATCTCCCATTGTGAACCCAGGTGTTGGCCCCAAGGTTCCATCCCATCTCAAAGAACTCGGGTAGATACTCGTTGTCTTCCTCAAGGTCAGCAAACACCATATCGGAGGACAGTGTTTGTCTGAGCACGTCTCTGATGCTGAAGATGGAGTCCCAGGCTAAAGATTTGAAAGAGTGTGAGCATTCTTCATCTTATTTATCTGAGCCCTCGGGGATTGTAGGAGGCGTTACATATCCTAAGTCATGCTTAGTCTTATGATAGTAATTCTCAGGCTTGCCCGTAGGAAAAAAAAGTCGTAAAAGTGACCTTCGGCCTTTATCGTAGTTCAATCCCTTAGTGACCTTCAGGTTGTATTCCATCTTTTGGATAAGATGTATGGCTTGTGAACTATACCGATAGAATGGCATTCTGCCTACCTCGAATTCTGGTTCTACTTCCTTTGGGATGAAGGACCGGGGCCATTTCACTCTGCCGAAGATGATGATCTTATCTCCCTTCTTCCTGGGTGGGACTAAGAAATAAGAATCCTGACTAGACCGAAGCCGGTGCACAGTGTAGGTTGTGGTCACCTGTATGTGCAGCTAAAGGCCCAGATTGTGCTCCAGGGAGTATAGTATACTTATATGCATATGCTCCTAGTAGTTCAAAGATAGTCCTTTATTAAAAAAATAAGATATCTTTTCTGGCAGGATTACATCGTCAGGGGAAGAAATATTGACATTAACGGATATATATTCCTCCAGCTCATCATTTTCCTTGGCTACCCCCAGCGCAAGCGAAGGCTTTGGTAGTTTTCTGTGTAATTTTACCACCAAAGGTCCGGAAGCTGGCGGTCGGGTCTTCCTTTGGTGGTTGCCTTGGCCTGTGAAGGTGAACAACCGTAGGTTCGAAAGGCGTAGATAGGGAAGAATATCCTTTTGGTGGTCGATTCGACCTGCGAAGGCGGATGACCATAGGTTCTGACGAAGCTGAAGTTACCAGAGAGTCAGGTGCCTTCCCACGCGATTTGACGATGAGGGGTGCGGTCGCATCGGGAGTGTGAGCCTTGAGGCAGATTCTTATAGGCTCATCGGGTGTTGTTGTGGCCTCGGCTTCATCGTCGGCCTCATTGCCACATTTATCTTGACGGACTTTCTTATAGAGGATCGAGTTGGAGTAGTAAATCCCGATTCCCTTAAACAGATCAACATCAGCGAACTCTGTTTTGACAAAACCGTGTTCGTCCACATATTTTAGGCACTGGTGGAGGCTGGCTGGCACGACCCTGTGTTCATGTATCCACGGATGTCCCAATAAGATGTTGTAGGACGTATCTACGTCTATGATGTAGCAGGTGACTTCTATTTTTAAGTAGTCGATCTGGCATTTTAGGCAAATTTTGCCCAGAGGGTAGCTCCTTCCCTTGTTGAAGGCGATATTGGTAGCCGTCAGACGATGTATTGGGATCCCCAGGGTTTGAAGCAAACTTCTCGGGATGATGCAGATTGACGATCCTGGGTCAATATGCATTCGGTCTACGTTAACATCGCCAATATATTCTGTGTAGTACAAGGGTCGAGCATGCATATTATTTTTTAGCAACATATCATGTTGCGAGAAGGTGATATTTAGTATCGCATTTATAGCATTGTTTCAATGTGGACAAGCAGCAGGATCTTCGGTTGGTGGCTTGACTTAGGCTAGGTAGACATCGGCATTCTGCAGCGCCTCACTCAGGGCAGCCCAAGTATCTTTAGAGAGCCGTAAAAGCTCAAATAGAGATAATTTTGTCGGAGTGTTGGCTAATTATGCTAAGATATCGAAGTTATAGGGCCTTTCCAACCCTTATTGTGCATCCATGCGCAACGATTTATCGAAGCATGTCTCCTTCTGTTTAGACTTGTCCACCGGCGGGGGCTAAGATGGCCCCGGACCAGTGGTGCTAGGTGCGACAACCAGGGGCGTATCGTCGTGCATCGGTTGGTATATTACATCTGACCTTGTCATACCTGCTGCCAGCTCTTCAGTCAAGGAGAAAACTGTATAACAAGACCTAGATTTTCTACCTTTGGGTTTGGCGGTGGAGGATGCCACCGGCTGCGTCAAGTCAGGCACGAGGTCGGTATGGACCAACATGACCTCCCTATATGGTGTGGTAAAAGGTATTAGCCCGTCCGTTTGGTCTCGGGCTGGTGGAAGGTTGACAACTTCCATTGTGGCCTTCGGGACAGGGACTACTCCGTCTTGGGCTTCTGTCGGTGGAAAGTTGCCAAATTGGAGGGACACTATGTTGGCGACGACCGTCACGTTATCGAAGTCCAGGGAAAGAGCCTTGGTATCTATCAGACGTTAGATGTACCGCTTCAGGGTATAGCACTCCTGCGTCGGGTGATGGACGTAGCGATAGAAGTGACAATACTTTGGGTTGGCAATCTCTACCGCCTAAGGCTAACGTCTGACGTTGGGGAGCCAAATTATGCCTTCCTCCATCAGCATATCGAAGATGGGTTTGACATCAACATCTTCAAAAGAGTAAGTCTCATTTGGTTTTGGAGGCTCTACTTTTGCTCAGGCTTCTTGGTCAAGGTAGCGACCATAGCATGTTTCCCCTTTCCATCGCGGCTGTTATTGTTGCCATTATTATTGTTGGTGGTGGTGGTGGTGATGGGACGCTTGCCCTTTTGCTCAGCAGTAGGGATATGGATCCCCAAGTGCTGAGCGTCCTTGAGCTTCTTCTCAGCGTTGACAGCACTTACAATAAATGTTGTCAAGTCTTTAAACTGGCTCTCACCCATCCAGAGGTTGACTGTCAGGAGCATGTTCTTCCGGCACATCTCCATTAGTGTGGCCTCTGGATTGCCAGGAGGCAACCTTAGCGCGGCGTGTCGAAATCACTCGCGATGTAGTTCCGTGTTAGTTTCTTCTCACGCTGGGCGACGTCCATCAAAGAAAACATCGTCATATCATTTCCTACCTCATAGAATATGTTAAGGAACAAACGCTTGAGGTCATCGAATGATGAGATGCAGTTATCTTCGAGACTACAAAACCAATCGACTGGTAAAGATAGAGTCGCTGCGGGGTAAGTGTCCCGTGGCAATTTTAAAGTAGCTCATGAAGCGACGAGGGGAGAACTTTACGTCAAACATGTTTATGTTGTAGGGCTTGTACTTGGGCGGATACGATACATCCTTTTACTCTACCAAGTATGGTTGCCGCACTCCGAGATCATGGAGTAAGTCCTGATTGCTCATGGAGTCTAGGCGAGCCCAAAGTTCATGGACCTCCCTACTTGCTTCCATAGCTTCATCTTCTGTCGAAGGCACCGACGAGCCAGGTAGGAGAGGATCATCGCCAGTGGGTGGAGTGGTCGTATTTGATTCTCCGCTGGTCCCGGGGTCCATGTTTGCTTGCCTAGAGACCCTTGTCGGCTGGGAATCCATGTTTGCCTTAATTTCTAGCATTGTCTGGATTAAAGCTTGCATTGATGCACTCATTGTATGTATCATGGCTTCGAGCATCTCAAGGTTCTGCGGTCACTGGGGCCTTCATGGTCATCTCCGGCCTTGTATACCATCCTCACACGGGGAGAAACGGAGGGGGCAGTGGATGTCGTGATCCCTGTCTCATACCCTTGTCGTGAGTAGTCTTCAAGGAGGGCGGGATCCGTTGTGTCATCCTCGGATTCGTAGGTGATACTACCTCAAGCGTAGAAGATTGTGTCATCTTGGTGGGAGTAGCTACCTTCCGGGATCTCGGAGTACATTCCTTAGGAATCGTTGTCTCCTCGGAACATCGGGTTATCGCGTACGTCCAGGGGGACACTACCCCCAGCTTGGGTCACCCCTAGGGGTTCTAAAGAAGAACTACTCCCAGGGGCTGACAGCTTCTTCCTTGAGCGGGTGCCTTGGAAGACGCCTTCCACAGGTGTCTTTGTCAGCCCTCTGGGTAGTCACCTTCGCGATGCAGTGGTAGAGAGCGTCGGACTGGAAGTATTTGACTTCTTTCTTCCCTTAGTGGCGGAAAGATTTCCAGTTGAGCAGCATGAGGCAAAAGGCAACTCCTCCTCTGATACTTGCACCTGATCTCCGGGTTGTTGCCAGGTAGGTGCTTTCTGGTACAGTGGCTGGAAGGTCGACTGTCTGTCTGTGGGTACTACCGCTATATTGTAGTAGCAGTTGATAATAATATTGGCACCGTTGTGCCTTGGAGAGGGCACATCGCACACCGTAGTTATTTTCCTTACTTTGCGCTTATGAGTAATTATGTTACGCAAATCATGCGAAGGATGTTTTACCTTTGCATCCTCTTTGTTAGTCTGGGTATCCTGGTCACACGGATGTGCAGGAGCTTTATTTACTCCTTGGCCGGGGGTTCATACACGAACCTACCCCGAGGTACCGGTAGAAGACTTTTAAGACCGACCATGTCCCTTGGTCCCTGTGGGCTGGACGCATGGGTCAGTCATGTACAACTTTTCGTCAGAGGCTCGCGTAATAGTTAACAATGTATGTTGGCGGTCGGTCGTATGAGCAGTTGCTTGAGCTTGACGGGCTCACACTGCCCTGGACTTCTTCAGCGTAGCCACCGTAGATGCGTAGTATAAAGAGTCCATATTTAGTTTTTTTACCATTCTCAGTGGGTCGCATAGGATCTGTGTTGTATAAGATACGGTCAAAAATAGAGGTTCTGTTGCTTTCAGGGCCGCATGCCGCCTGCTGTCTGCGGCTGTTAGTTGATGTCGCATGGACAGTCTTGTGCGGCCTCCTTCTTGGCCGCATAGAAGCTACCTCAACACCAGAACGTCTGGCATCGTAGTATTTTCCTCTGCCAGAGTCTGGGTGCTGAACAGTTTATGTGTCAGCCTGGGCTGCCGCATAGACGTGGACATTCTGGGTGTTCGTCGGACGACCGCCATTGGCAACAAAGTGAGAGGCTAGAATCGTCTGTTCCGCAGCTAGGTGGGGCATAGTGGCCTTGGCCACCCACATTCTGTGAGTCTTCTGGGACTTGGCTATTCTTGGCGAAAGATTAGCATTTTCTTCGGAGAGAATGTCCTCGAATGCTTGCTGGTCGAAGTGGACCACCAGCATCTTTTGCGTTGAGCTGAGCTTGGCCGCATCGGATTATGTCACTGATTTCTCAATAGTAGAGAAGGATGTACCCAACAGAGTCTCCATCGTGTTTGCCATTTAAATCAAAAAGAGAACTGGAAGAACTAGATTTGATTAACAAACTAAAAAAGCACAAAGAAGAATCCTAGAAGACAATCTAAGTACAAATTTATTTTCTGGGGTGTGACAATGGAGGGTTAGGAGTATAAAAACTCTATTTACTCTGTGAACAATCTGATATAGCAGCTCTTCTCTCTTGCTTGAGTATTGATTCGCAGATAGCCAGCCAGCCCTTTGCATGGGAGTAGTACCATGTTATTTATAGTTGTTCTGTGGCTGCATGCTATGGATGTCGCATGCGCCCCTCTTTGATGACCGCATAGGGCTCTTGCAACAGAATATGGTTGTAATTGTGGCTGCATGTCACGGTGAAGCTGCCATGTGAGCTTGGTTAGGATTTACTATTGATGAGATCTCGGGGCCGTTTTAGCCCATTGTATGTATGACTTGGTCATTTGGACACGTAGCCCGCATCAACTACACAAAGATCTCTTTAGTTGTAACAAAAATATCTTGTTAGTTCGAACGCATTGGGCCAGAGACGCATAGGATGCATGGAGTCTAAAACGCATTAGGCCAGAAATGCATGGAACGCATGGAGTCTAGAATGCATTGGGCCAGAGACGCATGAAAGGCATGGAGTCTGGAACGTATTGGGCCAGAAACGCATGGAACACATAGAGTCTGGAACGCATTGGGCCAGAGAAGCATAGAAGGCATGGAGTCTGGAACGCATTGGGCCAGAGACGCATAGACCGCATGGAGTCTAGAACGCATTGGGACAGAGACGCATGGATTTTTGTCATCTTCTGCATTCGTGGCATTTGAACAGCTGTATACTACTAAAAGTATTTATGACGAAGCCGTCATCCCGGATTCTAATTATCGGTGCAGGATTCGAGGCGGTCAGGATGACTTTATATTTTGTCGGAGTCATAAATGCTCTGATGTGACTGTAGGGACAAGGCATCAAAGGACGGCATGCGTCTTGGGACATCATATATCTGAGAGTGTTATTTGTCCACCACTGTTATGCGTCTCTTGCTTATTTGTTGACTGTAAACTGGAGCGCATGGAGAAATTTTTTATGCTTCTACAGTATCATGTGATACCTGGATGAGTATAGGTAATGTGAGTTGGTATCTAAAATGTCAAGTGAAGGTTAGTTAAGGAAGTGAGGGGTTTTAGTTTATTGGACTACCTATGTGCAAGTGTGTATGTGCAGTAGGTAAGGGGGGACAAGGTTGGACTGGTCCACCTTGGTAAAAGTTGCCAATTGTGCTAAAGCACAGTGAGCAGTATACATGGGTAAGTGAAGGGTAAGTTAGTATTACTTAAACCTATACACAAGTTATTTATATACTACTAACCTCTAGTGTAAAGATATTATCTATAAATACTTAATACTAATAGTTAGTATAGCGAATAATGACTAGTACTAGTTAGATATTGTCTAAATAGACTAATGTGATATAGAATTAATGAGTGGACCTAGTTAACCTAGTTGGACCTAGAAATGGCCTAGAACAACATCCTAGCTAGTTAATTATTATTATCATTTTATTTTACTCCTTAGCACTATAATTCTATATTTAGGTTCTTGTGACTCTATTTCGGACATCGATCCTCACACATTGTTCAGGACCACAGGCGAGTACATTCTCTGACAGTTTTTTCTTTTGATGATTACTATGATTCTAGTATGTAGTGTTATGCTTGATTTTTGACACAGTGGATACACGGACTAGTATCATAGATACCGGTCATAAGGAGTCATAATTGGATTTATTGTACTAGCCAGGGACAGACAAGTATTAATTGACTATGTGATCATGTCCCACTCCCTTATGTATAGCTCACCCTCATTACACGAGGGTGTAGCCTGATCTTATTATTTGTGCATAGCTCCCCGTATATGATTGGGCTGATCTCCTTACATCTACTTGTGCATAGTCAATCATACTTGATTGACCTGATCCCCTTACTGTACTTGTGCATAGCCAATCATATATGGTAGAGCATGATCTTGTCCCAAGCCGATCACATAATAACTAATATTTTAAGGTACTTAGTAGTTGTTCATCTCTCTATTCCAGTTTACACATATTGATACAGTCATTCCTTGTTTTTATTGTTCATTATTACCAGTGATATGATTATTTGTGTACCAGCTTCCTTATTGTTCCAGTATTTCTTCCATCTTGTATTTCCATTGCTTACTTCTTTATAGTCTTTATCAATATAATTGGAACTATTGTTAGTTTATGTGCTTTGCTCCAATCATGGCTGGATATATTTTTCAGAGGATCTTGGTGACTTTTGTCCCACGTACAATGGCCCAGGAGTAGATGAGGGTTACATCCGGGAGCTTTAGGAGGATCTCGTCCCAGTAGCGGATCCATTAGTAGTGACTTAGAGCTGAGCACTTATATTATATTTGGATTTTTCCATTTAGAGATACTATGAGTTGTAGTATTTGAGACTTATGTTGCATTTGAGTCAGTCGAACTCTTAGACTTATTTTTATTGTTTGAGATATTTATTTTTAGAATTGTGTTGAAACTTCTTTATATTATTTTACATCTTTATCGTACCATTCATTTTTCTATAGATATTATTGTGATCAAGTATTGGTTTGATATTACATTTATATTCATCTTGTCCTCTTTATGGAGTTGAGATTATTGACAGGTTATATATTATTATGAGATGTGTTAGTTTATATTATGACCTAGATAGCGTTCTACCGTCGTTGTTGTGGCATAGGCTGGATGTACCCACGTACTCGTGCCCTTATTTTGGACACGGGTCATGACACATTTTTATGGTAGCCCATACAAGTCGATGTCGAGGTCACAATTAGTGCAATTTATAGTAGAGCTCAGACTTAGTATTATTATGAGCCTGCTATAGGATATATGATAAAGGATATAGTTGAGAGTATACTCAATCACAACTAGAAAAAATTTCAATCTATCAATTTTTGCTATTCTTATTATTCTGAATATTGTTTCTTTGAATATTACTGTCGTTCTTTGATAATATCGTATATTGTGCCTTATTGACTTCTTCTTATCTCGATCTGTCTTTAAGATGCTGCCGAAGACTAGGTCAAAGAGATCGGGACCCGCAGCTTCATCGAGGTCTGCCATCTCTCGACCTGCCACCCGGGCAGCTGGGGTTGCTCCTTCTATTTCCCCTATTTGTAAAGGAGTTTCGGTAGCTTTCGGTGGTCCTCCTTCCTCACCTGTCCAGAGGGCTGCCTTAGCTGTTGCATAGGACCTTCCTCTACCGCTACAATTTCTTTTCCTGGGAGGTGTTCCTGCTGACAGGGCACATATTCTTGCATTGATCAAGGGCATGGTGGATGTCCAGAGGGTGACAACAGAGGCCTAGCATATTCAGGCTAAGGCGTAGAGGGTGCAGGCAGAGGCACACTGAGAGCAGACTAAGCTGATGAGGGAGAGCATGGAGAATGCTCACCAGGTGTCCTTACAGGTAGTAGAGAGAATTGGACAGCAGCAGCAGCAGAGGCAAGGCACCGTAGTAGACTTCAAGAGGATGTCGCCTTGGGAGTTCAAGGGTACATAGGGGATACTCTATGCTGACAACTGGTTGGAGGATATAGAGAGAAACGTGATGGATCTGGGGATCCCCAGGAACGCAGATTGGTGTACATATCGATCGATAGAAGATTAACAAGTTTAATACGTGATCTTACCCTTCAAAGGCGAAAGTAGGGTTCACGAATTATACCTAAAGTAACGAGAAGAAGATGAAGGTTTTCAGCAACCTTGATCAGTTAACGACCCCCGAGATCTTTTACACATATTTCTTTCTCGGATTGGACGTTGCATGGACGACGATCTTCCAATATTTTTTCTCCTTGGCCGACCATCTTTCTCCCATTACGTAAAAAACGAATTTGGAGAAAGCTACTTACTTGTTTATTACCATGACGGCCAGAGAATATAGGATATAGGAGATATATATATATATATATATATATATATATATATATATATATATATATATATATATATATATATAGGCTACGGCAGGGACCATGAGAAAAAATTAGGGTTAGGTCTCCTAACATATCTGGGTACCCCATGTTCAATCCGAACACACAACCCTGGCCGGTTAACAATAGCTCGGTCCACTAAAGAGCTATTGTTGTACTACCTTCCTAATCCCAAATTATGATTATGGGCTCCTTCTTATTATATGTTTGTTTGTCTCCCTATATTAAGATATCGAATATTCGTCAATCAAATTAAGTTACTAATAATTATATTGATCGACATCTTTTATCCTTAAGTAGTACCACTCAACTTTATTTGTCATATCGGATATAATCCACCTGCAGGGTTTACATGACAATCCTTATGAGTTCCTTAAGTGGACATCGTCAACCCGATGTATCGGGACATGGATTCCTTTTATAATCAACAGTCCATCATACACACAATGTCATTACCCAATTCATAGAGGTTATTGACCCTTAATGAATCTCACTCTTTTATGAGTCAAAGTAATGCACACTGCATATATATGCCTGTTATTATATCCGGATTAAGAGCATAAGCATCCATAATAACAGAGGTGTTTGTTCTCTTATGTAGTTATTACAAAGAGAACAACCTCAAGTGGTCATGTTCAATACACACAAAGTGTACTAGTATAAACCTATAGTCAAGATAGACTAATACTATATTACACCACAACATTTCCAATAGTTTGTCCAAGTCCATCTAGGTTGTGAATTATTTATATATTCTATAGGGAACTGATAATATGATCTTCTGTGTGACACCACACACCATATTATCTGTAATATAGAATATCAGACACTTGCATTAACATTATAACAAATACAACATACAAATATTTGCCCAAATGATTCTTATTTAAAAATAAGGAAATATAGCTAATACAAAGTGATGCTTTTAGTATATAACCCTAACAATCTCCCACTTATACTCAAAGCATTGTTTTTTAGTATACTGTTACAAATACCCCACTTATACTTAAAGCCATGCTGCTACGCGTCTGACTCCCATTCCCTCAACATGATTATCAAAAGCCTTAGCTGGTAAGCACTTTGTAAAAAGATCAGCTAGGTTTATCTGCTGATGCTATCTTGATCACATCAACTTCTCATCTCTTTATGAAATTTTGTATCAGGTGGTACTTGCGCTCAATGTGTTTACCTGTCTTATGGGCTCGTGGTTCCTTCGAGTTTGCAACTGCATCACTATTATCACAATAAAGTATAATAGTCTTAGGCAAACTAGGTACCACATCAAAGTCCAATAGAAAGTTTCAGACCCAAACAGCTTCTTTGTCTGCCTGAGAGGCTGCCACATACTCGGCTTCCATGGTGGAATCGACAATACATTTTTGCTTGAAGCTCCTCCATAAAATGTCTCCACCTCCTAAAGTAAATATATAACCTGAGGTAGATTTTCTGGCATCCCTATCTAACTGAAAATTTGAGTCTGTATACCCCAAGGACACTAAACTATATGCATGATAAACCACCTTAGTATCAGTTGCCAATTATGCTAAAGCACAGTGAGCAATATACATAGGTAAGTGAAGGGTAAGTTAGTATTACTTAAACCTATACGCAAGTTATTTATATACTACTAACCTCTAGTGTATAGATATTATCTATAGATACTTAATACTAATAGTTAGTATAGCTAATAATAATTAGTACTAGTTAGATATTGTCTAAATAGACTAATGTGATATAGAATTGACTAGTGGACCTAGTTAACTTAGTTGGACCTAGAAATGGCCTAGAAACATCATCCTAGCTAGTTAATTGTGATTATCATTTTATTTCACCCCTTAACACTATAATTCAATATTTAGGTCCTTGTGACTCCATTTCAAACATTGATCCTCACACATTTTTCAGGACCACAGGCGAGTACATTCTCTGACAGTTTCCTTATTTTGGCGATTACTATGATTCTAGTATGTAGTGATATGCTTGATTTCCGACACAGTGGATACACAGGCTAGTATCAAAGATACCGGTCATGAGGAGTCGTGATTGGATCCATTGTACTATTCGGGGATGGAAAAGTATTAGTTGATTATGTGATCATATCCCACTCACTTGTGCATAGCTCACCCTCACTATATGAGGGTGTAGCCTGATCTAATTACTTGTGAATAGCTCCCCGTATATGATTGGCTTGATCCCCTTACATGTACTTGTGCATACTCAATCATACTTGATTGACCTAATCCCCTTATTGTACTTGTGCATAGCCAATCATATATGGTAGAGCCTAATCTTGTCCCAAGTCGATCATATAATAACTAATATTTTAAGGCACTTAGTAGTTGTTCATCTTTCTATTCCAGTTTACACCTGTTGATACAGTCATTCCTTATTTATTTACAGTTCATTATTACCTGTGATATGATTATTTGATTACCAGTTTACTTATTATTCCAGTATTTCTTCCATCTTGTATTTCCAATGCTTACTGATTTATAGTCTATCAATATAATTGGAACTGTTGTTAGTTTATGTGGTTCGCTCTAATCCTGATTGGATATATTTTTCAGAGGATCTCGTAAACTTTTTGTCCTACGTACTATGGCCCAGGAGTAGATAAGGGTTACATCCAGGAGCTTCAGGAGGATCTCGTCCCAGAAGCAGATCCATTAGTAGTGACTTAGAGCGTAGCACTTATATTGTATTTGGATTGATCCATTTAGAGATACTGCGAGTTGTACTACTTGAGACTTATGTTATATTTGAGTTAGCCGAACTCTTAGACTTATTGTTATTGTTTGAGATCTTTATTTCTAGACTTGTGTTGGAACTTCTTTATATCATTTCATATATTTATCGTGCCATTCATTTTCCTATAGATATTATTGTGATTGAGTATTGGTTTGACATTACTTTTATATTCATCTTGTCCTCCTTATGGAGTTAAGATCATTGGCAGGTTATATATTATTGTGAGATGTATTAGTTTATATTGTGACCTAGACAGCGTTCTACCATCGATATTACGGCGTAGACTGGACATACCCACGTACTCGTGCCCTTATTCCGGGTACAGGTCGTGACAAGACTCAACCTCAAGGTAATATCTAATATCTTAATACCAATATCCTTTACCTAGATTAGTATCATAATATATATATCACCCATCATCTTAGTGTCTTAGCTAGTACCTACTATCTCATACTTTACCCTTATCTTGCATCTTGATATCTCCTAGTATCATGACTTACCAATTTCTAACTTAATAACCTATCTCCAACACATTTACCTAATACCCAAACCTTATACTCAATATATATATATATATCACTCTAACTCCATATCTCACCTAAATCAATATGCCAACTCGTGCCCATCACTTATCACAGTGCACCCTTGAACCCACCATCCAAGTCAACTAATACCCCAAACTATCAGTCATTCCTAATACCTATATACCAATCATGGCACCTAACATTAGTAAATACTATTGTAGTAGCACTCCTCAAACTAGGCCAATAACAGACCCGACTCCAACCTAGGTTCTCCAATGCAATGCCTACAACCTTAGAGAACTTGCTCTGAAAGCAACTACACTTGCAGTTGAATACCCGACCTCCAAGCCAAGCCTCTAGGCCCCAATGCCTACACTAACATTAACACTGCAACTAATCTTCTCAATTATAACTCAAAACAGTCTACCCAACTGTACTGTCGTTTGTGCAAAAGCACATATTAACACTTGAATGTCGGCACTCGAGATTACCCCATCTCCTAACTGCTGTAACACCCAAACCTGAAACCACAGTTGCCTGACAGTGATTGCAACTGCACCCCTTAGTTACAGGCAACCACCACAGTGCAGACCACCTTAGTTATTACTGCTGTAGCAGCTGTTGGAGTTGCTACAACCAACAGACAGCAACACAAGTTATTGACCTGCACCCTGCCTCATCCCACACACCAAGCATATGAGTGCACACCCACTGTTCACTATCTCCATACAAACTCTACCTACCACACACACTATCACATATAACTATATGTATTTACACATAAATACTTAGATACTCATATATATATATATATATATATATATATATATATATATATATATATATATATATATATATATATAACAAAATCCTCAATACCACATCAAGCACTTGGTGTGCATCAAGTCACACATGGGTATCACACCATGATACTCATGTGATACTCTCTTGATACACATTCAAATCATTCCCAAACACCAATAATTTATTATGAACATAACTAATATATAAATTAGGACTAGAATTAAGTAATATAGACCATGTATAAATAATTTATGGAAATATAGACACAAGGAACCAATAAAATAAAATAAAAAACACTAATTATCATCCTCATATTTCAATGTATCATGACACGCACTCTCCGTATCCAATTGTGGACACGTAGAACCCATCACACATCACAATAGACTCGATTTGTCCTATTGAGGATACGACATAACCATCACATGGACACAATCAGCAATACAACCATCAAATGCATAGATCTACCCGAATTGAGGCCCATATTGCCTAGATCTATCATAGAAGGGTCATTTTCTCTAATTAGAAGGTTTTTATAGGTCTTAATAGGCTTCCTACACATAAAATAAGTGAAATTGAAAAGTTTACCTCTACTAGAAGTGTCCTCCTTGGTGGACTCCGAATTTGGACATAGAAGGGATGAGTTGGACACGAATTCCTTCTTGGTGACTCATTTCCAAACTCATTGCTCCTTGATGAAGAATGAATGAACAGAATTGATAAAAGAAAGTAAAATTTGAATTCTAGATCTAGAATTTGAGAGAGAATAAATTAGTATTTAAAATAAATTATTGCTTTGGAAGGAAGTAGCAATTAGAGGAAAACTAAATATAAAAGAAAGACATATGGCATTCTCCTATTGGTTGGGTTCAATTGGTTTTATTTTTTTTCCTCTAATTTTAATTTAAAAATTAAAAGGAAAGAAATCTAATTTGATTAAGAAGAAAATCTCTACAACTAATAGGAAATATTTCTTTCATGACAACTAGCTTAATTTAATTCTAATTAGTTAAATAGGCAACTAACAATAATTAATTCCATGCCATTCCCATTAATTTCTAAACTAACAAATAATACAAAATATAATTATATAATATTAGCAACATGCAAAATTATCAAAATACTCCTAGCATACAAAATTACTAAACTACCCCTATAGTAAAAATAGGTGGTTACAGTATAGGTGTCGGATGATGCCTCCAGCGGTGGGTTTGAGTGTAAAACTGTATACAACCAAGTTCGGCCAATGCATGAGAAGTAGGAATTTGTTTATATTGTTTAGGCGAAGGGGTGTGCAAAAAAGATGCAATTGTGTCTCTATCGCCTATTGTTGGGTAGACTCCTTACGCTGGACAGACTTTCAGGATTTGGGATCCAAACTAGGGATCAAATCTGTGTTATGTGTGGTCATGTAAATGAGTCTATGCATCACTTGTTCTTCAAATGTTCGACCACTTGGCCTATATGGCGGTCGCAGGGATTACTCTTGTAATTACAAACTAGGGGTGTCACAGACATTGATTCATGACATCAGGGTAGTGAAGAGTAGAGGAGGCATGTGGTATCGTAAAGCTCTCATTAGACTGGCGGTTGCAGTATGGCATGTCGGGAGGGAGCGTAACAACCATATTTTCGAAGGGGTGAAGACCATACCAATTGGGATTATTCATAATATAGATCATGATTGGGGGTGACGAGGTGTGCTCCAACTTAGTACCTGAGATGTAAAGAGTTTCATTCTAATAAATTATTGTTTCTAATAAATATATATATATATATATATATATATATATATATATATATATATATATATATATATGTCTTCGAGGGGGCAATCTAGTCGCTCGGGATGTACCTACCCATCCCGGCGAGAGTGCACCCACGGAATGGGATTCCTATGAGCAGGTAGTGTCGTTTTGTAGGTGGGATGAGTTCATCCATATTTTAGTGCTAGCCATTAGGCTCCTTTGGTAAGAGTCCCCCCCCCCCTTCTTTATGTAGGTGTTTGGGCTTTCTCCCAGCACCAAAGTTTATGCTTTCCATTTCAATGAAATTTATTTTCTGTTAATATATATATATATATATATATATATATATATATATATATATATATATATATATATACTATTGGCTTTCTTTTATTTGATAGCCAATAACTTCTCGAAGCATACCCCCTTTATTATTATTATTAGTAGTAGTAGTAGTAGTAGTAGTAGTAGTAGTAGTAGTAGTAGTAGTAGTAGTAGTACTAGTAGTAGTAGTAGTAGTAGTAGGAAAGGAATTCTTTCAATCCTTCGCTGCTCTTTTCGTCTGATTCAGGTGGCAAATAGAACCAACCATTAATTTAAAAATGTATAAGGTTAATACTAGTCCATTCAATGCAAGGCGAGCGAAGTGAGGAGTATAGGGGCCTAAAAGAACCTCTTTTCGTCCTATGAACTTGAAGGTGTATAAAGTCTAATATTTGACTCTTGGAGCGGAGCGATAGAGACTTTATTTCACTGAGGTTGATCTAAGTCGGAGGCAGATCTAAGTCAAGGTAACCCTTCTTTGAAGTACTTTGGTATTGCTCCTAGATAAAGAATACAAATAATATCTTTGCGTGTGTGTGTGTGTGTGTGTGTGTGTGAGGAGAGAGAGAGAGAGAGAGAGAGAGACGAAATTTGATAAAAGCAATAAATGTTAGTTATAGAAATATAATGTGAATATAATTTAATAATCATCTAATACCAATTTGTTCTGCCTGAAACAATCGTGATTGTCATTTTGAAATCATAGCCCAATATGTTTATTATATTCATATTGACCAACCTGATGTTAGTTATTTTAATTTTTGTATAACAACAATTAACATTATATATAATACAATATTTATTTAGTTTTAATGTAGCATATAATATTAGAAATTTTGGTTTAGATCTCCATATAGTCCATAATAGGGTTTGGGTCACGTTCTAACATTTAACTTAGCTGACCATCTCAAATTTGTTGGCACAATATTTAAGTTAAGTTTTTGAATATGGCTAATCGATTAAGTTTAGCATTATGGTAATCGATCAATCACTATAGTATCTTCTACTTAATCTCAGCATTGTGAAGATATGTAATATTTGCTTCTGTATATTTTCTTGTTCGTCTAACATGTACTTGCAGAAAGCAATAAGCAAGATCAGCAATGGACATATGCTATATGACGATGAGCGAAAGACGGCGTTATGCCAGAAGATTTTGTCCAATCGCCTATAACTTATCTGGAGCCTCGCACCCGGGGGTTCCGCTGCTAGGTCAGCGGACTGGGTTGAGGAGGTAGTGCCCCTCGTGGGGGTTCGGAGGCGAAGCCCCTGAAAGGTATTCAGATTCCCAAGTCTGATTATCTTTGGACAACTATCGTCAAGGAAAAAAGCGTCTTCAAGTCAGCAGATGTTTCAGAAGTTTGGCATTATCAGTGCTTTTGGTTTTCATATATAATTTAATATTTTATTTGAGTCTAGGACTAATGTAAGCTGAGCTGTACTGGCAAAACCTAAATACCTATACCCAGATACCTAGTCCACTCAAATGAACCAAAAAACCTATCCACCAAATCAGGCCACATTCATTTACAAAGTCTACCATACTAAGAGACCGAACTTGTGCCGAACTCAGACCGAACTCGGTTACCCTTTTGGTATAAAATCAACTAGTTCAATAGCTCCTGATTTCTTAGCCCAATGGTTGAAATTTTGAATTAATCTCCATCCGAATTTTGACCGAATTATGTTTGCCAATACCCTATAAATAGGATTGGATTTTCACATTCCTACTCACTCAACTATTCACAATCTTTCTATCCTATAGTGATTAAACCCCCAAAGCGTAAACTTTCTTATCTCCAAGATCAACTCCCTAGCCTTCTAAGTGCCAAGTGCGGTCTCGGTCTAGAAGTCTACAGAGTTATAAAGAGATTGGTTCATCAAGCCCTTCTTCTATGTGAAGTTACGAGCCTTCGGATCAAAACTCGTGGTGTGTGAAGTTGTGAGTCTTCGGATCAAATCTCGTGGTGTAAAGAAGTCGACAAGCCTTCGGATCAAAGCTTGTGATTCACTATTGGTGATTATAGTGGACAAAACTCCGAGCAAGGATTCTCGGGTCTGGACTAGTCATCTTAGAGGAAAACCAGTATGCATCGCAGTGTTTACTTTTTCTCTTTATTTCTCTTACTTTATTATATTGTATATATACTGCTAGTTATTAACTGCCTTCACTCTGCTTAATTTTAATTGGATAGATTATTTCGTTGTACTCTATTTACCCCCCTCTAGAGTTGCTATACACGGTCCTACAATTGATATCAGAGCAAGTAGTCTCTTATTTAATTTCTGATCCCAATTGCTCCTTCAATTGGTATCAGAGCAGGTAGTCTCTTATTTAGTTTCGGATCCCAATTACTCTTTCAATTGGTATCAGAGCAGGTGCACTTTATATAGAAACTATTGCTCATACCAATTACTCCTACAATTGGTATCAGAGCTAGTTCTCTTGATATTTGGCTTAACATCCTAAGAGAGTTATGGCAACTGTTAGATCTATCCACACCAACAATGGTGAAGGCCAGTCCACAAATAGGCCACCCATATTTGATGGTACTAACTACACATACTGGAAGACACATATGAGTTTCTACCTAAAGTTACTTGATTTTAACCTTTGGACTGTAGTAGTAGTGGAAGGATACAAGAAGCCACCTAGAATAGTCATAGATGGTAACATTATAGAGAATGATAAGTACACAGACACTGAAAAAAATAAGCTAGTCTTGATGCTAAAGCTATTAACGCTCTATTATGTGTTGTAGATAGAACTGAATTTAACAGTGTCTCCACTTGAGGAACTTCGCACGAAGTATAAAAACTTCTAGAGGTCACTCATGAAGGAATCTCTCAAGTGAAGGAATCAAAATAAGTCATCTAACACAAGAGTATGAGGCATTCAAAATAAAGCAAGATGAGACAATCACTCAAATGTTTACAAGATTCCTCGATAACGTCAACCCTCTATCATCTCCTGGCAAGGAGTACAGTAATCATGAAAAGATTCGCAAAGTACTCAGGGACTCACCAAGAACTAGAATCCCATGGCTACTACAATCATAGAAGGTAATGATCTCACCACGATGACCCTCGAGACGCTCATGGGTAAGCTGATGACTCACGAACTGGATCTCAAAAAATTTAAAAAATCCACAGCAAAGGAAAAGACAATTGCTCTCAAGGCCCATCACAAGAATGTCACAAATTATGACTCCGATGACGATGAATCTCAAGATGCAGAAGTTGCCCTAATCATAGAAACTTCAGAAAATTTTTAAAGCTTAAGAGATCAAAAAAGAAGGAGCTTAATGACAACAGTGATGAAGAGCCTATATGCTACAACTGTAAAAGGCCAGGCCACATGATGCAAGATTGCTTCAAAGCAAAAAAGAGAAAATCGATATTAACGGTCAAACAAAGGAGAATCTTCGTCACACAAATATGCAAATACAAGCATCTGGTGTGAAAGTAAAGCTAGTGATTCGGAAGAAAAATGCCCTCGACATGCTGCAAATGTATGCTTAACAGTATTCACTAACGAGGTAAAAGATAATCATTTACTTAAAGAGTTTTCTTATAATGAATTACCTGATGCTTTCAATAATTTATTTGAAGATCACAAGAAGCTTATGGATAAGTATAAGCAAGCCAAAAAATATATTAAATCTTATCAACTTGAGAATGAAAGGCTTACTTGTCTACTAAATGAAGCTAGAGACTATTCCTCTTCTGATGATTCTGTTTATATCTCCAAACTTAAGGTTAGCTTACAAGAAGCACTTGACTGCTTTGATGAAAGTAATCAAGAAAATTTTAAATTTAAGGAGGACTTAAAACAAGAGAATGAGAAGTACTCTAATGCCTCACTTTGAGTTGATGCTCTTACTGCTAAATATGATGATTTATATGCTACCTCTAAAAAGTTAGAGATTAGATTGGGAAAGCAGGTCATACAACCTACTACTCAGTCTAACACGAGACATGTGGCTAAACAAAAGAGCACTCACAACAAGACACCAGCAAGCAAAACAAATGCTCCACACTATTATGCATGTAGAACACAACATACTTCACATAATCATGCATTTTATTATAAATATCCACGCAAGACACGTCACACCACTTCACATACTCATCCTTCTATACCCAACACAAATGCCAATGATATATGTTATTATTGTGGTTTAAAAGAACACATTACACATCAGTGTAAGGCTAGAAAATTGGTTGATATGAATATGTATAAGTGGGTTCCCAAAGCTAACAAAAATGGATCAAAATCTTGGATACCAAAGTCTCTGCCTAATGATGTAGGTAGAACGCTTTATGTCAGAATTTAGCACCAAGGAGAATGTTGGTGATTGCAAAGCTACAAAGGTCATCTACCAAACAGTTACACCAACATAAGTATGGCCACTTGAGCCACTTTGGTAACGTGCTAATTGATTTTTTTTTTAATTTCTATAATTAAAGAATCTAGCATATCTCTTATTATTATATTTTAGTTGGTACTTATTTAAATTAATGAGAGATGTGATATTGGCATGCTTAGTTAATTTTCTTGTAATTATTTCTATTCAGTGATTAGCCCCAGTGATTAGTTCACACTATAGAGTTATTTAATTTCTATTAGTATGACACAATTGTCTATGCATGCTTTATAAACTTTTAGTAAGCTTTATTCGTCAAGAATTAGGATTCTGGTTTTTGATGTTGTATGATGTTATAATTAGCATATATATCTATTAAATCTAAGTTCTTTAAGTTAAGATTACTTTTGGTTATAAGTCGAAAGGGCCCATCTGTCAAAAAGGTGTAAATAGCTTAAGCGACACGGTACTTAAGTGTCTTCGGACCACCGCTAGCTGGGATCCGGTCCCTACAGCTAACCCAAGATGATCAACACTTTATTGAATAATGATTTGTTAAGGTCTATTTGTAATTGTTTTCATAATACAGCAGTGAATCTAAGTCCTACTTTTGACTTAAAGTTGACAATTTTTAGTATAGACAGTGACACTATGACTTTTAGTAAGCATTATTGGATTTTTCAAATTGTTTCAAAACTATGCCACTTAGTTTTAATTTGAGCTTAGACTTTCACTAGTTGCAATGATATACATATTTTATTTCCTATTACATGATTGGATGCTAGACTATGATTGGGATATTAGAGAGAAGTTGTTTAATTATCTCTTGTATATGACTAAATGTGCATATTCATTTATGCTTCTCTTGTATTATTGTTATCCAATGTTTCTATATTAATGTACTGCATCTAATTTTCTATAATTGGTATCTAGTTTCAAATTGGTAAGTATATGGTTATGATATGCATGTCATTATTCTGCATATGGTGATATTCTAGCTACTTACTCCTAATTTACCACATGATCATATTTATGCTTTATGTTACTCACATTGTCTTCATGATATACACTTCATTTGCGGGAGAGCCGTAAACAATATATTTTGACAAAGGAGGAGAAATATGTCAAATATGTGCATATTCGCCAACGTCGTACTACGGGAGAGCTTATGCACATGTAGAAGCTTCGGTAAAGATTTGTATCAGTATCTCCTATTACGGGGGAGCTTCTTTTTTATCATGTCAAAGGGGGAGAAGTAAGTTTAAGTATGTAAGTATATGTTTAAGTAGTATACTTATAGTAATTTATGCTTATTATTTTTGATATATGCATCGATTATATTTGTCTTAAACTTAACTGATTTGCCATAATCAAAAAGGGGGAGATTTTTGGCACAATGTTTAAGTTGAGTTTTTGAATATGGCTAATCGATTAAGTTTAGCATTATAGTAATCGATCAATCACTATAGTATCTTCTACTTAATCTCAGTATTATCGAGATATGTAATATTTGCTTCTGTATATTTCCTTGTTCTTCTAACATGTACTTGCAGAAAACAATAAGCAAGATCAGCAATTGACATATGTTATATGACGATGAGCCAAAGATGTCGTTATGCCAGAAGATTTTGTCCAACCGCCTAAGACTTATCTGGAGCCTCGTACCCGGGGGTTCCGCTGCCAGGTCAGCGGACGGGGGTCGAGGGGGCAACACCCCTCGTGGGGGTTCGGGGGCGAAGCCCCTGAAAGGTATTCAGATTCCCAGATCTTGTTATCTTTGGACAACTACCGTCAAGGAAAAAAACGTCTTAAAGTCAGCAGATGTTTTAGAAGTTTGGCATCATCAGTGCTATTGATTTTCATATATAATTTGATATTTTATTTGAGTATAGGACTGATGTAAGCTGAGTCGCACTGGCAAAACCTAAATACCTATACCCAGATACCTAGTCCACTCAAATGAACCAAAGAACCAATCAACCAAATCAGGCAACATTCATTTACAAAGTCTACCATACTAAAAGACCGAACTTGTGTCGAACTTTTGTCGAACTCGGTTACCCTTTTGGTATAAAATCAACCAGTTCAATAGCTCTTGATTTTTTGGCCCAACGGTTAGAAATTTGAATTAAACCCCATCTGAATTCTGGCCAAATTATATTTGCCAATACCCTATAAATACTATTAGATTTACACATTCCTACTCACTCAACCATTCACAATCTTTCTATTATATAATGAGTAAACCCTCAGAGCATAAACTTTCTTATCTCCAAGATCAACTCCCTAGCCTTATAAGTGCCAAGTGCAGTCTCGGTCTAGAAGTCTACAGAGTTGTAAAGAGCTTGGTTCATCAAACCCCTCTTCTGTGTGAAGTTACGAGCCTTCGGATCAAAACTCGTGGTATGTGAAGTTGTGAGGCTTTGGATCAAATCTCGTGGTGTAAAGAAGTCGGCAAGCCTTCGGAGCAAAGCTTGTGATTCACTATTGGTGATTATAGTAGATAAAACTCTGAGCAAGAGTTCTCGGGACTGGACTAGTCCTCTTAGAGGAAAACCAGTATACATCGCGGTGTTTGCATTTTCTCTCTCTTTCTCTTACTTTATTGTATTGCATATACACTGTGCTTAATTTTAATTAGGTAGATTATTCCGTTGTACTCTATTCACCCCCCCCTGTCACGCCCCAGTCCCAAAATATTATGGAACTAGGCCACGTGGCATTGGCCAGCTGACACATCTTCGAGGATATCCTAATTTAATGGATCCTGGCGAAGTGTGCTACGTTGTCCTAAATCTAACAAGTCTAATATATCAACAGGCAGTGTCTAATCTCATCTCATCCACAAACAACAAGTATAATACTGAAAGAAAGACTGGAATATAAGGACATAGACGAAGACATAGTACAACTGAAATAAGTCTGGTGGGAACAAACCCACTGTAATGTACTGATAGACTAAAATAAAGTACTGAATGTCTGAAATGAAAGTACAGATAAGGAGAGACTGGAACAACATCTAACTAGGTAAGGAGCTCCAGTCATAGGCGGAAGGCCTACCAATCTGATCAGGGGTACTCTGATGGAAGTACCTCTAGCTCCTCGTCAAGAGCAAACCTCGCCTCTACACCTGGCTCATAAACTGTGGGATAAAAGGCCTCGTCCAGATCTGGAAGATAACCAGGTCCTCAGAGGGACGTAACAAGATACAATATGCATGCTGGATATAGTACTGAAATAAAAGTAAAGAGGGGGTGTGCTAACCATCTAAGTGAATGCAATATAAGGACAACCTAGGAACGTATAAGTAGGTGTAGGCATAACGTCCAACGTCCTCTAGAGTGTGGTATCTGTAATCGTCCATCATTCCAAAGAATGAGGTATCTGTATATAAGTATAACGTCCACACTCTAAGGCGTGGTGTCTGCTATGTATACATACGTCCGTAATACTCCGTAGAGCGCGGTGTCTGAATATAGGGAGTCACCGGGTCTATGGTTCCTCTGGATACCACAGAATCCGGTGGGGGTATCCCATACGTTTGTCAGTTGTCCTTCCCGCCCAATGTAGATACGCAAGTCGAATGCACGACTTGAGTGTACCGTATCTAGATGCCAAGTCTCAATTAACTATATTATTCTAGAATACAAGCTAGTCCGTAATGCATGTCGTACGTACCGATAGCGAATCGGGTACATGGACCCGCATCCTAATATGAGTGTACCATCACGATACGTGTATAGTGCCATGGTCAAGGAAGATATCAAAATATCCTCACAGTGGGTGAGTCAGCTAGCAACTAGGATATGTACACTACTCATCGACGCAATGTCGACCGCACCCGAGTTATTCTCGGACACGCACAGTTCATGTATAATTGAAATATTTAACATTTAAATTTAAAGCAGTAATCCAGCAAGGTATACTTGCCTGTCCCGGGTAGCTGCGAAATCCAAAGCCCTGCTCCTGATGCCTCGGCAGTAGTGTCCAGCAATCCTATATAGGATATAGTAATGTCCAAATTAGTCGCTACAATAGCACGACTAAGACACACTGTCCGTATCTACAACTGACACAGGGTCGGGGCTGTATGTATATATAGCTAACACTATCATATACATATACATTACATCATATTTAATTTTATTAAAATAATACATTTGTTTAATAGTACAAAAATAGTGCTTATGTATAAATTAGTATATACTAATAATACACATATTAAATATATGTGCATAACTGGATAATATCATAAATATATATACATATATATATTTAGAAATAATTTTTATATATTACACATAACATATATTTAAATATAATTTTATGTACACAAATAAATTTACACAATCATAATTATTTGCATTTAAACATTAATTTTGTACATAAGTAAATATACATAACATAATTTTATATATATACAGATATATATATACTCATTTTAGTATACCCAAGTATATATTTATATTTATAGATATATATATACCCGTATTGATATACTATGTACACAATATGTCTTAGTATATATATAAATGTATATAATACATATATTTATTGCACTAAATAACTAGTTTCACAGAAATACACCTATACTTATATTTACACAAATATCATAAGATGTATATTAATATATATGTACATACACATATACATATTTATATATATATATACATATACATACTAGGTTATTAAATACAAATCTATGATATAACAATATTATTATATTATATATACTAAATCACAGAATATATATAAACACAATATATTAAATACTTAATATTTTACATATAATGCAAATATTTATACATACATGTATTTATACATATATATACACATATATATATAATAAGTATTTATATACGTAATGAGTATTTATAAATAATAAAAATATAATATTTAGTATATCATACTTATATTTACTGTTATATATAAAGTATACAAAAGAATACAATAAGTATATATATATATACAGGGTATTCTTAAATTCATAAAATATGTATTGAATACAAGGAAAATACCGAAACTATACACCTAAACCTTGCAACCTAAAATACATGTAGAAATAATAATAAATACACATAAAATAATGTACTGTGTTGTACCTCAGGTCGAGGGGGTCGAGTGGGTCGGTCGTCGACGGCGGGGGTGGCCGGACGGCGCTCCGGCGTCGCGCGGGGAGTTCGGTAGCAGCAGCCGCGGTTCTGGACTTGTCGACGCTGCGGGCTCGAGATCTCTCCGGTGCGTCGACGTCGTCGGCTGAAATTTTGTGGGGTGGTGGAGGACTGGACGGGGAAGGGTTCGGCCAAGTACGGCGGTCGGAGTTGCGGTGGTGGCAGAGCACGAAGTCGAGGGGTGTTCGGCTGTGCTGTGCGGGCTGGGGAAGCTAGGATCGGTGCGGGCGGCTGGGGGAGCTACTCCGGCGTCGTGGGGGCCGGAGACTCCGATGGCAGGTGAGGGGGAGACTGGCGAGGGTGGTCGAGTTGGTATGGTGGCGGTCGGTGGAGGCTGGTGGCGGTGGTGGAGCTCGAGGATGAGGGAGTTGGGGTCGGCTGGTGATGGGTTTGGTTGGGATTTTAGTCTTTAGGTTTTGGGTTTTCTCATTTAATGAGTGAATAGTATGTATATGTAGGAGAGAGAGTGAGGGGGGCTGCCTAGGGATTAGGGCCGGCTGGACAACCATCTTTGGGGAGTGGGGTTGTCCATCAAGATGAGTGGAGGGCTAGGAATAGGCCATTCAAATTTGTAGGGTCAAGATGGGTTCTCATAAAGGAAATGCAAGGACATGAAAATGGGGGGAAAATTTAATGCTCACGATTGGTCATGACCATTACTTTTCTCCATGATGGTTTGGGCCAATGAGAGGGGGGCACCTCATTGTAATTTTGCAATTAGGCCCCTAACAATTTGGTATTTGTACAATTAATTTGCATTAGGGATTTAATGTGACCAAACACCATGTTTGGTGTTCCTCATTGGTCTATGATGGTGTTTGGTATTTTGTATGAGGCTTGTGGATGTGCATGTGGGTTTGGGTTGGATTTGGGTCCAATTTAATTTAGGTTAGGTCTCCACATTAATTAATTCGTAATTAATGTAACGGTATTTCTAATTTAATTTAATTAAAAACCGGGAGTCTAAATTGGGTTGGACAAGGGTCATTGGTGTAGTAGGCTCAGTGTACAATATTATCGTGATCTGGGTTGGTCAAAACTGATTGAGGTTGGGTCTCAATTTCGATTGGAATGGACAACGAACGTAATTACGCAAATTTAATAATTTGCGCACAGACGTTCGTAACGACTTTTTGTGCGTCTAAAATTAGGCACGAAAATCGGTATCCGGGGTTTGTTCCTGGTTCAATATGATGGGTTTACAGGTCTAGGTCAAATATGTGGAATCCGTTTTAGGGCAACAGCTAAGGTAGTATCCTAAAACAATAAATCATTGCACAAGTATTATAATACTATATATTAAATCTTAATTAATTTAGGTTAACCCTAATTAGGCTAATTAAACTAGTAAACCCTAATTTCTGGTCGAGGGGGTTTACAACATACCCTCCTTAGAGTATTTTGTCCTCGAAATTAAAACAAACATATAGAATAACTGTTGAATGAAAGAAGTACTATCACATACCTAGGCCTTCGAAGAGATGGGGAAAACGTTGCCGAATATCGTCCTCTCGTTCCCAGGTTGATTCACCTGGTGCCTGATGCCTCCATGCAACACGAACTAGAGGGATAGTCTGGCCTCGCAGTACCTTCTCGCTTTGGTCTAGGATCTCTACCGGCTCCTCCTGGTATGATAAGTTTGGACCAATGGTGATCTCCGAGTGGTCAAGCACATGGCTCGGATCCGGCATGTATCTCCTCAGCTGGGATACATGGAAGACGTCGTGAACTCCTTCTAGTGTCTGTGGCAAGGCCAATCTGTAAGCAACTTCTCCGACGCGCTCTAGCACATCGAAGGGTCCGATGTACCTCGGACTCAGCTTCCCTCTGCCTCCAAATCTGATGGTTCCTCTGGTAGGTGAAATCTTCAGGAACACATGTTCTCCCACCTGGAACTCTAGGGGTCGCCGATGCACATTAGCCCAATGCTTCTGCCTGTCCTGTGCTGCTCGTAGATGCCCCTGGATCTTCTTCACCTTCTCCACTGTATGGACGATCAACTCTGGCCCTAGAATCTGCCTCTCGCATACATCGCTCCAACATACGGGGGAACGACACTTCCTACCATACAATGCCTCATAGGGAGCCATCTGAATGCTCACCTGATAGCTATTGTTGTAGGAAAATTTGACCAAGTACAAGTGGTCCTCCCAAGAACCGCTGAAGTCAAGCATGCAAGCTCTCAACATATCCTCCAGCGTCTGAATTGTGCGCTCGGATTGTCCATCTGTTTGCGGGTGGTACGAAGTACTGAACTTAAGGCGGGTACCAAGACTCTCTTGCATACTCCTCCAAAAGTATGATGTAAACCTCGTATCCCGGTCAGACACGATACTGACTGGCACTCCATGCAATCGTACAATCTCCCTCATGTACATGTCTGCCAAGACTTCCGTAGATTGCCCTACTCTGAAAGGTAAGAAGTGGGCAGACTTGGTGAGTCTATCTACGATTACCCATACGGCATTGCGACCACTAGGACTCCTCGGGAAACCCGTGACGAAGTCCATGGTGATGTGCTCCCATTTCCACTCCGGTATCGGAAGCGGTTGAAGTAATCCGGCAGACCTCTGATGCTCAACCTTGACTTGCTGACACACCAGACACTTAGCCACGAAGCAGGCTATCTCTCTCTTCATCCCGTGCCACCAGTAGTACTTCGTCAGGTCTCTGTACATCTTCGTGCCTCCTGGATGTATAGAATAGGTCGAACTGTGTGCCTCCGACATCAGCTCCTGGCGTAGCTCTCCATTCGGAACATAGAGACGATCTCCATATCTTAAAGTCCCGTCCTCGTGTATACGCAGTCCCGTCTGTATTCCAGCCTCTGTCCTCTGTCGAAGCCTCTGAAATCTGGCGTCTGTCGGCAAAGCAGCCTTGATTCTCTCTACCAATGTCGATTGCACCTGGAAACTCGACATTTGGTCGTCTACTCCGGGCATGACGACTTCGATACCCAACGGTTCTAAATCTCTCAACAGATGATGTTGGGTAGTCAGGAAAAATGCTATGGGCTTCCTGCTTAAAGCATCGGCTACCACATTAGCCTTTCCCGGATGGTACTGTAGCTCAATCTCAAAGTCTGCCATCACTTCGAGCCAACGTCTCTGCCTCTGGTTCAGATCCTTCTGTGAGTAGACGTACTTCAGGCTCTTGTGATCTGTGAATATCTCCACGCGCTCTCCGTAAAGGTAGTGCCTCCAAAGCTTCAAAGCAAAGATCACTGCGGCAAGCTCCAAGTCGTGAGTAGGATAGTTCTTCTCATGGGTCCTCAGCTGTCTAGAGGCATAGGCCACAACCTTCCCATGCTGCATCAAAACGCATCCTAATCCTTTCCCGGACGCATCGCTATAGATCACGAATCCTCCGGGTCCAGAAGGTATGGTCAAGATGGGTGCTGTAGTCAGACGCTTCTTCAGCTCATCAAACATCGTCTGACACTCCTCTGTCCAGGTGAACTCCTGATCCTTGCGGGTCAAGCGGGTCATCGGCTCTGCGATCCTTGCGAAGTTCTCTACGAACCTCCGATAATATCCGGCAAGTCCTAGGAAACTTTTCACCTCCGTGGCGTTGGTAGGGGTCGGCCACGTCTCTACAGATGATATCTTCGCGGGGTCTACTGAAATGCCATCTCCCGAGATAACGTTTCTAAAGAATGCGACACGATCTAGAAGAAACTCGCACTTGCTCAGCTTGGCATAAAGCCTCTTTCGTCTCAGCGTCTCTAGCACTAGCCTCAAATGCTCCCCGTGCTCCTCGTGGCTCTTCGAATACACTAAGATGTCGTCGATGAAGACTACCACGAACTGGTCCAGATACTCATGGAAAACTCGGTTCATCAGGTTCATAAACACAGCAGGCGCATTTGTCAATCCGAAAGGCATCACTAAGAACTCGTAGTGACCTAACGAGTCCTAAATGCTGTCTTTGGAATGTCCTCCCTTCGCACCTTCACCTGATGGTAGCCCGATCTCAAGTCGATCTTCGTGAACACCACTGCTCCTGTCAACTGGTCGAACAGATCGTCGATTCGCGGTAGAGGGTACTTGTTCTTGATAGTCAGAGCATTAAGGGCTCTGTAATCAATGCACATCCGAAACGTCCCATCCTTCTTCGGCACAAACAACACTGGTGATCCCCAGGGTGATGCACTAGGACGAACGAATCCCTTGATTTGCAACTCCTCTAGCTGTAGCTTCAGCTCGTCTAGCTCCTTCTTCGCCAACCGGTACACATTTGATGATACCGGTGCTGCTCCAGGTATTAGCTCGATGGTGAACTCTACCTCTCTATCAGGCGGTAGGCCTGGCAACTCCTCTGGGAAAACATCCTCGAACTCTGCAATAATTTTTGGGGGTGCCGTCTCTATCGCCATGTAAGCTTCAGCTGCATGTCCTACTCCTCGCTCGATTGTGCCTCGCATGAATTCGAACTCCGGTTATCCTGGCAGTCTAAAAGTAACACTACCCTTCCGGCAATCTAGCACGGCATTGTACTGGCTTAACCAGTCCATACCCAGAACTACGTCGAAAGCTGGCATTGGGAGTACCAACAATCGCGCTCTCATCTCCCTACCACAAACTACTACTGAGCACGTTCTAATGGTGTTGGTAACCGGTACGATGCCTCCTCCGGTAAGTATTCTCCAACTCTTAGGTAAGGGGGAGGTTGCTACTCTATGCATTGCTACGAATCTACTAGATATAAATGACAGTGTAGCTCCAGAATCAAACAGTGCAGTTACAGGTAATAATGCAACTAAAATTGTACCTGCTATAGCCTCTCCTTCTGGTTCCTCCTCAATAGATGCTAAAGCAAAGGCTTGCCCGCGCCTCTACCCTCCTGCCTGCTGGCGGGCCTGGTTGAAGTGTGCCTCCTGTGGAACCAAGGGTGGTCCTCTCTGCTGTCCTCCGGTAGCTGGTGGACGCTGTCCTCCTGTTGGGGGTGGTATCCTCAGTGGTGCTGCTGGTGGCCTCTGTCCAGTCTGGGGTGCTGCGTCTCTGCGCTGGGGGCAGTCTCTAGCAAGGTGCTGGCTGGCTCCACAGACCATGCAGAGCCCGAGCTTCTTCCTGCAGTCTCGGTTGACGTGTCCCCTCTTGCCACAGAAGTGACAGGTCGGAAGCTCCTTCTGCTGGTATGGCGCTGTCCTCTGCTGCGCCTGTGCTCCTGGATGGCGGATCGGTCCTCCGGCTCCTTGCTGGGTCCTGGCTGGTACGTTCACGCTGGAACGTCTCGCTCCTCCTCCTCCTATAGCCTCCTGGATCCTCGCCTCTGATAGGACCTCTTCATAAGAGATCCTCGCCTGGGTAGTAGTGTACCTCTGCAGCTCGTTAGAGAGCCCATGGTAGAATCTCCTGGCTTTCTCCAGGTCATTGGGGATCAGGGCTGCACCAAATCGGCTGAGTCTGCTGAACTCTCCGTCGTAGGCGTCCACAGTCAGGTTTCCTTGCTCCAGGTGCAGGAACTGAGAGTACAGGGCGTTCCTCACCGTAGCTGGGAAGTACTTTGCGTTGAAGTGCTCTAGGAATTCCTCCCAAGTCTGCTGTCGGCCAATGCTGCGCTCCATAGAGTCCCACCAGTGATGGGCGTTGCCTGTAAGTTGGGCCCTCACCGCGGTCATCCAGAGATCGGGGTGTAGGTGCGAACCCTCTAGAAGCATCTCGGTGTTGGAGACCCAGTCTGAGATCTCATCTGCCGTCTCCTTGCCCGAGAAGGTATCCGGGCCCATCGTTCTGAAACCTCGTACAGTGCCGGCTTGCTGGACAGGTGCAAGTGCTGGTGCTGGTGCTGGTGCTTGGGCAGGTGCCCTCTCCAGTACTGCCATTAATCCCTGTCTAAGGGTCTCCGTCTGCTGCATCTGGGCCTGCATCATCATCTGGAAGAACTGCATCATCTGGGGCTGTCCTTCCGCTGGTGGCATCTGAGGTGGAAACGGTGGAGGGGGTGGAAGCTGTACTTCCTGCTGTCTCCCTTGTGTCTCCTCGGGTGCCGGCCTCTCGTACTGCGGCATCGGTGTTGCCCTCAAGGTCTGCCCCTCGCAGTACTACCTCGGAATCGTCTGTGCTGCCTGGCCCTCTGGCTGCTGCGTCTTCTCGTCGGGAGAGACCTGATGCCAGTGCATCATCGGGGCCTGAGGGATCACCTGTGCCTCTGGCTGATGCTGCTCTCTGGGTGGTCCCTGAGTCGTATCCTCCCTCTGTGCTGCAGGTGGTGCTATGGCACCGAGTAACTCACGTCGGCTCCGAAGGTTCATCTCGCTGTAAGAGATAGAACTTCATTAGAGAGAGTACGGAATAAATCAAACAGGATGCAATTAAAAGTACGGAAGAGGTTCAAAGGCGTAATCAAGTGGATGAGACCTAGTAATTTCTATCCTATTGCAGGCTCGCTGGGCACGTTTCCATACCACAAGCGATAAACATTTGATGTTCTGACCTGCATGGGCCACCACTAAAACCATGTCACGCTCCAGTCCCAAAATATTATGGAACTAGGCCACGTGGCATTGGCCAGCTGACACGTCTTCGAGGATATCCCAATTTAATGGATCCTGGCGAAGTGTGCTACGCTGTCCTAAATCTAACAAGTCTAATATATCAACAGGCAGTGTCTAATCTCATCTCATCCACAAACAACAAGTATAATACTGAAAGAAAGACTGGAATATAAGGACATAGACGAAGACATAGTACAACTGAAATAAGTCTGGTGGGAACAAACCCACTACAATGTACTGATAGACTGAAATAAAGTACTGAATGTCTGAAATGAAAGTACAGATAAGGAGAGACTGTAAGGAGTTCCAGTCATAGGCGGAAGGCCTACCAATCTGATCAGGGGTACTCTGATGGAAGTACCTCTAGCTCCTCGTCAAGAGCAAACCTCGCCTCTACACCTGGCCCGTAAACTGTGGGATAAAAGGCCTCGTCCAGATCTGGAAGATAACCAGGTCCTCAGAGGGACGTAACAAGATACAATATGCATGCTGGATATAGTACTGAAATAAAAGTAAAGAGGGGGTGTGCTAACCATCTAAGTGAATGCAATATAAGGACAACCTAGGAACGTATAAGTAGGTGTAGGCATAACGTCCAACGTCCTCTAGAGTGTGGTATCTGTAATCGTCCATCATTCCGAAGAATGAGGTATCTGTATATAAGTATAACGTCCACACTCTAAGGCGTGGTGTCTGCTATGTATACATACGTCCGTAACACTCCGTAGAGCGCGGTGTCTGAATATAGGGAGTCACCGGGTCTATGGTTCCTCTGGATACCACGGAATCCGGTGGGGGTATCCCATACGTTTGTTAGTTGTCTTTCCCGTCCAATGTAGATACGCAAGTCGAATGCACGACTTGAGTGTACCGTATCTAGATGCCGTATCTAGATGCCAAGTCTCAATTAACTATATTATTCTAGAATACAAGCTAGTCCGTGATGCATGTCGTACGTACCGATAGCGAATCGGGTACGCGGACCCGCATCCCAATATGAGTGTACCATCACGATACGTGTATAGTGCCATGGTCAAGGAAGATATCAAAATATCCTCACAGTGGGTGAGTCAGCTAGCAACTAGGACATGTACACTACTCATCGACGCAATGTCGACCGCACCCGAGTCATTCTCGGACACGCACAGTTCATGTATAATTGAAATATTTAACATTTAAATTTAAAGCAGTAATCCAGCAAGGTATACTTGCCTGTCCCGGGTAGCTGCGAAATCCAAAGCCCTGCTCCTGATGCCTCGGCAGTAGTGTCCAGCAATCCTATATAGGATATAGTAATGTCCAAATTAGTCGCTACAATAGCACGACTAAGACACACTGTCCGTATCTACAACTGACACAGGGTCGGGGCTGTATGTATATATAGCTAACACTATCATATACATATACATTACATCATATTTAATTTTATTAAAATAATACATTTGTTTAATAGTACAAAAATAGTGCTTATGTATAAATTAGTATATACTAATAATACACATATTAAATATATGTGCATAACTGGGTAATATCATAAATATATATACATATATATATTTAGAAATAATTTTTATATATTACACATAACATATATTTAAATATAATTTTATGTACACAAATAAATTTACACAATCATAATTATTTGCATTTAAACATTAATTTTGTACATAAGTAAATATACATAACATAATTTTATATATATACAGATATATATATACTCATTTTAGTATACCCAAGTATATATTTATATTTATAGATATATATATACCCGTATTGATATACTATGTACACAATATGTCTTAGTATATATATAAATGTATATAATACATATATTTATTGCACTAAATAACTAGTTTCACAGAAATACACCTATACTTATATTTACACAAATATCATAAGATGTATATTAATATATATGTACATACACATATACATATTTATATATATATATACATATACATACTAGGTTATTAAATACAAATCTATGATATAACAATATTATTATATTATATATACTAAATCACAGAATATATATAAACACAATATATTAAATACTTAATATTTTACATATAATGCAAATATTTATACATACATGTATTTATACATATATATATAATAGGTATTTATATACGTAATGAGTATTTATAAATAATAAAAATATAATATTTAGTATATCATACTTATATTTACTGTTATATATAAAGTATACAAAAGAATACAATAAGTATATATATATATATACAGGGTATTCTTAAATTCATAAAATACGTATTGAATACAAGGAAAATACCGAAACTATACACCTAAACCTTGCAACCTAAAATACATGTAGAAATAATGATAAATACACATAAAATAATGTACTGTGTTGTACCTCAGGTCGAGGGGGTCGAGTGGGTCGGTCGTCGCCGGCGGGGGTGGCCGGACGGCGCTCCGGCGTCGCGCGGGGAGTTCGGCAGCAGCAGCCGCGGTTCTGGACTCGTCGACGCTGCGGGCTCGAGATCTCTCCGGTGCGTCGACGTCGTCGGCTGAAATTTTGTGGGGTGGTGGAGGACTGGACGGGGAAGGGTTCGGCCAAGTACGGCAGTCGGAGTTGCGGTGGTGGCAGAGCACGAAGTCGAGGGGTGTTCGGCTGTACTGTGCGGGCTGGGGAAGCTAGGATCGGTGCGGGCGGCTGGGGGAGCTACTCCGGCGTCGTGGGGGCCGGAGACTCCGGTTGCAGGTGGGGGGAGACTGGCGAGGGTGGTCGAGTTGTTATGGCGGCGGTCGGTGGAGGCTGGTGGCGGTGGTGGAGCTCGGGGATGAGCGAGTTGGGGTCGGCTGGTGATGGGTTTGGTTGGGATTTTAGTCTTTAGGTTTTGGGTTTTCTCATTTAATGAGTGAATAGTATGTATATGTAGGAGAGAGAGTGAGGGGGGCTGCCTAGGGATTAGGGCCTGCTGGACAACCATCTTTGGGGAGTGGGGTTGTCCATCAAGATGAGTGGAGGGCTAGGAATAGGCCATTCAAATTTGTAGGGTCAAGATGGGTTCTCATAAAGGAAATGCAAGGACATGAAAATGGGGGGAAAATTTAATGCTTACGATTGGTCATGACCATTACTTTTCTCCATGATGGTTTGGGCCAATGAGAGGGGGGCACCTCATTGCAATTTTGTAATTAGGCCCCTAACAATTTGGTATTTGCACAATTAATTTGCATTAGGGATTTAATGTGACCAAACACCATGTTTGGTGTTCCTCATTGGTCTATGATGGTGTTTGATGTTTTGTATGAGGCTTGTGGGTGTGCATGTGGGTTTGGGTTGGATTTGGGTCCAATTTAATTTAGGTTAGGTCTCCACATTAATTAATTCGTAATTAATGTAACGGTGTTTCTAATTTAATTTAATTAAAAACCGGGAGTCTAAATTGGGTTGGACAAGGGTCATTGGTGTTGTAGGCTCAGTGTACAATATTATCGTGATCTGGGTTGGTCAAAACTGGTTGAGGTTGGGTCTCAATTTCGATTGGAACGGACAACGAACGTAATTACGCAAATTTAATAATTTGCGCACGGACGTTCGTAACGACTTTTTATGCGTCTAAAATTAGGCACGAAAATCGGTATCCGGGGTTTGTTCCTGGTTCAATATGATGGGTTTACAGGTCTAGGTCAAATATGTGGAATCCGTTTTAGGGCAACAGCTAAGGTAGTATCCTAAAACAATAAATCATTGCACAAGTATTATAATACTATATATTAAATCTTAATTAATTTAGGTTAACCCTAATTAGGCTAATTAAACTAGTAAACCCTAATTTCTGGTCGAGGGGGTTTACACCCCCTCTAGAGTTGTCATACACGATCCTACAAAATTGAGACCTAAATGCAAAGTTCGAATACTATATGAGACTCTAAAACTTAACGAAAATATGTGAGAGTTATGTGACTTGGGTTATTTACTTTTGCATGTTGAAAATTGTGTGACATGTGTATTTAGTTTTGTCATGACCAATCAAAAATGAAACTTACGATAATGTTGTTTGCTTCTATCTTGATCTCACAACCACAAAACCCTCCTAATGACAGTTTCGATAGGGAGGATTTAATGGGCATCATGCATCGTCAGATGTCTCTTGTCCTGGTCGTACTGTTAAATGCTTGCAACTCAAGAGCCCAGAAAGGTTGTGTGACTACTGAGATCATGATAGAAACAAACAACAGTGACACAAGTCTCATTCTCGATGGTCAAGACAAAACTAAATAACCCAATTTATACAACCCCCACTATGCAAAACTAAATAACCCAAGACGCACAACTCTCACATATTTTCGTTTAGTTGTAGGGTCTCGTATAACATTCAAAATTTGCATTTATGTCTCCATTTTGGACGGACATCACAAGTCAATCGTTAGGACAAGACCCAAATCCTCTTCTAGACAATATGGAGGCCTAAACGCAAATTTAAAATATAAATGGAGACCTTAAAACTAAATAACCCTTAATACAAGATATCTCCAATAATGCAAGAAGATAGTAAAAATAAAATTATTATTATTATTATTATTATTATTATTATTAAACTACTGAAAACTTATGATCCCTGCACGACTTTACGTTGGGGAAATATTCATACCAGTTCGTGGAGTTACGGGATGGGTCGTGGTATCTCAGGTTTCTAGACATATATGTTGTGGCAACCCTTAAGTGGAAGAATGAACATCCCAACTAGATTTGGTCGGTGAACAAAAATGAACTCTATCAATTAATAGAACATAAATTTTCGTACAAAGCAACAAACTTTAAAGAAATTGCATAGAGAGCACAAAGTTCAAAAAAATATCCAGAGAGCACAAAAACGCCCATTCTGCCTATTATTTACTAATTTTATCTAC
The DNA here is from genome assembly GCA_036927795.1 of Iris macrosiphon. NCBI lineage: Eukaryota > Viridiplantae > Streptophyta > Magnoliopsida > Asparagales > Iridaceae > Iris > Iris macrosiphon. Next base: position 78,809,439 of record JAYESA010000001.1, on the reverse strand, counting down.
TTATTTACTAATCATATACTAATTAGATACTATCCTGATTAGTGAATAAAAAAATAATAAATAATAAAATAAAGACGAAAATCTCCTTTCCATGGACGTTCTCTTATTTACTTCCACTTCTCTTCCTTACTTCTGCCCTCTTCTTTCCTCTCTACAATTTATCCTTTAGTAAAATCTCAACTTGTACCCGATCTCCCTCTCATACCAATTAAATCTCACTCCCCTCCCCCCACCCCCCCCTACCAACATTACATTGATTTCCTCCCACACCAAAACAACACAATGAACCAAAACTATCGCAACACTATAAAACAAGTGGAAGAGCACGCCCCCCCCCCCCCACCCCCCCCCCTTCTCCCACTCAGGAAAACGTTCTAGGAAAAGACATTTTATCAGAAAGAAACGTGAGTATTTTTCTTTTTCTATATTTATTTTTATTTGATTAAAATTTGGTTAGATTAACACAATTAATCAAATTTGATTAATAAATTATTGGCAAAAAATATCCTTTGGAAGGACCATCCATTTTTTATATGGAGGAAGGAGGAACGTCCTAAAGAACGTTTTTGTACTCTAAATAATTTTTAAAAACTCTGTTCTCCATGAAATTTTGTTAAAATTTGTTACTTTGTACGAAAATTTCCGTTAATAGAACTACTACTATGCTTTTATTCTTGAATCAATCCATCCCTAGCCTAGCAAGCAATGATCGAACTTTTTCCGGCTACAAATAATCAAGAGTGAAGGCACTCCGTGAATCTTGGAGGCCATGCAGACGCAGCTGCACGGACCTCTCTACTATATACACTATTAAATGAAATGCTTGTTATTAATGCCCCTACAAACAAAAGAGTCAGTGTAGTACACGAGGGCACAGAAACGCATCTCAAGGGCAAATATTTAAAAAAACACTGTAACCTACTTATACTTGAAACAATAATATAGTCGGGTGCAGTTTCATACATTTAAGATCGGTATCTTTCTTAATTCCAAAAGATGACTTCCATGGGATTTTGTCACCAGATACACACTTGGGAGAACACAATAGTTTTTTCTTTTTCCTTTTTTTCTGAGAGTTTAAATAATCGAGTATAGTTACATGAAATATCAACATATTGGTAATGTGGGGAGAGACCAAAAATGTTTCCCGAGCATATCCTAAATCTAATTACCCACATCAAAAAAAAAATCAAAAAATTGCAGGAGAACGAATAATAAAGAACTCTACATCAAGATTTTAAGTATCTGCAGAAATTGATACATCTCCGCCATTCTGGGTTGGAATGGGTCTGAAGCTGCCACCAAAACTAAGCCAGCCAGATTACCCACTACTGAAACTATCATAAGTAGAGTCTGAAAGCGGAGTTTTTGAATCTTGTTCCACGTTGACATGGAAATGATGCATATTGCCCTGAAATAGAAAGAAGAAGGTTTGTCATTTAATGAGCGATCTGCACACAAACTACACCTAAAATAAATATAACTACATGGGCCAGGAAAATGCATAAATAAGATCATAACCACAAGAATGAGTTAGAAGGATTCAGAAGAGTAATATCATTTCTGAACCTTAGCTCAAAAGCATTTGGAGTAAATAGGAAAGTAGAATGATTTAATTATTTTAACCTCCAAACATACCTATATGGGCATTATTCACTCTCCATCTTATGTGTGTTTCTGTTTCATTTATTTAGGATAGCAGGGATGTTGAACAATGTTCCTTTGCATCATATATAAGCTCTAAAGAAGGGGATAACAGTCTTCTGATCTCCGCAGAAAATAGTTCTAACACATAATTCCATTGAAGGTGCATTGTATTTTTTTTTTCTTTTCTATTACTTCACACTCCATTCACAAGTAGGAGCACACAGGTTAGGAGGGTGCTTCAGCACCTGACAGGAGGAACAAAAAAATAAAGTATATCATTTGAAAGATTATATGTCAGCATTGACATGAATTTCTTAATAAAAAAGGTGTCCCCGTGCACTAAGACTCCCACTTAAATGAATTTTTTAATATTGATAAGAAAAAATAACTTCTTGAATTTGATCTAATTGGATAATTTTAGGGTCCCAAGGATAGCTAACTTTCAAGGTAAAATTAAGTTCCAGTATCCTATTCCTGTACAGCATGCCAAAGCATACAAAAGCCGACCTCGAGTAAACTGATGGGGCTAGATGTATGATTGTTGTTTTTAAGTGATGCTTAGCATTCCGTTAGAAACTTAGAACAGAAATTTCAGATGGTAACATATATAACTACTTGTATTAGACATGTCGATTATTAATAAAACCTCTTTATTGCATTACATTTATCATATCCTCTTGCTTTATTTTTATAACCGCTTGTAACAACATGATAAAAGTCCCTAGAATGAGAACATTGGAAATGGACTGATCTCATAAGTATGACTAATCTCACAAGTCATTGATGTCGTCATTAGGACTCATAGCAAGAGGGTAGGTGATTATTAGTATAAGAAGTTCCCTGAAGGACTCACATAAGGTATCTCAGATGGTACTGCATGCAACATGCCAATGGAAGCTTCATGTCATTGGTGCAAGAGGTCCTTTCACCTTGAGATCACGGCATCTTCTAAGAATGCAGCTGCATTTACTGCAGTCCAAACCATGGGTTACCAAACGATAGGTTAGGAATTGTTCATAAAAATAGTGAATAGTTAACGCGGGATCTGTCACTCCTAGTATACGCACGAGGAGGGACGTCATATGTGATCTGATATTGTTACACACAAGAAAGTCGTAACATAAGGTGAGAAAAAATAGTAAGGATGTTTTATTTGTCATCTAATTGAGGTGTGATTGAGATACATAATCACTAGACAGAAAATGAGGATTCGACATTAGTTTCATCTCGTCGGCATTGTACGCCAAAAATAATGAGAGACATTGTATGATGAAAAGAATAAGTTGCATGGTAAGTGAATATAAACAGTTCTTTTGTGGATGTAGCTACTTCATCACATCATATGGGTGGTCATGAACAATTGCTGTGTGGAAACATCTCTCCTCCCTCACTCCCTCGCTTCCCACTTTCTCATTATGTTCCTCCCTAATTTCAAATTTTCTGTGAAGATTCTATTTGCGCCTAACTTCCAATTTTTGTTCTCGCCAAAGGGGAGAAAAGCACTCCCCTCATGTAAGTGCCCCCACTCTCCCAAAGGTAATCATAGTATTTCATTTGACGGTGGAATGACCATTGACTCCACTTGCTAGCTGTGTGAAAAGGATACAGAATCCATGGAAATTTTGTTTTTCACTTGTGCATACAATGCTTATATCAAATAATTTAGGTTGAAGCTCGCCCTCTGGCCAAAAAGGAGATGTATACTCCGCGGCGCCGGGAGGGGGGGGATGAAGGATTTCAAGACAAAAGACACTGGATATTGTTTATCAAGAACAGCACTGTCAGCAGCAGTACGGTACATATGGAAAGAGAAACAAAAGGTAATTTGAGGGTGAAGAATTACACAAGAGAATCCTATTGAGAAGAATACAAGAAGATGTGGTTATCATGAAAACACACACAAAGGAAATAAATTGGGAAGAAAAGGGCGGCGATTGCTCTTCAACCTAGTGGAAACAGTGTACTGGAAACACATTCTGATCTTATACATGCTGGGATCTAAACCTTTCTATAGCCAACTATGAGACTTTGCCGCCAGAGTTTGGAAGCCAAAGGGATCGATGGAGATATTTGCGAGACAATATGGTTTCTTCCTCATAAAAGTTTATTTGTTAGAGGATTTGGATAGAGTCCTAGAAGGAGGCTAGTGGACTTTCAATGGAAGGCTAGTTGATCTCCGAGGTGGCAGCCTGAATCCAACTTTGAGTGCGATCGGTTGTCAGCGGTGCCTATCTGGATCCGTCTACCCTGGCTCCCCCTCAATTATGGAGTTCTCCATCTATTATGAAGGATAACGAGCCTAGTTGGAACTCCCATCTGCAGTGACGCTGCCTCAGCCAGAAGACAAATAGAATATGCTCGAATCTTCGTTGAAATAAAAGCTACTAAGTTAGCTAAAAATATAGGGCTTGTGCTTCCGAGTGGGGAATTGTTGGACCAGGATGTAGTGCCCCGCTTCCAGCGGTCGACTATATAATACCTGCAGCTTGTGACTCAGTTTTAAATCGAATATCGGAGAAACCTTACAACCCCAACGATCACGGACGGAATGCAATGAACATTTCCAACTCATGGATTGACTTTCTATTGAAATGAGTCCAAGAGTTTTCGTTGTTTGGTTTTGTTGATTTGCATTTTCATGTTGATTTCAATGATTTGGTTTTCATAGTTCGCTTTCCTCGCTTGCGCATTCATTTCGAATCGTAAGAAAAAGAGATCGAAGGATGCTAACCAAGTGTTGATACAATTTCAGGACGCATAACCAAGGAGTGATCGCTGCGCGAGACTTCCCTATTCTCTCGAGTTGATTCATTCGGTAAGGGGCTTCGGCCCTTCGATAAATCTTTTGTCTTCGCGCCTTAATAAAAATGATCTCTAGTCCACTCAAAGTTTCCGGTCCCTATGATCAATTGATACCCCAGTAACAAGATAATATTAATGAAAATGAATCAAATGTTAACTTATAGAATTGCTGCTTTACTTGTTTCATGATGAATCATTGCATGTCCCTTGTCACATGCTACGCACAGAAAAATACATAGATAACCTTGTCTGGCTTGAAAGTGATCGATATGAAAAGAAGAGAGATGGAAATGTGTTCTTATCGTATAAAGACTGCATTGTATAAATTTTATCTGATAGAAGTTCATGCTTGCATCGGTCTGGACAAACTTGTGCACAAGGGTGTAATCCCTCGACGATTCCTAGGGCACTGGGAATCGTTCAGCCTAGGAGGGAACAGGGCACCCTTAGGCTAGAAGGACTCGCGATCAAGGGGGTATCAGTATATTCGTGAGATGGGCTTGTACGTCCCAACTAATAATCATGAGTTACCATGGACCATCATATAGTTATGGCACATGCTAGGGTAGCCTTTTTGCATACGTAACGCTTGATGCAGAGTCGGATAACAAGTTTTATTTCTATATGCAAATTGTGCTAATGTTGTCTGCTGCAGGAATAACCGCTCGACTGTGGATAAGAATCACTGAATAAGTGATATATTTTACTGTTTATGTTTCTTTACATGAATTGTTAAAAAGAACCTAGACAAGTAGAAAGATCACTTTATAATAACTGATAGCTTCGCATGTTTACTTAGTGTTGATATTAGGTGAGTTTGGCTACGGTCGTTAACCAGTACATGTTGAATATTAACCCACATTTGTAGGCATCCCCAGGTAGAGGTAAAGGTAGAGGTAGAGGTAGCGAGAGTCTGGCGGATATTCTGAAGCTGTAGGAGCTCGTCCAATCCAGTGGAACTGTGCCTCATCGCTTCAAGCTTTCCATTTCAGTTTGCAAGTTTCTTTCCAAGGTATTTTATTTGTCCTAGTAAAAGGATATGATGTATGGACATTATGGCTAATTTTGTGGGTTCAAAAGAGATGTAAACCAACTATGACATATTTTGTAACAGCCAAGCAAAAGTACATTGTAATCCAATTTCAAGTTATCAATAAAGAAAGCATTTTGTGTTCCTATCAAAAGTGTTCAATATTTGATTTTCTGCAAATAAAGTTCTGTGTTTCTGTATCCATCGTCTTTTTTTTGTTTTTGCAGGTACTATGTCTTGTGCAAGCGCAACTTAGGCTTGCACGGCATCACGTCCAGTGGTGACTTGCGGTCCTTCGGGATCGGAACGTACACAAGAAGTAGAGTATAAGTGTGTTTCCCCTGCCTGCTCAAAATGTAATAGCTTTGGGCATCAAGCAAGCCTCTGTACCCTTCAGAGTGACCATTCAGATATAGCCACTGATGGTCAGCCCAACCCAGGAAGAGAGTAGGACCCGGAAAGAGCTTAGTGACCACCCTATGGAGGAGATGGCTCAGGAACAAACTGGATGTGATCTAGCTCATGATGTGGAAGTTATTAAAGAGAAGTGTATGTCTCTTCTAGGCAAAAGGGCAGTGTGGAGTTGGATATTCTCGGTGAGTTGAACATGTCTCAGGAAATAGTGATGTACTTAGAGGAAGGGATGATGCCCCACCATCTGATCCTGCTCGGAGTCTGCCTCAGGGAAGTATAGTCACCCTGGTTGTTCAACTCAACCCCCCATTGGTCTGGACCCTCTGTATGCTCGCGCCAGGAAGAAGGCTCATCCAGAGAGTGATGGGAAGCGCCCTCTGCAGGACTCATCTAACGCGTTGCTCCTCCAGATTCAGATCATCAGAAATACTGAGGAAGAACTCACCGCTCCTAATCACAAGTGGACTGTACTTCTCCGAGGAGAAGCAATTGACTCCTCTAAGACGTTGACTACCTCGAAGACAAGTACTAGACATGTAGTGCTCTCTCATCCCCCAAGGGAGAACCCGCGAGGTAACAAGCGATTCCACCCTCTTCTTTAATGTCTTTTACTTTCTTGGAAGGTTAGAGGGGCTAACTATATTGGTAGGTGTCTCGGCGTGCTCCATGTCACTGGGAGGCAGTCCACAATCTTCACCTGTGCAATATGGCAAGGAACTAGGTCCTCTAGGATGCTCAGATTTAGCAAAGTCGGGTTATGTCCATGTCCGACCAACTTGTGGTGGTGGAACTTATTAACAAAGGGGTCTGCGGCTGTTTATGGGTGTTGCCTATGGAAACAATGATCAGGGAAGGAGATTTGATCTTTGGAGAGAAATTATTCAAGTCAGTGCAGCTACTGACAACAGGTTCTCTTTGGAGAGAAATTATTCAAATGGATAATAACTTCTTGATGACCTTCAAGACTATTTTGAATCAGAGGTCGCGTCTCAAATTCTTGATTACTCGGGTTTTCCATAATGGTGCTTCCATAGCCTTTGGTTCGAACAGTGTCTAAATCATCGCAACATGATTGAGCGGATGGGTTGGCCTCTCTTTGAAATGTTGGGCAGCGCACGGAGACGGTTAATTGTATTATTTATAATAGTCACTAGAACACGAAGGCTAGACATGTCGGGCAGTTGATTGGAGATGAGGTTAGTATAAATATTGATAGGAAGCCCAGGAGGAAAGTTGGAAGTGGGAAGGATTGTCGACGGGGAATTTCTCCTTTCTGGTGGCTTTCAACAAAATTAGACCCAGTCAGGAGGTGGATTAGGCTGAATTTTTTTTGGGTTAAGGGGATTGCAACCAAGATGAGAGAGATACTCATCAGGTTTGGTATTCAAGCTCACGACCACCTCTCTGTGATGTGTCGGCTTGCGCTGGAGTGTCGTGATTAGGGTTGTGTATCGGTCGGTGGTCGACCTATTTGGTCACAACCGCAGCTAAATCGAAGTTATTCGGTTGTGAAATAATGACAATCAAACCAACCAACTGGTCGGTTCGGTTTTGATATCGATCGACTTGGTTTGGTTTGTCTCGGCTGATCGGTTTTGTATTTGAACACAACTATTTAAAATACAACAAAAATATAAATATTCTGAGCAATCATTTGTCACATGTTTGCTAATAACTCATTTCCATCATTTTATCATTCCATCTCCAACAAACACAATAGCTCATTTCCATCATTCTCTCCGATAAATAAAATAAAAAAGTCTAAAGATAACAAACAACAAAGCAAAATAATAATAAAAATAAAGTCCATCAGTTGATCGGTTTGGTTCGGTTTCATCGGTTTTTGAAATTATCAATCCATTGACCGAACCAAACCACTCAGTTAATAAGAACACCCAAGGGACCCAATTCGAGCAATCCATCAGTTCGGTTTGGGTCAGATATGTTCGGTCGGTTCGACATAAATTTGCATAGCCCTAGTAGTGATCATGTGTTCTTCGAATATTCGGTGACATAAGAGTTGTAGCAGCATCATAGATCCACCACTAGGTATGATATGAGTTGCGTGTGGCTTAAGCTCGAGTCTTTATTACATTAATCACCCTAGACTATAGTCTGCGTCTAATTCTTTGCACACCGATTCTCGATTATTGTGTCTAATGCAACATTCTTGATCCACATTCCTAAACGATCTCCATCACACGCTCTACTTGGACTACTATGGGTACCACGATCCTCTTGTCTGGGTAGACCGTTCATCTAGGTTCGACTCTCAATCAGACGTTACATGAGTATTCTGGTTTATCCTCCTTTAATATTTAAACATATACCACGTTCAGGGGATTCGAATCTCCGAACTAGTTTTTCAGTTTTTGTCTTCAAATCATAATCACTTGGGCCAATATATATATATATATATATATATATATATATATATATATATATATATATATATTGGAAGAATGGTAATTTTATTGATAATCAGTATTTACATCTTAATACACTTTACATCATGACATTTACATCAAACTCAATGTTGTACAGGACGTCCAATTAGGATGTGTGCAAGCCGTCGAAGATCCGTTTGTTACATTCCTTCCAGATGTGCCATGACGTCCCGCTAACCAAATCCACGCCTCCCGGAACCACTTACTGCCTCGTCCACGTTGAAGGGATAAATTTTGTATTTGACTTGCCATATCTCTTAAGTGTGCTACCCCGGATCTATAATAACTGACATTGTTGAATCCATATTGCCCATGTGAACTCACATTGAAAGAACAAGTGATTATAAGTCTATGCACTTAGATGGCAAAGTTGGCAGCCCTGAGAATTAATTTGTATGCCAAACTGAGCTAAACGGTCCATAGTAAGCAATCGGCCTCTAAGAGCTTTCAACATATGCAATTGCATCTTTATTGCTACCTTCCTCATCCATATGAATTCCATATTACCAACATTAGGACCCTGTGGCCGAATATGATCATACGTACACTGGAGATCAAATTCTCCAGTATTAGACCCGTCCTAGTACCATTCGTCAGTTACTATATTAGGATCAATTGGAATTTTCCCAATAATCCCTACAAATTGTCGGTCTATTGGATGTGCCAAGAGTTGCCACTGCCCGTCTTTCATTAGAATGCTAACTGAATCATTTTGTCCCGTAAGTACATAGGATTGCCACCATATCCTTTCTATGATACTCCAGTGTTCTAGCCATGGATCCATCCATAGATGGGTATTGCTTCCTCCACCAAACTGCCTCGATATCAATAGTTGTATAGTAGCTCTTGCTCGTAAAATCTCTTTGTAAGTAAACGAGAAGTTATTGTTGAACCATTGACACCAGAAATTAGCACCTTTCAAATATTTGCCCTGCATCCAACTAGCCCATAGCGATCGCCCTTGAATAAACTTTCATGTGAGCCGAACACCCGTCACTTCCCGAAGCTGAGCTAACAACCGTAATCCCACGCTCCGTGTCACGACCCACACCCGGGTGTTCGGGTACGAGTGCGTGGGTAAGCCGCCTAAGCCGCAGTGTCGGCAGTAGAACGATGTCTGAAACTAGTACTGTATAACCAACTCCTCATAATATAAAGAGAACAAAAATTATACTCAATTACAAAACTAAGGTAGGTGAAAACATGTTGTATATATATATGTGTGTATAAAGGTTACAGTACAAAATCTTGTATTCATAACTCATACAACTATAGTAAGTCTGCAAACTTTAATTATTGTCATAACTAGGTCTCCCGCTTGCGGCCTTCCTCGATCCTCCAGGAGGTAAAATCAGGCTCGAAACTATTTTCCAAAATCCATAATAGATGGGACAAGGTCCTTCTAAATGCTACCTGAAATATTATTCAGTCATGATTGAACGAGTACAATTCTAATAGCAGTTTCAATACATGATAAGGACTATAAAACAGTGATAGAAAAATTAGTACATGATGGATAAATAAACTGACATCAAGACATGGTAAGAAATGAATAGGAAAAAATGAACAACAAGAAAATCTATAGTCACTAAGTGTTTTGAAATACTAGTTTGATTATGTGATCGGCTTAGGATTGCACAATAGGAGCCGGTTAATCATACATGAAGTGTATGGTTAGCCTTTGCACATGAATTATATTTGCACAGGATTAAGGGTATGATCACATATAAACTAGCATTTTTTCGCCCCGACTAGCATACATGAATCACACGAATATCAAGTATTATACAAGATCAAGGTCTAAAAACACAAGATATGCTAGTCCGTGTTTCTTCGTGTCAGAAATCAAGTACAACAATACTACATGTATTATAGAAATTATCAGTAAGAAAACCATCAGAGACTGTACTCGCCTGGGGTCCAAAGCGGGTAAAACAAGTCAGAGTATGTGACGGGGTCCAGATAACCTATATCATGAATAATTCACATTAATTGGTGAAATATAATTAAGTAAATTTAACCCACTAGATTTTTAGGTCAATTTTATGCTATTTCTGGTTTATAGATGGGACAAATATCTATATAAAAACTTAAATATAAAAATAATGTATATATAAGATATATTTATAGATACTTATGTATATATATATATATATATATATATATATATATATATAGAGTATACATATATAGATACATAGATATATAGTATACATATATAGATAATATATAGTATACATATATACATAGATATATATATATATATATATATATATATATATACACATATATAGATACACATATATAATATATATATAGATACATATATATGTATATGATATATATAGATATATATAGATACAATATATTATATATAGTATACATATATAGATAATATATAGTATACATATATATATATATATATAGATAGATAGATAATACATATAGTATACATATATATATATATATAGAGAGAGAGAGAGTACACATATATATAGATACATAGATATATAGATACATATATAAATACATATATACATATATATAAGGTATATAGATACATATATAGATACAATATACATATATAGATACATAATATAAATATATAGTAGAGTATACATATATATAGATACATAGATATATAGATACATATATAAATACATATATACATATATATAAATTTATACTGGTGCTGCTTGCTGCAGGCAGTGCTTGTTGCTGCTGCTGCAAGCAGTGCTTGCTCTGCTGCTGCTGCATGCTGCATCTACTGCTGCTGCTGCATGCTACATGCTGCTCTGCTGTTGCATGCTGCTGCAGCTATTACTGCTGCTCTGCAGTCCCTTTTTCCTCCCTTTTGACACACACACACACACACATATATATATATATACACTTATCCTAGTTAGAGTTATAAAATAAATTTGAAGAGGATCAAGGATTACCTTATGAGGAGAATTATTCCCTTGCTAATAGGGTTGAGGGGAGATGAGGGATGGTGAGTGAAGGAGGTGGGGATGTCCTTGTATAGGGTTGGAGGTTGTCAAGATATTTATTATTGTGCATTGACCATTGTTCCCTTAACCAATTCAATTTGGATTTTTCCTCTTATGAAGAGCAATCCAAATTGAATTTGACTTCCTAATTTAAATTCTTGACATGAAGGTTACAAATCTACCCCCCTTAGAATAATTTCGTCCTCAAAATTTTGAAGTAGATCATACAGAAAGAAAGAAAAAATACCTCAAAATTCAAAAAGGTATGGATATCGCTCACGCATCTCATCCTCTCTCCCAAGTAGATTCACCCGGGGAGTGATGACTCCAAGCGACACGAACAAATAAAACCGTCCGGTTACGCAACACATTTTCTCTGCTATCTAGTATCTCCACGGGCTGTTCTTGGTAGCTGAGGCTCGGTCCCACTTCAATCTCTGAGTGATCTAATACGTGGTTAGGGTCAGCCATGCATCGTCTCAGCTGGGATACATGAAACACGTTATGTAGTCCCTCTAATGTAGGTGGCAAAGCTAGCCGGTAGGCTACGGTACCGACCATTTCGGTAATACTGAAAGGTCCGATAAACCTCGGACTGAGCTTCCCGCTTCTTCCGAAACGAATCGTGCCACGTGTTGAAGAAATTCGCAAGAACACCAATTTGCCAACCTCAAACTCTAATGGTCCCCGGCGACTATCGGACCAGTGTTTCTGTCTGTCCTGAGACACACGAAGCCTTTCTCTAATCTGCTTTACCTTCTCCGCAGCATCTACTACCATTTCTGGTCCCAACAATACTCGCTCGCCTACGTCGTCCCAAGATTTCTGGTCCCAACAATACTCGCTCGCCTGGATGCATAGAAAATCAATTTCTCATTCTGCTGAAGAACACAACCCAATCATTTTTTCGATGCATCACTATAAATAGTGAAACCTCCAGACCCTGGTGGCAACGTCAAAATAGGAGCAGACGTCAACCTCTTCTTCAATTCCTCAAAAGCAACCTGGCACTCCTCTGTCCAAACAAACTCTATATCTTTCCGAGTGAGTCTGGTCATCGACTCGGCAATTCGAGAAAAATCTTTCACGGACTTTCTGTAATATCCAGCCAATCCTAAGAAGCTTCTAATTTCTGCAACAGAGCTCGGAGTGGCCCAAGATTCTACGACAGCAATCTTCTTTGGATCAACTGATATTCCATCTCCAGTCACTACATGTCCGAAAAACTCCACATTGTTTAAGAAAAACTCGCATTTAGAGAGTTTTCCATAGAGCTTCTCCTTCTGAGAGTTTCAAGCACTATCCTTAAATGCTTCTCGTGTTCTTCTGGCGTCTTTGAGTATACAAGGATATCATCTATAAACACTACCACGAACTTGTCCAGGTACTGATGGAATACCTTGTTCATCAAGTTCATGAAGACTGTCGGGACATTAGTTAACCCGAACGGCATCACCAAGAACTCGTACTGGCCATATCGAGTCCTGAATGCAGTCTTCGGAATATCTTCTTTTTTCACCTTCACCTGATGATATCCGGATCTCAAGTCAAATCTTTGAAAATACCTTCGCACCACTCAACTGGTCGAAGAGATCATCTATTCTCGGCAGCGGATATTTGTTCTAGATTGTGAATTTGTTCAGGGTCCTATAATCGATGCACATCCGCACCGATCCATCCTTCTTTGGCATAAAAAGTACCGGAGCTCCCCAGGGTGACGAACTTGATCTGATGAATCCCTCGTGTTCTAATTCACCGATCTGTTTCTTTAGCTCCGCCAGCTCATTGTTGTTGATCCGGTAGACATTCTCCGATATTGGTTCTACTCCCGGCATTAGATCAATAGAGAATTCAACATCTGTATCTAGCGGCAACCCTGGTAACTCATCGAAAAATACATCTAAGAACTCAGCAATAATAGGATGCGGTAGCTCTTTCTCCTCCATTATAGCTTCGCAAAGAATTCCACGATCTGGCTTCGTTTTCTTTCTAGCAAACTCACAATCCAACTCTCCTGGAGGTCGAAACAGCACACGACCTCTGCAGCAGTCAATGCTAGCGAAATGCATACCCAACCAATCCATTCCAAGGACAATGTCGAAACTTGGAAGTGGCATTACGAGTAAGCTAGCAGACAAAACATGGTCTCCCAATGTAACGTGATACACCTTGCAAACATCACTGACTAGGATGATGCCTCCCCCAGTCGTGATCTTACAGTTTCTACTCAAGGATTTCACTACTAAATTATGCTTAAGTACAAAAGACAGATATTAAACTATGGGATGCACCAGAATCAAATAATGCTACGGCTGGAATAAAATCGAGAAGAATGGAACCTGCTATAACATCATCGGTGGGCTCAGTTTCCTCGACAGTTGTAGCAAAAGCTCTACCCTGCTGAGGAGCTCCCTTTTGCTGGTGCTAGACAAATTGCTGATGTTGTGTTGGAAGTGGAGGTCCCCTCTGCTGTTGCGCCACAGGTGGCTTAGCTGGTCCCTTTTGATTTGTTGCACCTCGAATATGACAGTTGTTCACATAATGTCCCGCAAAACCACAGTATAAACAGACTTCGAGTTTTTTCTGTATATTTCCCAGGAATGTCCAAGTTTCTTACAAAAATGGCAAAAATGGGTCTGCTTGATCTGTCTTTGAGGATAGGGCTGAGCCAAAAATCTAGTAGGAGGACAATGCTGATGCTGATGCTGGAAAGTCCTCGGCTGAAAATGGAAACGTTTTGCTGGTCCCGTGCTGCTCTCTCCTTCGAACGCATTTCGGTCCCGCTTGGGTTTAAAGCTCATGTCCACCTCGATCCTCTGGGCTTCTGCTACAATCCCAGCAAAAGTCGTGATACTAGAGGGGATAATGACTCGAATTTCATGGGTCAAGCCTTGCCGGAATCTGCGAGCTCGGTCCTCCGGATCTCTCACCATATATTCTGCGAATCGGCTCAGCCTGCCGAACTCTGCAGCATATTCATCTACTGAGAGACTACCCTGCTCCAAGTTCTGGAATTGTTTCTCCAGAACGTCCTGGGCTACTGTAGAAAAGAACTTCTGTTTGAAAAGGTGTTTGAACTGGTCCCAAGTTAGGTCTGAATCAGCAAGTCTTGACTCATTTCTGAACCAAGTGCGGACGATATCGTGAAGCTGCAAGCCTGCAGCCTCTATCTTCAGGTCTTTCAGTATCCGAGCAACCCGCATAATTCGCTCGATATTCTCGAGCCATTCATCCGCGTATAGGATCTCTTCAGTTCCCTCGAACTCCCGATGAGCCATCTTCTTAAAGACTAAGATATTGCCAATTTTCTGTTGAACAGGCTGTTGTTGCTGAGATGCAAACTTCTCCATAGATGCCAAAGCCATATTATGGAAACTCTCAATGCTTTCTTGCATCATTTTTTTTGTTTCCTCTGGGCCTCAGTCTGAGCCCTCTGCGCCTCCAACATACATCTGAAGAGCTCATATAAATGTATTCCTTCAGTGGGCATGCCTCCAGTGTTCGATGGTACACCTCCTTCGGGTGGAAATGAAGGAGAAGGAAGATATTAAGAGACAACGGGAGCGGCTTCTGCAGCTGCACTTGAACAACCGGGTGCTCTAGTATCGCGTGTCCTTCTGGAATATGTTATAGGTGTCATTCTGAAATATGATAAAAATAAGGAGACATCATTAAGGCACGAGATAAAATATTATTTGAGGACAGAAATTGGAGAAGATATCAAGTCATTTAGGGTGATTAAGATTAATAAATTTATTCAGAGTTGAAATTCCTAGTTGTGATTGAGTATTTTATATTCCTAATATCATATATCCTATTGCAGGCTCGTAATAGTACTCTAGTCCTAAGTATTACTACGACATCGTACTTCTTGCGAAGTCTGACTTGCATGGGCCACCATAAAAACGTGTCACGACCCGCACCCGAGTGTTCAGGTACGAGTGCGTGGGTACGTCCAGCCTACGCCGCAGTGCCGGCGGTAGAACGATGTCTGGAACTAGTACTGTATAACCAAGTCCTCATAATATAAAGAGACAAATTATACTCAATCACAAAACTGAGGTAGGTGAAAACATTATGTATATATATGTGTGTATAAAGGTTACAGTACAAAATCTTGTATTCATAACTCATACAACTATAGTAAGTCTGCAAACTTTAATTACTGTCATAACTAGGTCTCCCGCTTGCAGCCTTCCTCGATCCTCCAGGAGGTAAAATCAGGCTCGAAGCTATTTTTCAAAATCCATAGTAGATGGGACACAGGTCCTTCTAAGTGCTACCTGAAATATTATCTAGTCAGGATTGAACGAGTACAATTCTAATAGCAGTTTTAATACATGATAAGGACTATAAAACAATGATAGAAGTAGTACATGATGGATAAATAAACTGACATCAAGGCATGGTAAAAAATGAACAGGAAAAAATGAATAATCAGAAAATATGTCATGTATCAACAAGAAAATCTATAGTCACTAAGTGTTTTGAAATAGTAGTTTGATTATGTGATCGGCTTAGGATTGCATAATGGGAGCCGGTTAATCATACGTAAAGTGTATGGTTAGCCTTTGCACAGAAATTACATTTGCACAGGATTAAGGGTATGATCACATATAAACTAGCATTTTTCCGCCCCGACTAGCATACATGAATCACACGAATATCAAGTATTATATAAGATCAAGGTCTAAAAACACAAAATATGCTAGTCCATGTTTCTTCGTGTCAGGAATAAGTACAACAATACTACATGTGTTATAGAAATTATCAGTAAGAAAACCATCAGAGACTGTACTCGCCTGGGGTTCAAAGCGGGTGAAACAAGTCAGAGTATGTGACGGGGTCCAGATAACCTATATCATGAATAATTCACATTAATTGGTGAAATATAATTAAGTAGATTTAACTCACTAGATTTTTAGGTCAATTTTATGCTATTTCTGGTTTATAGATATATAAGATATATAAAAACTTAAATATAAAAATAATGTATATATAAGATATATTTAAAGATATATATATATATATATATATATATATAGATAATATATATATATATAGATACATATATATGTATATGATATATATAGATATATATACATACAATATATTATATATAGATACATAGATATATAGTATACATATATAGATAATATATAGTATACATATATACATAGATACATAGATATATAGATATATATATATATAAATACATATATAGATACACATATATGTATATGATATATATATAGATACATATAGTATAGTATATATATATATATATATATATATATATATATATATAAGGTATATAGATACATATATAGATACAATATACATATATAGATACATATATAGTATACACATATATATAGATACATAGTATACATATATAGTAGAGTATACATATATATACATATATAAATACATATATACATATATATAAATTTATACTGCTGCTGCTTGCTGCAGGCAGTGCTTGCTCTGCTGTTGCTGCACGCTGCAGCTACTGCTGTTGCTGCAGCTGCTGCTGCTCTGCTGCTGCTACTTCATGCTGCTGCAGCTACTGTTGTATGTTGCTGCTGCTCTGCAGTCCCTTTTCCCTCCTCCTTGACACACACACACATATATATACACTTATCCTAATTAGAGTTATAAAATAAATTTGAAGAGGATCAAGGGTTACCTTATGAGGAGAACTATTCCCTTGCTAATAGGATTGAGGAGAGATGAGGGATGGTGAGTGAAGGAGGTGGGATGTCTTTATATAGGGTTGGAGGTTGTCAAGATATTTATTATGGTGCATTGACCATTGTGTCCTTAACCAATTCAATTTAGATTTTTCCTCTTATGAAGAGCAATCCAAATTGAATTTGACATCAATTTGGACTTCCTAATTTAAATTCTTGACATGAAGGTTACACTTCGTCTTTCTTAGGGCGACATAAATCCTTCCAAGCAATGGTGTGGATGCCACCTCTCCATATAAAGTAAGCGCATATTTTTCCACTCTTCGAATAGTGGTTGCTGGCAGCAATATAGTTTGGAGCCAAAATATAGATATTGTCATGATAACCGAGCGTACTAGCTCTATTCTTCCCCCAAAGGAAAGGGTCTGACTCTGCCACCCCTCTATGCGACGTTGGACGTACTCCACCATATTCTGACATTTCTGAGCCCGCGCATAATTGTAGACGGGGGAGACCCAGATATTTCACTGGCAAAGTCCCTTGTTCTATATGTAGAATATTCTGAAGGGCACCATGTTCTGGACAGTGCAAGTTAAAGTAGATTTTACTCTTGTCCTTGTTCAGATGCAATCCTAATAAATCTCCAAACTCAGCCATTATGTGTCCTATCAAGTGCAAGCCCCTATTCGTAGGCACCAAAAACACTAATAGATCGTTCGCATAGATATGATGAGATACAATAGGTATAATCTCTCTGTATAGCGGTACGATGCTTTTGCATTGTACTGCCATATCCATCGTGCACGAAAAATATTCCATAACCAATGTGAATAGATATGGGGATAATGGATCCCCTTGCCGCAACCCGCGGTTACTGAAAAAGAACCCATGAGGTTGTCCTTTTACCAGCACTGAAAAAGGAGTTGATATACATTCATACACCCTTGCTACCCATATCGGGATCCCCTCACTTAAGAATTCCCCCTCTTTCCCCGGAATAGCAGTCGTCGGATTAGCTTTATGGACTGTTGAGATTAGATCCTTAAGTAGTCAATTTCTCGCAATATTTTGATCTAATCTCAACGGTCCATAAAGCTAATCCGACGGCTGCTATCCATAAAGCTAATCTGACGGCTGCTATTACAGGGAAAGAGGGGGATGCTTAACGAGGGGATTCCCGATCACTCGTTATATACATATATATATTTATATATATATATATATATATGTGTGTGTGTGTGTGTGTTGTCATGCCGCATGGAGCAGCGTGCGCCTCGTTGAAGCAAGGCGCAAGTTTTATATTTTTTTATAATAATCTACAAAAAATCTAAATTTTATATATAGAGATCACAGTCTTATGTAAATACTCTAAATGATGTAGAGAGTATGTACACTTTGTAAAGAGCATATATATAAACCAAAAACCATATATTAACGACACATAATACCAGAAAAAGTGATGTAGAGAGTAATGTATTGACTATAGAACAAATATAAACGACAATAGTACTTAAATGAAGAAATCACAGATTAAAGCAAGTTATTTAAAACATAAAAGAAACCACAATTCAAAATATGAGTTGTACAAATCTAAACAACGAAATGACATAAACCGATAAAATAATGGCAAGAGTTATATTATGTCTTATGACTATTTTCACAAAGTTTGTCAAAACACTAAAATATCATCCACTAACTACTATACTAGCAAGTACTAAGTAGTAACTTGACTACTACTCATCATAATCATCAAGCAAAACTTCTTCACTATCATCACCGTCAGAAGAAATAAGACACAGAGATGGTTGTGATCGTTTAAAGAAAAAAAATGGCTTATATTTGACTATTAGGGTTATTTGTGGGCTGGGATGGAGGCCCGGATTGTCGAGCTAATTTAAGTAAAGAAAAAAAGAACATAAAAGTGTTGTGCTACACACTATGCGCCATGGCACACTAAGGTGCGCGCATCTACTAAGCTGAGCGCCACGAGTGACGGTGAGGTGCAACGCCTCGCGCCTATGGCGCCCGCCCCAATACGCCATTGACAACACTAATATTATATATATATATATATATATATATATATATATATATATATATATATATATAAACTATCAGTTTTGGGTCTTGTGGAGACAAAAGTTAGAAAGCACAAAGAGATTAGGTATGCAACAAAGTTACCTAGACAATGGGAGCACAAATGTGCTTACAATGATCTAAACTTAGGTAGAAATGGGGTGTGCTGGGACAGTAAAGTTTGGCAGGCCAATGTGATTCATATAACATAGCAGTCAGTTACATTGACATTGTCACATTGTCCAATGTTGGGGGGCAAGAAATTTGCATCTCAGTTATATATGGATCCAACATAGCAGCAGAAAGAATGGACTTGTGGCTTGAACTAGAAGCACTTGCACAGCTTATCCATACTCCTTGGTTAGCGGGAGGTGATTTCAACAGCATCAGATTCAATTCAGAAAATGGAGGGAATCATGTTCCTGAGAGGATACTTAAGGATCTAAATAGTTGTATTGACTTAGGACTTACATAGCTTCCATTTAGGGGTAACACATGGTCATGGAATAACAGAGCAGACAATAACCAGATAATTTGTTGCAAGTTAGACAGGTGCTTTGGCAACACACAGTGGATAACTCAATTTCCAATGGTGTACACCCAATATCTTAGCAGTCTCACTAGTGACCACAGTCCAATGCTTCTGCAACTGAACATTCAGGATACTACAAAAAGAGGTCATTCAGATAGGCTAATCACTGGCATCTGAAACATGGGTATGAAGTAACATTATTGATTCACTGAATACTTACAGAACTGCTGGCTGAAAGATATCAAGCAAAGGCTTAAAACCTGGACGGCTACTATAGGTAACTCCCAAGATAACATCTTTGATATCAGGAAACAATTGGCACTTGTACAAGAAGCTTCAAGTCAATATCCTGGATCAGGAACTGATACAAGAAGAAGCTAGACAGAAACTTTTGAAGAAGAACTACACTACACCTTGCTCAGAGGGCGAAATGTTGTTGGCTGACAAGGGGGCAAATGCACTAAGTTCTATTATCAGTATATTAAAGCCAGGATGGCATACAAAATTAAGCAAGGAGGAAATCAGTCTACAGGAGGATATTATTGCATATTACACAAAGTTATATAATCATGATGATTATACTTCTGAGCTCCCTGCCTTAACTCCTAGAAGAATCATGACTGAACATGCAAACAGAATGCTCTTAGCAAATATAACTGAAGAGGTGGAATGCATAATCAAGGAAGCAGATGACCAAAGGGCACCTGGTCCAGATGGCTTAGTGACAAATTCTTCAAGTGCATTGGCAAAGACGAGTGTTATATCATGAGGGCGGTGACAGAATTCTTTGAAAAAGGTAAACTTCTAAAAGAAGTGAATCACACATTTATCACCCTTGTTACCATAAATAGAGAAGCCAAGAAACATCCAAGACTACAGACCCATCTCTTGTTGTAACTTTATCTATAAAGTAATAACAAAGATCATGTGCAAAAGGATGGATCATATCATGAGGGAACTGATATGAGAAAATCAAGCTGCTTACATCAAAGAGATGCATCAGTGATAATATTAGCTCAGCACATGAACTTATTACAAGCTTTGAGAAGAGAGCAATGGAAAGTGATGCATCAAAATTGATTTAAGGCAGGCCTACGATATTGTGAACAGGGAGTTAAGCCACTCTCTAACAAGATGGGTATGAACCCTCACTGGGTCAAGCTCATTAGATAATGCACAACCACTCCAACCTTCTCCATTCTAGTGGAAGGATGTCCAACTGGATTTATTCAGAGTAACAGGGGGTTGTGACAAGGGGACCCAATGTCTCCATACTTGTTTGCCCTAGCCAAAGAACAGTTATCAGCTAAGTTGGAATTGCAAGCAGCTAGAGGTAATTCCATGCCTCTACAAGTAAAGATCAGCCTCATATAACTCATCTACTGTATGCCAGATGATGTGCTCATATTTTCTAAGGCAAGTGCTAAAATCGTTACAGAGCATAAATTCAGTGTTGCAGCAGCTAAATGAGCTAACAAGACTGAATATGGATGAGCAGAAGAGCAAGATTTATTTTAGCAAATTTTGCAGAGAGAAACCTATGCTCAGGAGCATACTGAGAACAGAGGAGGGGAAGGTACCCATGCAATATTTGAGAATCCCACTTTCAAATAAAGCCCTCAAAAACAGGATTGCTCCAAGTTGATTGAGAAGTGCAGGAAGAGACTAGACACTTGGAAAGGAAGACTACTCACTTATACTGGAACACTGGAATTGGTTAAATCAGTCATTTACTAATATCTCCACATTGGCTACAGGTATTCAAACTTCCTAGTAGCACTGTGGACATTATTCATAAAATGTGCTCCATGTTCATATGGCAATCAGCAGTAGAAACAATAAGCTGGAAGGAAGCAAAGCCAAAGGAGGAAGGAGGGATCAGTGTCAGGAGTCTCTTTGATATAATGAAAAGCTTGCAAGTCAAGAGAATCTGGAGATACTTGACAGAGGGCTCCCATTGGACCAGGTGGACGAAGAATAAATATCAGAAAACACAAAATTTCTGGGATATACCTATCACTCACTTGGAAGGAGATGTTGAGAAGCAGGGATATTGTATTGCCCATCTTACACAAAGCTATAGTAGATGGTTGTTCAACCCCACTTTGGTTTGATCCTTGGCCAGGACATAGTAGACTCATTGACAGGTATGGTTGGGATGTAACTTTATTAAGAGGGCTACTCAGTTAGTAGTATCAAGGATGGGGGATGGGCTCCCAAGGAGCGAATGATCACTAATTATATAACAGAGGAGGTCCAACAAGTGGAGTTACAAAGGGATAATACAGAAGACTAGTGGGTGTGGACATACAGCAAGCAGTTATCTACTAGGGATGCCTACAGAATGATAAGAGGTCAATTTACTTCACCGTAGTAGCCGAGTATGTTGTGGTGTAAGGGCAACTATAACAAGATGTCTTATTGTACTTATAGAGGGATCAAGGATAAACTGCCAACAAAAACTAGATTGCTAAGTGGCATGCAAATCAATGGGTGATGTGAATTCTGACACAGAGCTGAGAAGACCAATGATCACATATTCTTCCATGTTACTCAAGAAACATTTGGAACACAATCAGGACTGGGATGCAAATGCAGACGAAACCTCAATACAGTCATCCTGGCTGCAGCAAAGAATAGTAAAAGATGTTAGAGAGCTTATGGTGAATTGTAAAGATTTCACTAGTAGTGATCCTAGTTCAGTCATGGTTCTTAGTAACTTTCGTATCATTGACCAAGGTACCAGACCATAAATGGAAGTTGGGAACAGCATGTACATAATCATTTATCTAGTTCAATCAAGCCAGCTTACCTTTTTCAAGTTATTTATATATATAGAAGTTAAAGAGAGCAACTTGACAGGGAGAGGAATTTTATAAGTCTGTCCAATTTTCTTTCACGGATCCTAGAAGGATCTACTCGAATATGTTTCAATTTTTACAATTAATTGATTTTACTGTATTTTCCCTTTTTTTGCTAAGTTGAAGTTCTCTTAAATAATTTGAACCTGCATAATTCATTATTTAAGATACCTATCACCCAGAACGCGTTGGTAATCCATATCGGTAATTCAATGCATTTGGGGAAGCGGGAACCAAAACACGGCTACCAAGAGTGGTGGAAACACGGTATCACTGGTCCAACTCCAAACATCATTCATGTACATCATCCAAAATAATGCAAGTAGGCAACAAAAGATGATGTTATTTAAAAATATAGTTCTTCTAAATTCATAGAAATTTTAAACCATACCCACTCGAGGGTCTTTTTGCAACTTAAGTTGGACACAAGCTAGATATCGTAGACACTAAAATCAGTAAAATGACAAGTGTTATAAAAAAAATAGAAAAATTGAGTTGCACCCCCACATTATTTGTCCATATTCAAAGTGCACACCAGTGCTTTACCATAATGTATAAATGCCCCCACTTTTGACGGAAATCGTCACTGACCGACGGTCAACGCGTTTGACCAAATATTTCTGACCAAAATATCCCTGGCCCATTCTCTCTCCTCCCTCTCTCTCCCCCCTCTCTCTCTCTCCTCCCTCCCCCCCCCCCCCCCCTCCTTTCTACGGTCGACCGCGGAGGCGCTGCAGAAGCGCTCCCGCAAGGGCGGCCGCGGGGGGCGGGGGTCATGGCGGGGGGGGTGCTGCGGGTGGCACGCAGGGCAGCGGTGGCAATGGCACGGGAGGCGGCGGTCATGGCGCGGGAGGGAACCAAAACACAGTTGGTAATCCAGATCGGTAATCCAATGCATTTGGGCTAGCGGGAACCAAAACACGGTTACCAAGAGTGGTGGAAACACGGTATCACTGGTCCAACTCCAAACATCATTCATGTACATCATCCAAAATAATGCAAGTAGGCAACAAAAGACGATGTTATTTAAAAATATACTTCTAAATAGTAAATTCATAGAACTTTTAAACCATACCCACTCTTGAGGGTCTTTTTGCAACTTAAGTTGGACACAAGCTAGATATCGTAGACACTAAAATGACAAGTGTTAAAAAAAAAGTAGAGAAAAATACACGAACCACGATAGACCTTGTGCTAGTGCAAAAAGTAAGGCAAATATCCTGTTTATATCATCAAATAGGACATTGATAAGTTCAAAACAGCTTTATTTATAGCAAAACTAAAGAATGTACAGTTGTCCAAACTCACTTGATTCAAGCAAAGGAATGCATGTTGGAGTTTTGCAGATTTTGCTAAAGATATCATGGGTTGA
Source organism: Iris macrosiphon (assembly GCA_036927795.1). NCBI lineage: Eukaryota > Viridiplantae > Streptophyta > Magnoliopsida > Asparagales > Iridaceae > Iris > Iris macrosiphon. The sequence continues at coordinate 78,785,572 of JAYESA010000001.1, read as the reverse complement.
AGAAACTTGAACCGTCCATACTAATAGCAATCAGCACTACTATACTCGTTATCACAGAAAGCCATATTAATGTCGAATCTACATCAAAAGACAAAGTTACTACATGGATAAGAGTGAGTTTCTTGTTATTTTTACATGGAGGTTCAAGAAAAGAGCCTCATACAGGCAATACCTCTGGGACCTCCAGAAATGGCATCGGTTTCAGGAAAAGAGTCACCAGCATTAAGAATTTCTTTTCGATCCCTGGATTGTTCATATTTAGACCCATCAAAAGCTCTGGAAGATCCTGTTTCAGACTTAACTATTCCTTGAAATTCCTCACTTATGAGCAACGCTGCTAGGACATCCATAAATGTTTCTCTTTCTTTTGCAGTGTTTCTTTCTCCAGATGCAGATATTGCTTGTTCATAGTCTAATATCTCATCATCAGATGCATCACTGTCTACGAGTTCCATTTCTATTCCATCTTCATCATCCTCAACATATGCCTTATATGTAAGACGCAACAATATTTCCCCAGATGACTGCTTCCCAAAAACATACCAACCTCCTCGCAAAGGTACAATTTTATCTGTTGGTACAGTATCTTGAAGCACTCCAAGATCAATCTAATATGAACAGCAAGAAGAGTTAAAATTGTATACATGTACGAAAAAGGCAAGTAAAAATTATAAACTAAGATATAACCTGCTCCACATTGAATTGAGGATGGATTTCAATAAGATAATACTTAACTCATAGCAATTCTAAAGATCATACTTAATGCACAGCAATTAGGATTACTATTTGATATATCAACCTTCCAACTAGTCTAAATTCTACAAAAAATTAAATTTCTACCAAAGAATGTGCAATAACAAATAGCACAAAATCAATTAAACAACATCACATTATTATTCAACTATCAAATTTACAAAATTAATTGTAAATATTATTATCGTTGGCTAGAAATTACCAGATCTTACATGCACGAAGCAAAACTACTTATTATAACAACTTTACCTCTCCTGTACCGATAATGAAATCAGTAAAACCTAATGAGTCCTTTACTTGGATATATAATCTTTGCTTTCTTGGGTTTGCAACAAGTAAGTTGAAGTCCTGTCAAAAGAAGGAAAAGCCTTAATGTTAAAACTGTAGATAGAAAAGGAAAATAATTAACAAATGTTTCTAGTTGTTGCATGAATAGAAGCACACAGTAAACAGGATAATGATGTTCACTTGGTTCCATATCGGCTCTCCAGGTGGGCCAATGACCGTTGTCTGACTATTTTTTTTGCTACGAATTATTTGATCACCAAGGCAAAGAACAACATATGGATCTGTCTTCCCTGCAGATATCCATATACACATAGCAACCGGTTCTTAGTATACACATACAAATTACAAGATGTTATAAGGAAAATTAAGGCAAAAATGTTATATGGAAAATTAAGGCGGTAACTAGAAGAACAATACCAATGTTGCATGTATTCTTATGTGTGGCAACAGAATTACACAAAATGAAATTCATGGTGGAAAATGCAACTCCCTGATCAATAACGTTCATTCAGATCTTGCATCCTAGAAATTTTATGGGCAAGGATGAGTGGTTTGAAGAAATCATGCACCAAATGATATAAAAATGAACAGCTGTACTGAATTTTAGACTTGATTATTCTGATCCTCTTTGGTTGTAGTTAGAGATCCAAAAACTTGGGGCCTCAAGTGTTTGAGAGACCATCTCGAATGCAAAAATGGGGAACTAATAGATTTCTTGTACACTAGTAAGAACCAAAAAGAAACTGCAAGTAGTTTTCTAACTCAAGGGAAACAGATTTTGACAAAGATACTCAAGTAAACAGCTCAAAGTGTAATCTGAAAAGAACAGCTCAAGGTGGAAAGTGTACCAAATATAAAATAAGCAAGTTTTCGAGCATCAACTACAGTTACGGAGAGCTCCCCAACAAAATCTTTGTTTCCTTCATTGATGGCATCTGCTTTGGAATTATCTGAAACAGGACCTAATGCTCTCCCTTTTTGAAAATCAAGGACAGTATGTCTTGGACGCACAAAAAGTTTAGGCAAATCTTCAGTGAGAAGCTTTTTCAGGAACCTATTCAAAAGAAAAGACTATTTAATTGAATAGATAGAGATGTGACAATAACTATCATATCATATCGAAGTAAAGAAAAATGAGAGGAGGTATAACTTGGTTATTCTTGGTGCTAGCAAGCCTAGAGAATATGTTAGTCAATGATAAACACATTGTTTAGATGTGAGATCGAAAGTACGGTACCATAAAACCAGATGGGAAACAAATATAGATTTATTGTTATCTTTTATTTTTGTTCGTTATTTTAGATAGAAGGTATTTTTCTGTTTTATTAGTTAGGATTTAAGTTATCTTAAAGATAAGCATTTAGAGATTGGATTTATCTTCTTTTATTTCTTGAGAGCCTATAAATAGTTTGTAACTTCATAAGTTATAAATTGAAGAATTGAAGAAGCAGAAATCTATTTTGAGTTTGTATGGTGTGATGCCAAAACCCTATTGTGTATCTCTCTATCTTAATTTCTTCTCCACCTCCAACGTCTCGAACACGCTGTTCGGATATTTCTAATTATTATTTTTGTATTTCTATTATAATTTCTGCAATAAACTTATAGTAGTTATTGTTCACAATTCATTTTTCGTCTTCCGCGTCCAATTTTTCATAAGTCCCAAATTGTATCGCCTTTAGGTCTTCTGTCCCGCATCAAATTGGTATCAGAGCTCTTGGTTAATAATATTTTTTATTCGTAAGCAAAGACCTAGGAAACAATTAAAACTAAAAAGTGGATCATGAAAAGTTCATTAAAAAGTTTAAGGATCTTTTAAATTCAGAACATGATAAATTTGTAAAAGTTACATATGGCAATCATTGTATCAGGGAAGAGACTAGTATTGATACACAAATAGAGTCAACCCCGGATCCAACCATATCTTTAGAGTGTCTACTAGTTGAACATAATAAACCTACCATAATTAAGACAACTTAGGTCTGTAGTTGAAACTAGGTCTACATTTAAAACAAAAATCAATCTTGACATTTATATATCGTCACTAGAAGAATTAAATAGTTCTAAATATTTTAATGAATTTAAAGAACCTATTATGTCTTCTATATATTTTGAAGATATCTCAATAAACAAAATCGTGAACAATTTCAACAATTTCGATTATTTGTTTGTTAAAAATAATTGTAATAGTTTGCAGGAAATAATAATTGATTGTAGGAACAATTATTTTGCTTCTTTTGACGCATCGACACAACCACCAGTTATTGAGGAGCTTGATGATAGGTCCATATTGGACATTCTACTTCTTCCACCTCCACAACTGCCAGTACCACCGTAAAATTTCGTCGCCTTGCTAGAAGCCTCAATATGGACTATCATGTCAAAGCTGAGTTCCGCCAAGACCGAGTTGGAGGACATCACCAGTAGCATAATTCTCGAATTTCATGCCTATATAATTCACAAGGAGGTAAAAATTTTAAAGACGGAAAGATTGATGGGAAACAAATATAGATTTATTGTTATCTTTTAGTTTTTTTCTGTTATTTTAGATAGAGAGTATTTTTTTTCTGTTTTATTTGTGAGGATTTAAATTATCTTAAAGATAAGCATTTATAGATTGGTTTTATCTTCTTCTTTTTATTTTTTGAGAGCCTATAAATAGTTTGTAACGTATGTAAGATCATAAGGCAACTCTAGAGGGGGGTGAATAGAGTTTAACGAAAATAATCACCAAATAAAATTTAAGTCTAAGGCCAACTTATAAACTACAGTGACAAGTTTTGAAAAATAGTGTAAGCAGAGTATAAATAAAGTTTAGAAGAGTAAACTCAAACACATAGAATTTTATCCTGGTTTCTCTCGTGGAGAACTAGTCCAGGCCCGAGAACTCTTACTCGGTGTTAATCCACTATTTGTGAAATAGGGTACACATGCGCCTTTGATCCGAAGAGCACGTCAACTTCTTACAACACGAGCTTTTGATCCGAATAGCTCAAAAACTTCAGACATGAATGAAAAGCAGCTTTTTAACCAAGCTTGTACAACTCGACTCAATTTCTAATCAGAATGGCACTTGGCACTTAGAAGAAATAGGAGTTGTCTTGTAAATGGGAAGAGTAAAATGAGTGATTTGGAATAGAGAAGATGAAGAGTGAATGAGTGATTTGGAATAGAGAAGATGAAGAGGAATGAGTGATTTGGAATTGAGAAATTATTCTCTATTTATAGGATTTTTATGGACACAGTTCGGGCCGAATTCGGATGCATAAAGTTTAAAAATTTGAACGTTGGTAGCCTGGTCTTCATGAGATGAGTCTGACTAGAAATTTAGTTTTTGAGTAACCAAGTTCGGTCAGAACTCTACCCGAGTTCGTTTGGTTCAAATTCATGCTCTTTTAGGCTCAATTGACTTGGTTTTTGGGTAGGTTTGAGTCTTGGCTCGAACATAAGGATGAAACTGGTTTTTGTAGGCTAATGTTTGAGTGGACTTTGGATTATGGTTCAACTAGATGCTAAAATGCGCTCCGACTCACATAAGTCCTAGACTCGAGGAATAAAAATTACATAACAAAGTATAAAAAAGGAACCGAACACAATCTTCTTGTCATAGCAGCTTGTGACGAAGTATCAAGACGTCTTCTAGACAAATCCATCAGAGTTGCAACATATCGGCTTGTAGTTAAGATCGATTATCAAGATCGGTTTGACCATGACCAGATGGGCCAACAATCTCCCACATTTTGATAATTGACAAAATTGCGACTGATACGACAACTGAGAATATAATGTTGCTCCCCCTGCAACGATAGCTTGTAAATTTGTAATGGTGCATAGTACGTATCGGTGTCTCCCCAGTTGTCATTTCATCGAAATGACACCTCCCCCGTAATAGTTGGAGTGTGGTAGACAATGTAAACACGAAAAGTGAAGCTGGATATCACACAAATAGGCGCAAAATAGAAATAACATTCTTTAAAGCATGAACCATAACTCATAACTAAGAGCATAAATAGTTTGGCAATGTTAACCAAGTACAAATAAAGCATCACCATAAAAATCTCATAACTAAAGCAAAATAATGAAAGATAACATCTCATAAAGATCAACATGATCACTAAATGCTAAACTAATGACCTCTACACTAATACTGATCATCATCACCGGTCTCTACCGAACGGTTGGGGTCATAAAAAGCAGCAGCAGGATCAAAGTATCTCTGAGCATCTCGATCATCAATGCGATAGCCAAAGATGGAGGGATCACGAACCATAGGAACCGGTCCGCCAGGGTAAAGAGAGGTTGTAATGCATATCCATCAGTGTGTTGGATATAGCCTGAACTTGGAGTGTGGTGCGGTGATCCATAGCATGATAGCGCTCATCCTATAATCTGTGACGATCGTCTTCCATACGGAAGCGATCCTGGAGCATAATGTGGAGGTACTCAAGAGTAACTGGTGGAGCAGCTGAAGTGGTAGCAACAGGTGGTGCAGATGGGCCAGCACTAATAGGAGTAGCTGAGGGAGTAGTAACTGAATGTGGAACAGGTGGAACAAGTGGATAAGTAGGGTCAGTCCTACGAGCAGGAAAGAGGTAGGAAGGCTCTACTAGATAAGGGCAATCATCTAAGGAAATGTCAAAGTGTTGAAATATAATTGGTAAGTACATAGCGTACAGTAAATTCCGCTTGTTCTTACAAGAACCCGAACCATAGTTTGAATAATAGTCTTTGAAAAACTAAATGGAATCCCAAAGTGGAGATGATAGATAACACAGAGCTCGAGGTTGGTGATGTCATCAGCAAAGGATTGCTTGAGAATGATCACAGTGAAAACAATACGATGTAAGTCATAAAACCATTTGTTCAGGTGTTTGGTTTTAAACTTACCAGGAGGACGAGGGTTTAGACTGCAGAGGAAATCCTTAAAAGGAGTCGAGAGTCATGCCTTCGAAAAATGTGAACTTGGTGATATCGATAAGGGGTTCACCGTTGTTTGGGATATGAAGTATTTCTTCCAAATCGTCAACATCAAACTCAATACTTATCCCGCCGACACGAGAATGAATAGAATCATCTTCATAAATCAGGTTACAGTAAAACAATTTGATAGCATTAATATAAATTAGATATCTAGATATAACCAATTCATCCAATCCCAAAGTATGCAAAGTGGACAGGTATACCGAAAATAGAGTAAAATTAATAGGACTTCCAGGACAAACGGTTCTGCCAACAAAGTCATCAAACCATTCCATGGATTGCTCAAGAGATGAAAATAGAAATCCATCAAAATCACCCTCATCGGACATTGAAGGACTGAACAGAGAATGGGATATTTTTTCCTAAATATTGGAAGAGGATGCTTTCACAGCAACTTTCCTTTTTCTTAAATAACTTGGGAGCCATTAAAAGAAAAAGAATTGGAGAGGAAGGAAGGATTATACCTTGAAAAAAATGAGAATGTGGTGAAGATCTTTAAGAAACACCCTGATCCGAAGTTTGGAGAGGTGAGAAGCCTTGAGGAGAGAGAACCAAATACCTAGGGTTTTGAAAACTAGGATTTTGATAAGGAGGAAGGAGGGGCTGCTGGTTCGTATGAGTTAGGTTTTGATGAAAAAATAGCATAATATAAGAGTTGGGTCTCGTTTCTTATTCTGGAACAGAGATAACCGAGTTGGGCCCAAGTTCGGTCTGAACTATGTCCGAATTCGATTCCTTTGAACCTTAATTCATTTTGAGACTCAATTCTCTATATAAGTTTATGTAGTTCAATTTTCTAAGTATAGAATTTTGGATTTTGGATTCAATTACTTATCATTATTTATTCCATAAAGTATCGATCATCTAGAGTTAGCTGTAGGAGCCGGATCTCAGCTAACGGTGGTCCGAAGACACTTAAATATTGGATCGCTTAAGGCTATTTACACCTCTTCGACAGAAGGGCCCTTTCGGTGTGTACCCAAAATAATCTTTATATTTATAGAAATATAGAGTAATAAATAAGATATGTAAATTACATAGCATCGGAGTCCAAAATTCATAATTCTCGACGAATAAAATTGAAGCGATCTCCAGCTAAAGGTTTAGTGAAAAATGTCTACAAGTTGATGTTCGGTGTCAATGAATTCTAAACAAATATTACCATGCAATTGATGATCTCTTAAAAAGTTATATCTAATCTCAATATGTTTCGTGCGTGAACTCAATATGTTTCGTGCGTGAATGACAGATTGAATTTTTAGTAAGATTGATAGTGCTAGTGTTATCACAAAATATGAAAATATTTTTAAAAGATAAATTATAGTCTTCTAAGATTTGTTTCATCCACAAAATTTGAGCACAACAACGTCCTGCGGCGATGTACTCAGCCTCAGTAGTTGACAATGCAAAAGAATTTTGTTTATTAGAAAACTAAGAGATTAGAGACTTTTCCAAAAAATGACAAATACTACTAGTACTTTTACGATCGACCTTGCATCCAGCAAAATCAGCAACCAAATAACCAACAAGGTCAAATGATGTGGTTTTGGGATACCACAAGCCTGTCGTCTGAATACCTTTAAGGTATCTAAGGATACGCTTAACTGCACATACATGTGATTCCTTAGGGTTAGCCTGATATCTAGCACATAAACATACAGAAAACATAATATCCGGACGATTAGCAGTTAGGTATAAGAGACTACCAATCATACCTCGATACTTACGTATATCTGTAGGCTTGGCTTTTTCATCAAGATCAAGTTTAGTGATGTTGTCATGGGAGTTCCAATAGATTTCGTGTTGTCCATATCGAACTTCTTTAGCAATTCTTTTGTGTATTTCGCTTGATTGATGAATATTTTCTGAGAATTCTACTTGATTTGTAATCCGAGGAAGAAAGTTCTCCCATCATGCTCATTTCAAATTCCTTCTGCATACACTCAGCAAACTTGTTACGTAGCATCTCATTAGGAGATCCAAAAATGATATCTACGTAAATTTGTACTAATAAAAGATTGTTATCATGAGATTTTATAAAGTAATGTCAACTTTCCCTTTTGAAAAACAATTTTCAAGTAGAAAGGAGCTAAGGCGCTCATGAATTTGAAATGAGCATGATGGGAGAATTTGCACTAATAAGAGGTTATCATGAGATTTTATAAACAAAGTAGTGTCAACTTTCCCTTTTGAAAAACCATTTTCAAATAGGAAGGAGCTAAGGTGCTTATACCAAGCGCGAGGGGCTTGTTTGAGTCCATATAGAGCCTTTCTAAACTTGAAAACGTAATTAAAAAATTTGAAACCTTCAAATCCAGGGGGTTGTTCAACAAAAACTTCCTTTTATAACACCATTTAAAAAAGCACTTTTGACATCCATTTGAAATCATTAAAAATTATGAGAACTTGCAAAAAGTACAAAGCATGCGGATAGATTCTATTCTCGCAACAAGAGCATAAATATCAACATAGTCAATATCTTTTTCTTGATTATAACTTTGAGCTATGAGACGTGCTTTGTTACGAGTGACTAAACCATCCTCATTAAGTTTATTTCGGAAAACCCATTTAGTACCAATGATTGGGTAACCATTAGGTCTAGGAACGAGTTACCAAACTTGATTCCGTTCAAATTGGTTTAGTTCATCTTGCATTGCGGAAATCCAAAATTCATCATCAAAAGCTTATACAACATTCTTAGGTTATACTTGAGAAATAAAAGCAACATTTGCAATAATATCTCTAGTTGCAGAACAAGTACTTACACCTTTTATATCACCTATTACCAAATTTTCTGGATGGTTGAGAATTTCAATCTTTTAGGTAAGCAGTCCAGATAACTTGTTCCAGTTGCATCTTCAGGGGACTTGTTAGATGTTGTCCTGATATCTTCATCATCACTATCACTTGCTACTTGACTCTTAAGCTCATCAAAAGTAACATTAATCGATTCTTCAACAGTCACAGACTTCTTGTTAAAAACTCTAAAACATTTACTCTTTGCAGCATAGCCAAGAAAAATATCTCATCAGATTTGGAATCAAATTTACCTAAGTTATCCTTAGTATTCAAGACAACATTTGCAGCCAAAAACTTTGAAATAACTTATAGTAGGAATTCTATTAAACCAAAGCTCACAGGGAGCCTTCTTCGATATAGGTCGAATAAGAACCATATTCAAAACATAGCATGTTGTATTGACAGCCTCAGTCCAAAAATATTTCGGAAGATTATACTGATTTAACATGACTCTAGCCATATCACCAAGAGTTCTGTTCTTCCGCTCCACAACACCATTTTGTTGAGTAGTTCTAGGACAAGAAAATTCATGCACAGATCCATTTGAATCGCAAAAAATTTTTAAATCAAAATTTTCGAATTCGCCTCCATTATCACTTCGGATACGAGTAATCATGAAGTCCTTTTCGTTTTGTACCTTTTTGCAAAAAGTAACAAAATTCGAAAAAGTCTCATTTTTATTTGCTAGAAAATAAACCCAAGTAAATCTAAAAAAATCATCAACAATAACATAGGCATATAGCTTACCACCAAGACTGGCGGCTCTGCTTGGGCCAAATAAATACATATGCAAAAGTTTAAGGGGTCTAGAAGTACTTACAGCATTTATTGATTTAAAAGAAGATCTTGTTGCCTTGTTCTTTTCACACTCAGCACAGACCATATTTTTCTTAAAGGTAATTTCGGGTAAACCTCTTACCAATTTCTTTGATGATAGTCTGGCTATAGTGTCAATATTTGAATGTCCAAGGCGCATATGCCACAACCAGCTTTCTTCTTTGGTTGCGTATAAGCATCTTCCTGCATTGTTAGTATTTTTCAAGAAATAGAAAACATATATATTATCTTCTCTTATTCCCTCATAATTTATCTTACCAGTAGATCTATCATAAATGGAACATGTCTTTCATAAAATTAATGTCATAACCATGATCAGCCAATTAACTAATGCTAGGTAGGTTATGTTTTAACTCTGTTACTAAACATACATTTTTAATAACCGGAGAAGGATGAATACCTATATCACCATTACCTATAATATGTCCTTTTAGATTATTGCTATAATATCCTTTTAGATTATTGCCGAATGAGATGTATCATTCTTTCTTCATCGACAGAGTTGCGAATAGATTTGCATCACCTGTCATATGACGTGAGCAACCGCTATCGAGAATCCACTTGCCTCTAATGTGAGAGGGCAGGTCTACCTACAACACAAGTTGGAAATGTAACCTTTGGTACCCACTTTTTTGAGGGTCATGATGTGTTAGTTTTTGGAACCCAGATATATACATGCATATCAACTAATTTTATAATTCTACATTGTGGTGATATGTGTTAGATTTAATCCTGTTGAGGAGGTTGAAGCGGTTGCTATTTGGATTTCAACAAATCCCTAGTCTTTAGGAATTCTGTTTGTTCTACGCGGTTAATTTGTTTTGATTTGTTAGTTAGAAAATCGTTAGAGGGTGCTATCTTTTAGAGTTGTAAATGGCTATTTAAAGGCCAAGTTGAGGTTGAACATAACACAAATTATTCATTCCAAGAATAAAATACTCCTCTCATCTTACATTTGGTATCAGAGTTATGGCAACCAACGACGACCAAAGCCCCACGACGTCGACATCTATGAAGGAGACGTCATTCACCTTCAAGTACCCCATGCTGACACGGACCAACTACGCGGATTGGGCTCTCTTAATGAGAGTCAACATGCAGGCGCAAGGCCTGTGGGAGGCGATCGAACCCGGGAAAGCCGACTACCGCGACGACAGGATGGCCCTGTCCGTCATACTCTGTGCCGTGCCGCCAGAGATGCTGCGGACACTGGCAGTAAAAGACACTGCCAAGGAAGCATGGGACGCTGTGAAGATGATGCGGATGGGGGTCGAGCGCGTGCGCGAGGCCAAGGCGCAGAAATTGCGCGCTGACTTTGAATCAATGAAGTTCAAGGACGGCGAGTCCGTCGAGGACTTCGCGATGCGGCTCACGGGACTCGTCAGTGACCTGCAACTACTCGGCGACGAAATGGACGACGAGAAGGTAGTTAAAAAATTTCTTCGAGTCGTTCCATCCAGGTACACGCAAGTCGCCATCGCCATTGAGACTTTAGTGGATCTCAAGACGGCTGTCTACATCCTTAATCGCTCGCCGACACGGAGCGTCGACGGCAAGACGTCGTACGAGGCATGGCACGGACACAAGCCAAGCGTGCACTTCCTCCGCACCTTCGGCTGTGTAGCACACGTCAAGGTGGTCAAGCCGAACTTACAGAAGCTAGAAGATCGCAGCAAGCACATGGTCTTCATCGGCTACGAGCCCGGCACCAAGGCGTACCGGGTATACGACCCAGCCAGCAAGCGCGTGCACGTCACACGCGACGTTGTCTTCAACGAGGAAGCCAAGTGGGACTGGGGCGTGCAAGACAACGTAGGTGAGACATTTACTGTTGAGTATACTATACCACATGTTGAACACGCAGGCAAGTCGGTGCACGGGGGTGGCGATCCATCAACACCAGTGGCACCCAGTCCAGGGCCGTTGACGCCGGCATCCGGGGCAGAAACATCCGACTCGGTGGTACAACGTGGAGTGGAATTTGTCTTGCCACCCACCAACGCCTAGGCCATGCTCGACACCGATGACGACGGGCCACGCAGGTACAGGACCTTGGCGAGCTTGCTTGACACGACCACCGTCCGCGAGCTCGATGTCGACGAGCTGCTCCTCATGGTTGACGAGGAACCTGCCACTTTCTTTGAAGCCGAGAAACACCGATGTTGGCGCCAAGCGATGCTCGAGGAGATGAGCTCCATTGAGGAGAACCGTACATGGCACCTGGTAGACCTCCCACCCGGCCACCATCCGATCGGTTTGAGGTGGGTCTACAAGATCAAGAAGGACGAGCACGGCGCCGTCCTCAAGCACAAGGCGCGGCTCGTGGCAAAAGGCTATGTGCAAAGGCAAGGAGTGGACTTCGAGGAAATGTTCGCGCCGGTTGCTCGCCTCGAGTCCGTCCGTTTGTTGATCGCACTCGCCGCGCATGAGGGGTGGACGGTGCACCACATGGACGTGAAGACGGCGTTCCTCAACGGCGACCTCAAGGAGGAGGTATACGTCGCCCAACCTCCTGGCTTTGCTATCGAAGGACAGGAGCACAAAGTACTGAAACTTGACAAGGCACTGTACGGGCTGCGGCAAGCACCGAGGGCTTGGAACACCAAGCTTGACAGTTGCCTACTGTCACTTGGTTTCCACCGGAGTGCACGGGAGCACGCTGTTTATACACGCGGCAAAGGTCCAACTCGCCTACTTGTGGGTGTGTACGTCGACGATCTCATCATCACCGGAACAGACCCACAAGATATTGCCAAGTTCAAGTAGGAGATGAAGGCCTTGTTCAAAATGAGTGACTTGGGATTGCTCACTTTCTACCTCGGCATCAAGGTGCAGCAGTCCAATGGCTTCATCACCCTCAGTCAGGAGGCGTATGCGCTCAAAATCTTGGAGAAGAGTGGCATGGTGGATTGCAACCCGTGCCACATCCCTATGGAACCGAGGTTCAAGCTAAGCAAGGTAAGCTCAGCCCCTCCGACTGACGCCACATCCTACTACAGGAGCATCGTCGGGAGTCTCCGGTACTTGGTGCACACGCGCCCAGACATCTCGTACGCGGTGGGCTACGTGAGTCGGTTCATGGAGAACCCGACAACCGAACACCTTGCTGCCGTCAAGCGCATCCTTCGCTACGTCGCCGGCACACGTCACTTTGGTTGTCTCTACGCAAAGAAGGTGGAGGAACCACGGCTGATCGGCTACAGCGACAGTGACATGGCAGGTGACATCGACACCCGCAAGAGCACCACTGGCGTGTTATTTTTTCTCGGTCGTAGCCTCATTAGCTGGCAATCTCAGAAGCAGAAGGTCGTGGCATTGTCATCCTGCGAGGCCGAGTACATTGCCGCGACAACGACGGCATGCCAAGGCATTTGGCTTGCAAAACTCCTTGGTGACTTGAAGAACAAGGAGACCGGCAGCGTCATGCTCAAGGTAGACAACAAGTCCGCCATTTCCCTCAGCAAGAATTCCGTCTTCCATGACCGAAGCAAACATATTGATACAAGGTATCATTTCATTCGGGAGTGTGTCGAGAGAGGGAAGGTTGAGGTCGAGTACATCAACACTGAAGAGCAGCTTGCAGACATTCTTACCAAGGCACTCGGGCGAGCCAGGTTCATTGAGATGAGACAGAAGCTTGGCGTCATAGAGGTGAATCTCATGCAACAGGCTTAGGGGGTAAATTGTTAGATTTAATCCTGTTGAGGAGGTTGAAGCGGTTGCTATTTGGATTTCAACAAATCCCTAGTCTTTAGGAATTCTGTTTGTTCTACGCGGTTAATTTGTTTTGATTTGTTAGTTAGAAAATCGTTAGAGGGTGCTATCTTTTAGAGTTGTAAATGGCTATTTAAAGGCCAAGTTGAGGTTGAACATAACACAAATATTCATTTCAAGAATAAAATACTCCTCTCATCTTACAATATGTCCTTTAACATCACAATAATGACATGTAGTAGATATGTTGACACTAGGTGCAGTAGTATGATGTATATGTGAAATAGTATGTTGTGGTTTGCGTGGATACTTGTAATAGAATACATGATTAGAAGGTTTGGCCTTCTTGGGCTGTGTCGTATAGGTGTCCTTGGACTTGAGTGACACGTGTTAGATTGGAAAACAGGCTGTACCGACTGTTTTCTAGTCTAATTTTTAACTTTTTGGATGTGTCATACAATTCAGTGTATCTAGTAGTCAAGCCATTTATTCTAATAAGTGCACAACTACTTCTTCTCTGATTCTAATTCTTCCTTAAGTTTCGCATTTTCTTGAGTATTTTGCTCTATGCACTCAAAAGCGTCAAGTAAGCTAAGCTTAAGTATGGATATTTCATTAGAATCATCACAAGTAGAAGTATTCCTGACATCATTCAAAAGACAAGTAAGCTTTTCACTTTCAAGCTGATAAGATTAGATATCTTTACGAGCTTGCTTATACTTATCTCTAAGCTTTTTGTGATCCTCTAGTAAGTCACTAAATGTATTAGATAATTCATTAAAAGAAAATTCGTCATATAGAAGATTTGTACATACCTGATCAAACGTCATTAAACATACATTTGCAGCATTTTGAGGATTTTCTTTTTCTTCAGAATCACTTGCTTCGCTTTCACATCATATGCTTGTGTTGGCATGATTCCTTGAAGAAGTTCTTCTTTTGCTTGAGTGTTCATTGCGACTTTTCTTTCGAGCCATAGGACAGTCCTTTTTGATATAGCATGTCTTCTTGCAGTTATAGCACACCGGTTCTTCATTAATATTGCCTTTGTAGTTCTTCTTTCGATTTGATCTTTCAAACCTCAAGAACTTCCTGAAGTTCCAGGAGATTAGGGCTAGATCCTTATCATCAGTATCTTCGTCTTCTGAGTTGTCGTCGGAGACCTTTACTGATGTGCCTTGAATGCTATGGTCTTCTCTTTTGGAGTTGATTCTTCAAAGTCTTTGAGGTCCAACTCATGTGTCATCAGCTTTCCCATGAGTGTTTCTAGTGTCATTGTGGTAAGATCGTTTCCTTCAATGATTGTAGTTGCCTTGGGGTTCCAATTCTTGGTGAGTCCCCGAAGCACCTTGCAGATCTTTTCATGATTTGTGTAATCCTTGCCAAGAGATGACAGGGGATTTACAATATCCATGAAGCGAGTGAACATTTGGGTGATGGTCTCGTTTGGCTTCATCTTGAAAGCTTCGTACTCCTGTGTCAGTCAACTGATCTTTGATTCCTTCACCTGGGTGGTTCCTTCGTGAGTTACCTCAAGAAGCTTCCAGACTTCATGCGAAGTTGTACAGGTGGATACTCTGTTGAATTCAGTCATGTCTACAGCACAGAACAAAGCATTAATAGCCCTAGCATCAAGACTAGCATGTTTCTTCTCCAGATCAGTGTACCTATCATTGGGCTTTTCAACAAGATTACCATCAATAAATATTTTGGCTGGCGTTCTATATCCATCTATGACTATATTCCATAGGTCAAAGTCAAGTGATTTTAAATAAAAACTCATGTCTGTCTTCCAGTAGGTGTAATTTGTACCATCAAATAGGGGTGGCCTATTTGTAGACTGGCATTCACCATTGTTGGTGTAAATGGATCTAGTGGTTGCCTTGTCACTACCACATTTCCAGATTAGGGCATTATTGTAAATTTCCTGTTTAATTTAATTATGTAAATATGTGGGATGAGTTTTATTAAATAATTATAGGATGTTCTTAATGTTAGGTTTTAATTTAAACCCTAGAAACCCATTAGGTCTAACCCTAATGACCAAACCCTAATTGGTGTCCTAGTTTTAGTGAAACCCTAATTTACATTTTTAGTTTTAGATTTAAAACCCTAGAAATGACTAAACCCTAATTAAATTTAGTTCTACATGACTAAACATGAAGGGTTAACTAATCCTTTGCATTTGAAACCCTAACCCTAGCCCTATTTAATGAAGGGAAGCCTCCCTCAACTCTCTTCCTTCATGAAGAAAGCCTAAACCTAGCCTCCATTAGAAAAAAAAACCATTCCCTCCCCATAAATTTCAGGAATTAAAACACTAGAAGTCAATATCCTCCTCCATTAAAGGGAATCAAGGAGCTTGGACCAAGAAGACTTGGAGAAAGAGAACCTTCATTGGGAAACCATCTCCCAATAGGTGAGAATCCGAATTTAATCCATTTTAATTTTGTTTTTCATTTGTGTTTGGCCATTAGGAGCCCACAAATTGGTTTAGATTTCGATTTTAGGGTTTCTACATGGAGACCTAGGAGAATCTAGGATTTGGTGTACATTCGGGTGTTTTTCCCCAAATTTCAGGAACCCTAATCCTAGGGATTTCATGTAGACACGACTACATCTCCTACGTATGGGTTTAGATCTCGATTATTAGGGTTTTGGTTGAGGATTCATGGGTTCTTATGTGAATCCGTTTTTCTGCACTTCTTGTGTTTGATGGAATGATTATTAGGGGTTTGCCTATCTCTGTATTTTAATTTCTGCATATCTTGATATACATCTATATACATACATGTATTTGCATAGGTGTATAGATATGTTTCGATATTTACATATATATATACAGCCGAGCTTTGGAGATGTGCTGTGTAGTGTGTGCATTGGGGGTTCTGTGCACAGTCGGGATTGAACTGTGCTGTGTATTGGGTTTTCCTGTGCAGTCGAGTTTTGTGAGCCTATGTGTCTCAGTGAAACTGTGTGAGTGTATAAGTGTAGCTCTATGTGTATACCTGTGTGTCTGTGTGTTAGATAGTTGTGTGTGAGTGTCTCAGTCAGTGTTAGTTCTAGAGTATCAGTGAGTAGCTATCTGTGTAAACCTGTGTGTTTAGTTCTAGAGTGCCAGTGTACCTGTGTTAGGGCTTTGTATCAGCAATTGGGGTTTTGGTTGACTATAGGAGAGCAGTGGTTGTGTTCTTCTCAGTTCAGTGAGTGTAGTGTAGGAAATAGGTTTATGGGTGTTGTGTATCAGTGTGAGGTAACTGTGTTAGTTGTGTCCAGTGTTGAGCAGTTGTATCAGCTCACTGTGTCTTATTGTATCAGACACTGTGGAGTATTCTCTGTGTGGAGTCGGGTTTCCTTGTGAGTGTGTTTTGTGTGTCAGACATTGGGTAAATGGGAATCATGTTCAATACAGGAATTATCTGTGGTAGTGTTTCAGCATTCGTGTACCAGTGTCAATGTGGCAGAGAAAATTGTATCAGTGAGTTGGTAATTTGGTGTGAGTGAGCAGTGAGTTAGAGCCAGTATCAGTATTCTTTGTAAGTGTATCAGTGTTTTGTTGTGGGTATTAGTTGCTAGGGTTCAGAGATGAGTACCAGTGTGCAGTTCCTGATACTGAGTGCAGTTAGGGTGTCTATCAGTGGGCAGATGGAGTGGTGAGCAGTTGAGCTGTGTTAGGATTCTGTGTCAGTTTAGTGAGGGAGTTTAGTTGGGGGCATGTGTGGGTGTGTGTATCAGTTAGCTGATACTGTGTATCAGTAAGCTTAGTGAGTTAGAGTGTGTGCATTGGAGTAGAGCCATGTATCAGTATTCTTTGTATGAGTGTGTATCAGGGAGCAGATATATGTTGTGTATAGTAGTTCTGTGAGTTGGGTTGAATGAGCAATATGTTAAGTTTCAGTGTTGTCTCTGTGTATGTGCCTGTGTATGTGACTGTGTGTGTGTTCCTGTGTGTAGTGATCTAATATAGGAACTGTGAGTGTAAATTGTCAGTGTGAGTTAGTTCTCTATGTGAGCAGTGAGGGAAACCTACCTATTGATCCTACCAGTAGCTATATGCTGTCTTTAGGATGCATGTGTAGTCTGAACCATTCAGACTGTGAAACTGTGAATGTTGTTATGGAGTTAAGGTGGATACTTTAGCTAGCAGTTAGTGTTAGATGTGGTCACTTGACAATAGTATATCAGTGGTTAGAACAGTGTATCAGTCTCCAGTGGATTGGTGGATTTAGGGAGGCTAGTTCAGGGGTTGAGTGCCAGGGAAACAGGGAGTCTAGTGAGTATCATGGGTGTCCAGACATATACATATTAGTGTTATGTATGTGAACTAGTAGTAGAGTATCAGTGAGTTCTCTAAGGTATCACATGAAGTACTTGGTATCCTAGTTAATACATAGTGTTTAAGAGTTAAATAGTTAAGTAATACCCTAGAATCTATATAGGAGTTGTATTTATACTAAATGCCTAGTATGTAAATATTGTTTAGTATTAACATAAAGCCTAGAGTAACAAGGTTAACCTAGTATGGACTTAGACATGACCTAGAAGCCTCGCATTTAATTAGTTAAACATATTATTCCCTTAATTTAGTATTTTGACTTTGATATTCCTCAATTAGGTCATTGTGATCTCGCCTTGGACATTGATCCTCGCACTTTCCTCGGGACCACAGGCGAGTACATTCTCTGACACTTTTCGTTTTGTTGATTACTTCTATAATTCTAGTTGTATTATATACTTGATTCTGACACTGTGGATACACGGGTTAGAACCCTAGATACCCGTCATGAGGAGTCGTGATTGGAATCCATCGTGCTAGCTGGGGATGAAAAAATTATTAGTAGATTATGTGATCATATCCAACTCTACATGCATCATAGCTCACCCCACATCTCACGTCGGGTGCGGCCTGACCATTACATGCCTCATAGCGGTTATATATGATTAGCCTGACCATTACTTGCATCATAGCTAACCAGATGGTTAGCCTGACTTACATGAATCATAGCTAATCATATGTAACCAGCCTGATTCGTCCCAAGCCGATCGCATAATAAATTGATATTTCAAACACTTAGCCAGATGTTTATTCTTTATTTCAGATTCACTTGTTCTAGCATTCACTTGTATATTGTTCATTGCTAGATATTCCATTGCTCATTTCATATTCTCTAGTACTCTATATTTCCAGTATTTATATCATCTTGTATTCCTTACACTGTTTTATAGTTTTTGTCAACATAAATGAAACTGCTGTTTAGTGTTTGTGCTTCGCTCCAATCCTGACTGGATAACATTTTCAGAGGACTTGGAGGATTTTTGCCCTACCCACTACGGCCCGGGACCAGAGGGAGATTACATACCAGAAATCCCCGAAGAGTTACCCATCTTAGAGGAGATTCTACCTGCATGCACTTAGACTATCCTATTTCATGTATTATTGTACTAGACTGAGATTTGAGTTGTATTATTTGTGACTTTTGAGGACTAGGAGATACCTTTCTTCATGTGCTGTGGACTTTGGATTATGGTTCAACTAGATGCCAAAATGCGTTCCGACTCACATAAGTCCTAGACTCAAGGAATAAAAATTACATAAGTATAAAAAAGGAACCGAACACAATCTTCTTGTCATAGCAGCTTGTGACGAAGTATCACGTCTTCTAGACGGATCCATCAGAGTTGCAACGTATCAGCTTGTAGTTAAGATCGATTATCAAAATCGGTTTGACCATGACCAGATGGGCCAACAACTTCATAAGTTATGGATCGAAGAATTGAAGGAGAAATATATTTTTAGTTTGTATGATGCGATGCCAAAACCCTAGAGTGGATCTCTTTATCTTATTTTCTTCTCCGTCTCCGATGTCTATAACACGCCATTTGGGTATTTCAAATTATTATTTTTGCATTTCTATTATAATTTCTATAATAAACTTATGGTAGTTAATTGTTCACAATTTATTTTACAGCTTCCGCGTCTAATTTTTCATAAAGTCCCAAATCGTATCTCCTTTAGGTCTTCGTCATGTGTGAAAACCTCCCTTTAGTCATAATGTTGGGACCAAAGTAATTTTATTAGTATAAGAAGATTATAACTTAACAGAGGTGTAATTACAAAAATTAGTATTTTGACTTGGTTATCCTTAGTGCAATTGGTAAATAGGAAAAGTATACATTACATTAATAACTAATTAATAGAGCATGTCAAATCCAAGGTATAGACATTGATAAAAGTGATAGACATAGTTATAGACATTGATAAAAGAGATAGACATAGTTTCAAATTTTAGTACATGAATCTACGTAGTGTTGAAAATATACAAATAAATATTACTATGTGGAGGCATGTTCCTTAAGACGGGACCTAGAAAAATTATAACTTATTACAATGTGGACTTTATTCTTATTTTTATAACTGGCCCAAGTTGGGACCATAACTTTTTATGACTATGGAGGTTATTCCTATATAGTGTACAAGTATAAAGAGGTTTTCCTGTATCACATAAATATGTATCACATAAATAAGTCGTTGACACATTTTCCCTCCAAATGTGAAACTGAAGGATCTTATAGTATTAGAGTACGATCCTCCCTTGCTTCCTCCCTAGTGTCCATTTACACCTCCATATTATTAGCCAACTTCAAATCACTTCAGAAGTGTTATGTGGCAGAACCTTCCCTTCTATTCTTTGTCTGCATGTGTAACACCTACCTATTCTTACTATTGTTCACTTTCGAAGTCACAAGCAGGAGCAGGACGGGAGCGGAGGCGGAAGCGGGGGAGCGTGATTTCTTAGAAGAGTTTAAAGTTGAAAACATGATAGGAACATGCACTAATAAATTTTTTATGCTTATTAATTATTATTATCAAAATTTATAGATATCTTAATATTTATTAGAATTTATAAAGTTCAGTTCAAAGTTACAGATAGATCATTCGTATGGTAAATTTTATGATGTCAAGGTAAGAAATCATTAGTTTATTGTTACTTTGATGAACCTATATTAAAAATTCTTCAACTTTCTTCCCAAATATTTTGTTCTCTTTTAAAATTCTGGTCATGTTATTGGAAACGTTGATGTTGTCGGCAAAACGTGCTCCCATCGCAGAGGAAACGAGCTTTCGTCGCCAGAAAAATGAACTTCCACGTAAAAACTGCCGAATCGAGGTTCTTACTAAGATTCGTTGGTCTCCTAGGATTTTCTTACTAATAAGTTATTCAACTTCAAATCAAATCATCAGTAATTTAGATATGAGTTGTAAGATGCTAATTTAGATATGAGTTATAAGATTCAGTAACTAGCTTGCACATATGTTTGTAATTTATTAAAGTAATCTCTGATAGTTTGTCCTGGCAATTGAGCCAGTTTTAGACCACTAAGACCAGCAGTAAAAAGTGAAAGATAATGCCCAAGGAATTTTCTAAAGTGTCAAATATGTTCGAGCGAGGGTGCCGCTTGGGGAAACAGCGACGATTGATGCTTGAATCTTGGAGGTTGGATAGCGAGGGTGTCGCTTGGGGAAACCACAACGATTGTTGCTTGCATCCTGGAGGATGGAGGTTGGAATTTTTTCAAGTGCCAAATATGTTCGACCGAGGGTGTCGCTTGCAAATAACGCAATGATTGTTGCTTGCATCCTGGAGGATGGAGGTTTGAGGCAAAAAAACAGCCTCTCCACAAGAGGAGACCCACCTATGGCCAAGGGTCGGATGCTACTCCCATGAGCTTTTGATTTCCTTTATAAAGTCTTTGCCTGTCTTGTTATTTATTTATTTATTTTATAATTCAACCACCAAATGATGGTCCAGATGGCTAAGGGATGAGCTTAAGTGGGGGGATCTCGAGTTCAAACCACAATAGGTTTGGTTTGTAATCTTTTTTCTTATAAATTATATATTATGCCTCCCTAAAGATGTGTCGAATCACTTTCTGTAATTAGTTCTCTGAATATAAAATTGACAACGGACTTTGATTGGTAGTGATCTAGGAAGAACATATATTAAAAACAGCTTTAAGTATTGACTTTTTCAAACCGTAGGAAATATTGAAACTGACCAATTCAAAACCACTAAAAACCCTCGTAACTGCTGCTGAAATGAATACTCATAGGAAAGGTCTGAACTAATAATGAAACCAAGTTTATGAAACTTCATAACCGAAGCCATTTTAACGTCATTTTGGATATTGATTTTTTTTCGATTTGTCGATATATTTTTATAAAATTTAAGTCAATACATTATCGTTCCCTTGGGAAAAAATTTGTGTCCTCCATCGCCGTTCCATACACATGGGGGTAAGACTGTATATGTTGATGCACCCCTAGACACTGCATAAGCAGGAGTCTCGTGGAACTGGAATGCCTTTTTTTACCAAATATGTTTGAGCGATTGAAACTTACATCATTTTGATATTTTTAATGTTTTACTCAGTCATGAGAATTACTTAAAATCCCTACAGATATTTATCATATTCTGTGCCCCAGTCAATCATGGGACTGCATATTAGAATGAATAAATATTGCTGTATGACAGTATGAGATTCAGGTTCTAAATGAGGTAACTATGTTAATCGGCAGAGCTAATAAAAGCAAATTGCGTGGATCACAATCATATTAATAGTAATTCAAGTTAACGATTTAAACAGAAAGTAAAGACATCATAGTCCCTTTGTGAAGAATAAGAAGAAAGGAAGCCAAATTTGAGTGCAAGTACTTATTGTGAAACAAGGCAATAGTTCTTTTGTGAAGAATAAGAAGAAAGAAGCCAAATTAGAGTGCAAGTATTTGTTGTGAAACAAGGCACATATGACATGAGTGAAGTCTGGAGATGGAGATGGAGAGAAGAAGGAGAAGAGAGAAGAGAGAATATGAGAAAGGAGATTGCTAGGGCTTAAAACCCTAGGTTGCATCTCATGTCTATTTATATAAATATGCAATACACCCACAATTACTATTATACCCTCATATGATAAATAATAAAATAAAATAACTCTAACACCCTCCCTCAAGCAGGAGCATAGAGATCAGACATGCCCAGCTTGCTACATAAATCAGAAAATGGACCACGAGCAAGTGGTTTGGTGAGGATATCACCTAATTGATCCTCTGACCGAACATAAGGAGTGACAATCTGTTTCTTCAGCAACAAATCACGAACAAAATGACAATCAACCTCGATATGCTTCGTGCGCTCATGAAACACCGGATTACTTGCGATAAACATTGCCGACTGATTATCACAATACATCTCCATCGGAATAGGAATCATGATTCCCATTTCATGAAGAAGAGACCACACCCACATCATCTCAGAAGCTGTATGAACCATCGCACGGTACTCGGCCTCTGCACTAGAACGAGCCACAACACTCTGCTTCTTACTACACCACGTGACAAGATTGCCACCCACAAACGTACAATAGCCAGAAGTAGACCTCCTATCACTGCGACTGCCTGCCCAATCAGCATCACTGAATCCAGTCACCGTAAGCAACTGGGAAGGTTTGTACAACAAACCCTTTCCAGGTGCACCCTTCAAGTATCGAAGAATGCGAGAGATAGCCTCCCAATGTGGTTGCCGAGGGGCATGCATAAACTGACTAACTACTCCAACTGCATATGTGATGTCTGGTCGAGTAACAGTAAGATATATAAGTTTGCCAACCAAACGTCTATAATATCCAACATCCTCAAATAACTCTCCCCTGTCAGCATCAAGCTTGTCATGATAATCCATAGGAGTCTCAACTGGCCGACACTCTAACATCCCAGTCTCGGAGAGCAAGTCTAGAACATACTTGCGTTGTGACAGATACACACCTTTCTTAGATCGAGCAACCTCGATTCCAAGAAAATATCGAAGAAGACCCAAATCCTTAGTATGAAACTGACGACTAAGGTAGGCCTTCAAGTCCACAATTCCAGCATGATCACTCCCAGATATAATGATATCATCAACATAAACAATCAACACGATAATACCTGCTGAGGAAGAATGGCAAAATACTGAATGATCTGATGTGGTACGCCGAAAGCCATACTGAATGAGAACTGAACTGAACTTGTCAAACCAAGCACGAGGTGACTGTTTCAGTCCATATAATGCTTTCTTCAATCGACATACGAGTCTTTTATTTCCTGTTACAACATATCCCGGTGGTTGATCTATATAAACCTCCTCCTGTAAGTCACCATGCAAGAAAGCATTCTTTATGTCCAGCTGATATATAGGCCATTGGTGATTAACCGCCACAGAAATAAGAATCCGAACTGAATTCAGCCGAGCCACTGGAGAGAAAGTCTCCATATAATCCACGCCATATGTCTGAGTATATCCTTTGGCAGCCAACCGTGCCTTGAGGCGCTCAACAGAACCATCAGGGTGATATTTAACAGTGTACACCCATCTACAACCCACTGTTTGTTTTCCAACAGGAAGTGATGTAAGCTCCCAAGTCTGATTTTGATGTAAAGCATACATCTCCTCATCCATTGCACTTTTCCAACCAGAAGATGACATAGCCTGCTTGTAAGTTTTGGGAATAAAAGTAGAAGACAATGAAACAGCAAATGCATGAAAAGATGATGAAGCACGGTGTAATGAAACATAGTTAGAAATGGGATGCTTATTCTTTGTGGTACAAAGGCGTTGTTTTTTCCTGAGAGCAATAGGAAGATCATCTGGATCTGTGGTGATGGGAGCAGAAACCTCAGGCACGGAAGATGATTGGTTGAAGGCTGAATTCTGCAGAACCACTGGCCTGTCCTTGGATCTCTGATAAACCTGTAAATGGGGAATGGAGACAGAAATTGATTCAGGAATGACCGGAAGTGGTATGGAAGATATCAAATCTGTTGTAAAAGGAATACCACGGTCTCCTGAAGGAAAGAAGGGGGTAGACTCAAAGAATGTAACATCCGCACTGACATAATATTTGCGTGACTGTGGACTGTAACAACGATAACCTTTTTGAGTACGGGGATAACCAAGAAAGACACACTTCAGAGATCTAGGAGCCAACTTATCTCGATTAGGTTCCAAGTTATGAATAAAAGCGACACAGCCAAACACTCGAGGAGATAAGGAAAAGGGTGCGACATCTGTATGTAATATAGTAAATGGAACTTTGTTATTTAATACAGATGATGGCATGCGATTAATAAGATAACATGCAGTAAGAACGGCATCTGCCCAATACTGTTTGGGAACATGCATATTGAACATGAGAGTTCGAGCCACATCTAAAATGTGTCGATGTTTGCGTTCGGCTATACCATTTTGTTGAGAGGTGTGGACACAACTGGTTTGATGAATCATACCACGATCAACACAGAAACTGTTCACAGAAGATTGAGTATACTCCAAAGCATTATCAGAACGCAGAATTTTGATACGTTTATTAAACTGAACATAGACTTCATTATAAAAGGCAGATAACACATTTGGAAACTCAGATCTTTCTTTCATTAAATAACACCAAGTCATTCTGGAATAATCATCAATAAAAATAACAAAATACTGAAATCCTTTCGGACTTTTGACTCTAGACGGACCCCAAATATCAGAATGAACAAGATCAAAAGACTCTAATTGACGACTCTCACTACGACGAGGAAAGGAACTACGGTGATGCTTGCCTAACTGACAAGCCTCACATTCAAGACTAGATACATGACTCAAACTAGGAACAACTTGACGTAACTTAGCCAAAGACGGATGTCCCAAACGATAATGCCACTGCAACGGAGAAGTAGAAACAGAAGTGAAGGCCTTTCCAGGTAGATCCAAGTAGTACAGTCCATCTTTTTCATGCCCCGAACCAATCGTCTTCTTCGTCCTGAGGTCCTGAAAAATACACGAATTGGGAGAAAATGTCACAGAACATTGAAGAGATTTGGTTAACTGGCTCACAGATAACAAATTAAATGAAAAATTAGGCACATATAATGAATCAAATAATGATAGTGATTGAGTAGGGTGAATGGCACCTTTCCCAAGCACAGGACGAGTAGACCCATCAGCCAAGATAATATTATGTTTCATGGAACTACGATTATGAAAGATAGATGTTATACCAGACATGTGAGAGCTCGCTCCTGAGTCGATGACCCAAGAGGTGGATGGTGACTGGGTTGCCACAAAAGCAGGATTACCTATATGTGCCATGGTTGCAGTAGGTTGGGAGGTGGTACTAGCAAGCGCGTTCAACTTCTGGAGGATCTGTTGAAATGGAGATGAGGTATCGGACGTTGAAGTCTGATTGAAACCCGAAGTATCATCTCTGGGAGCAGAAGTGGTGTCCTGGGACTGCATATTTTCATCATGCACTTGATGTGCATATTCTGGTTTGCCCCATTTGTCCCAACAATAGTCTTCTACATGACCGAGCATTCCACAATAGTTACACTTTCGTGGTTGACCACGGCCACCACCACCGCGGCTACCACCACCACCGCGACCACCACCACGACCATTGTCTCTACCACCACGGCCTCCTCCTCGACCAAAACTACGACCACCATCTCTACCGCCACGTCCAATACCACGTCCACCACCACGACCAACAGCACTAGAAACGAGGGCAGAAGAGTCAGTACTCGGCACCACAGAACTCTGTCCCAGAAAGGAACGATTGAGACGGGAGAAAGTATCTGCCACCGTAGGTAACTGCTCTCCAGCAAGGATTTGAGCTTTATAAGGTTCGAGCGCAGGATCCAAGCCGGCAAGGATGAGTGAAACATGAAACTCTTCCTTCTGCCTCCGAGCTTCCTTCAAATCAGTAGTAACAGGATGATATTGAAGCAGTTCCTCCCACAAAACCTTCTTTGAAGCCAGATATTCATTCACAGGCCTCCCATTTTGCTTTGTATTGAACAATAACTCGTACAACTCATAGATACGGGCAACGTTTCGCTTCTGCGAATATGATTCTTCCAGAGATGCCCAAATCTGTTTGCTTGATTCACACCACTGAACATTAGCAGCGATATGTGGTTCCATACTATGCCACAACCACGACATAACGTATGCATCTGCACTCATCCAATCTTCATACTCAGCGGACATTTCAGGCAGGGGTTCGTCCGTCAAAAACTTCAACTTCTTCTTCGCCCTTAACACCACTTTGATAGACTTGGACCAGGCAAGGTAGTTCGCACCATTGAGTTTCACCGCTGTAATCGACTTTCCCAATTCATCATTATGAATAACAGTAAAAGGAGAACCACCTCCGCCACCACCACCACTATTAACCTCGCTAGAAGATTCGGTCCCCACCATACTTGCAGATGCAACAGAAAGACGAGATCTTTGAAACCCTAGATCTCACAACGAACCTCAACCGACGACGAATAACCAACGGAGATCTGTAGAAACCCTAGATCTCATAAACGAACCACGAACGACCACGAACAGCGAACGACGAACGGCGAATCATGAAAAGTAGTTCGATCAGCCCTGTCAGGGATGGGATGTACAGTACTTACAAATATATGCTCTGATACCAAGTGAAGTCTGGAGATGGAGATGGAGAGAAGAAGGAGAAGAGAGAAGAGAGAATATGAGAAAGGAGATTGCTAGGGCTTAAAACCCTAGGTTGCATCTCATGTCTATTTATATAAATATGCAATACACCCACAATTACTATTATACCCTCATATGATAAATAATAAAATAAAATAACTCTAACAACATGTATGATCACAACAGATAATTCCTTGCAATGTAAGATACATGGGTTCCAAACCCAATTTGAACTCTCCACTTAATAATGCTAACATTCTATTTGTTTAAGCCTTGAGGTCAAATCAAAAAAAAAAATGTAGAAGAATTAGTCATTTAACAAATTTAGTTATCTAGCATAAGCCTTGCAATGTGCTCGGGCCTCGGGGAAATGGTAAAGCCAACATCTAGAGAACTATAATTGACAAGGCCAACAGTAGAACACCTTTAAATCTATCAAACATTAAAGTACAATTATCTGTAGATATATAGCAGAGATGAGGTCAACGGCTATCAGTGATGGAACATCTTACCGAACTGAAACAGTACAGCTTCTTGAACCAAAACAGGGACGGCTCATAAAATCAGATCTACTTGGGTATCAATATCAAAGTCCTCATGAGGTGCCACATTTTCTAGAATTTGAAAAATACATCAACTATTTCAAATTTGTAACACCTAGAAAGTTAGGATAAATAATCATTGGGAACAAGTGAATAGTTAGTTGATATGTCCTAGTAATTTTTCATTGATCACTGACAGATTATATGCCTCAAATGGGGACAACTGCATGATATAACAAAAATTGACTATCCCAGAACTTTCGACAGAGTAAGAATGTGTAAATTGACTATCCCAGAACTTTCGACAGAGTAAGAATGTGTTTTAAAATTCACATCTCATCTCAAATATTGCTAAAAGTACAGATGAAGGATAAAGATGACACACTCACATTGATAGTACAGGAATTGCTGATGGGATACAGCCAGTTACATGCAACAACAAAAAAAGTGAAGTTAGCATCAGTTAAATATCAGATAATTGATAAATATGTATATATATGGTTATGTGTGCATGTATGTCACAGAAAAAAGCAACAAGATGAAATTAGATAATAATATAAACGCTACTTGATAAATTTTAGATACTAAATAATAGTTCAAATAAATATGGTCAAGCTATGCACAACAATGCACATAAGGCAACCACAAGTTCTATCCCCATGCATAGTCCTTCAAATTAAAGATTTGCTACTGATCAGCTGCCTTAACAATCTCCATTAAAATGCATCATCTTTCAAGGTCTAGGATATTCAAATGCATCATCTTTCCAGTATATTGGAACTTTCAAGGTCTAGGATCCTCAAGGGAAGGGAGATCAAAAAGAACTTCATACCCACCCTCAACCTTTGAGTACCATCCAATGGGTGAATATCATGGAATTCGTATCTTTCAAGGAAAATAAAAATAAAAACACTTTCTTGCCAATAGCTCAGGATGTGTAAAGCTTCTTTGAGGAAAATCACATGCTCATCTACATCTTACAATTACCCAATTAAGGACATTTTCCGATTTTGACTAAACTAAGGCGCACGTATCAAGTTTAATGCTTATGACTTGGATATGTATGCAGTTCTTGTCTCAAACCTTTGCCCAGTTTTCTCTTTCCTTTCTCCTGCTCAAAAAAGCCATCTTCTTCTTGATTTCCCTTCCCTTGCCCACATTGCTTTCTTCAAAAAATCAACACTTGGGGAGTATTGAAGCTATATCTCAACTCTCAAGATGGTTGCAAAAAATTCAGACATGAGAGAACTCAATCTTATCACTAAGTCCTAACTGCACAAATATAGGATAATTTTCATGAAGAGTACCTACAGAGTAAAAATCCTATAAAAAAAAGACCAATTCTCTAACTATACAATGTCATGAGAAGACATATGTTCAACAACTTCATGTACCCGTGCCACAAATGAAATGCATGAAGTTACTTTGACTTCACACATTTATGTGGTGGAGGGAGGAGTTTGTTTGGGTTGACTATTTCAGTCAAAATTTGATTCAGTGTCCTTGATAGTACTTAAAACCATTAAACATCAGAATTGCTAGGAAAATGATTTACAATATATCCAATGATAGTCGATAAGACTAGTGATTTCTAGGTTGTTTGATGCTTTGGCATGTAGTAGTTGGGAAAATTAATCAGTTTTACTCTTTTATCTTTTATTTAGCAATGCTAAACACAATATCCTACCAGTTGTTGCGTTCACCAAAGCTGTTCTATAAAACATACCACTAATTGAACCGTTATTTTTTCATCAATTTTCGAATCCAAATGAAACTATTCCCTTATATAATTCACTCCTTATACATGCACATAACATTAGACACAGGCCACCAGATGAAAGAAAGAGTTCTAGCAATCATTTTGCTCACCAAGCTGTTAAACTTCGTAGTAGCAGCTGCACCTATAATTTTGTCAAAGTACAAACATCCATATTAGATAGGAACTTAATACAATTTTGAAATTTCGATATCAATTAAATATTAAGAATCCATGATTATTTATAATGAACTCAGTGCAAGCCAATTCCTGATATCACTCTGTAATCATATATAGTTCTAATAGGTTATGGCTGCAAAATGTAGGGTTTTATGTGTGAACATATTTTACAGATTAAGGATAGAAATTTTGTGTAGTATACAGGTATCTGGATCCTTAGTGAATAAAACTATTCATATTACATGTATCCACAAAACATATTGAAAACCAAACTATAGTAATAAGTCCTCAACCTCAAACTACAAGAATCCAGATTAAATTAACTATAGAACACTAGCCAGATACTGCCAGATTCTATCTGATAAGTTCTCAGCCACCAACATAACATGAGAATTAGCTTATATTCTAGGCGAAATTCTTTCAATGGAAATCCAGCAAGTCATATTAACAATACAATTGAGTGAGGGATGATATCAAATAGTGCCATGAAGTTGAAAGTAAATCATCATAGCAAATTGAATCATCTTACCTCTTTGTCTAGAATATTTTCTAGACTAGTGGAACTTGTAGGTTGCTCCTTTGGTTGCATCAGCTTAAACTGCATGACCTAAAAGTTAGGTTTACCTACCCGACAATTGGCCTCCTAGGTTTTATTGCAAAACCCTTTTTTTTGCTGACAGCTACCTCTCCTAGGAGTTTGGCACAAGAATAGAGGGTTGGCATCGGGTTGCCAGACATCATAATAACTATTTTGTCAATTTTCTTGGGAAGCATTCTCATCCTCCACTGCCGACCCCATTACAATGGAAGAAGGCCTGATGCTGATGATGACTTTAAATTGTACAGAGCAGATGTCTAAAACTCTTCAAAAGGCATTTTTTGTATAAATTCCATTGACATTTTGAACAATCAAAACAAATTCAAAATAAAATATATATCATTTGTTCCACCTAAGCATACTCCCCTCCAGGTTTCTCCTAGTTCAACAATGGTAGTACACAATCCTAAGTTTCTGCATTAATAGGCTTCTGGATTGAAGATAGAAATGTTGATGTTGGCAATCAAAACGGATGAATAACACATGATCCAAGATTATAATGGTTAACAAAGAAAAATAAAATTCATGTATTCAAGAGAAACTAAACCATCAACTTAAACCATTTAACACCCCTAAATATTATAATACATAGTAGTTTCAGATCAGTAGGGAATGCTTGCATCAAATTCAAGAAACTAAACAGACACCCTTTTTAAGGTGCGACAGCCTTGAGAATATAAGCCTATAAATAGTATTCACCAGTGATAGTTCATCAAACTAAGAAACATAATGACAAGACTACATCAAAACCAGAATCGTATATCGTTAATCTAAACCACTATAACCACTTAGGCAAGCATGACGGGAGAAATCATGATGAAGCACAATGCACTTTTACCTAACATTTTGCCCTGTAATAAATTCATCAAAATATTACACAGTTTATCTATATTACTGAAGTAGAGAGTAAGAAACTGATGAAATAATTCGTAAAACATACACATGAGATTGAATAGACGAAATGGTGCCAACTCGAACTTGATCTTTGGAAGGGAGACAAAAGCCCACGATACAGCCCCTACCCACGGCTCTGATGGTATTAATCGCAACTTAACCCATAGTTCCCCATCAATATCAAAATCACGGATTCCAACGGGAACAACTACTGGGATGATACCAAATTTCAGTGATAAAGACAGCAACATGCGAGCACGACCTGTATAACGAAGACCAATATGATACCTGTCATAAGAAGTACTCAGTGAATCAAATAAAATAACATTGTTATCCATACAGTCGATCAAAAAGAGCCGGAAGCATTGATCCAAAGTTCTGAAGGGAAAGCAGCACCGCTTGGTAAAATTATATCAAATAGTATAGCAACGTCCTACGCAATGAAAAAGAATATTGCAGCGTTATCAAAGGCGCACACTTAGAGACTAAAGGCAAGTCGAAGCGGCTTTTTGTCGTCTTTTAGTGCCTCAGGCGCCACACTATCATCGAGGCTACGCCTAGGCGTGCGTCTTAGCTGAGACACTACTGAGGCACTTGTCTCATTTACAATTGTCCTCTACCAACAATTTTACTTATTTATCCTTCATTAAAACTGTTCTAAACATGGCTCCCAAGGATACAAAAGGAAAACAGATCTCAAGGATGCATGAGAGAAACAAGGGTTATTAATCCAGTGGCGAATATGATGATAACATAGATGATAATGTGGGAAAGGATGTTGAATTTTTTTAGATGATATTAATAATATCATAGATCACATGAATTTTATATGATATATATATGAGTTTCCTTGTTTCGTTTGCATTTGACAATTAGTTTGAAACATGATGTGGGACTAGACTTATTAGTTATACCATGATTACCTTTAAACTTAGTTGATTTCATTGTAGTCATAATGATATGAAATTTGTGTTTGCCAAAATCTTGATTTCTTGATGATTGTAATTTATTTAAGTTATGATAAGATTGAATTTTGTAATATGATCTTCTTAACTTGACGTCTCGCTTGACTTAGGCAAGTTCCATCACCTAAAGCACTACGAGACCTTAGCGCCTTGTCACCTTAAGAACATTGGACCATCATTGAGATTCAAAAGGTAGTACGCATGGGAGATGGAAGATTAGGAAGAGAAGACACGATGGCTGACCCTAATATTGTAGAGAAGAATAATTTGTGGAGAATAGTCAGCATATTCTCAAAAGCATATTCTCAATAGGAGAGTGTATTCTTATTTATAATCACCCGATAATACAAAAACTCTATTAAGTCAAGAAATAAATATAAACTCAAGGACAATATTCGAAACTATATGTGTATATATAAACTCTTTGCCCAATCTACAAATATAGACAAATATTTTACTGAACTTTAATACAGCCAGACAACCTACAAATCCTAAAATAGACTGAAAACATACCAAAAAATATAGGGGTGAACATGGTCGGGTTTGATTTGGTTTTTGGGACAACCCTGAACAGAACCGTCATATTTTGGTTCTCTAAAATTAAGAAACGGACCATTCGAACCTACAGAACCGGACCATCCGAACCTACAGAACCGGACCATCCGAACCTACATAACCGGACCAACCCAACCCATCGATCTCTGTTTGGTTCTTTTACTTAGTTCTACACATCAAATAAATTATCCTAAAACCTATCAAAAAGCTTTCTCAAAATTTCATACTAAATAGATAATGTCTTGAATTTGTAGACACAAATTGGTCACGGTCAACCTGATTCTGATAATCGACAATACCAAGTCTAAATACAAAAAACAGTTACTAGACGTGAAGAATAATTACTGAAGTCAGGCCACACCATTACTGAAGTCAGGCCACATTACTACTAAAGACAGGCATCTGCACCAGACATCTGGATTCTCTGTTGTCTAGTCTTCTCTTATTTCAAGCATTGTAATCTTATATTTTATTGAGTCTAGGACTTATGTGAGTCGAATCGTACTGGCAACTAAAAAGTACTCGGTCCACTCACAAAAGCCTACCTCAGTCCACTCATATATCCTGAAACCTATCCACCCAAAATCATACCAAAACTAACCTGAACCAAAGCTAAGACCATTCTGAAGTAAGCCAACCGAACTCGGGCCGAACTCGGTATATTTGGCCAG
The DNA here is from genome assembly GCA_036927795.1 of Iris macrosiphon. Taxonomy (NCBI): domain Eukaryota; kingdom Viridiplantae; phylum Streptophyta; class Magnoliopsida; order Asparagales; family Iridaceae; genus Iris; species Iris macrosiphon. Next base: position 78,752,517 of record JAYESA010000001.1, on the reverse strand, counting down.
TTGTGAAATGCCTGATTTTGTGGCACCAACGTTCGAAAATTCAAATATTTTGAGACCGAATTCTGGTCGAACTGTCCTAAAATACCCTATAAATAGACTTGGAATTTCACATTCTTACTCATCTCTTCTCAAATTTTCTATCCATTAGTGAGTAAACCCCTGAGCTTTAACCTTCTCATCTTCAATGTTCTAATCCTTTGATGACCAAAAAAGTGTCATAATCCACTATAAATTCATTCAAATACTCACGACAATCGTCAATGACCAATAATAATTTTAAACCAACGAAATTATTTTAGTACACTCGGTCCGATTCGGTTTCAAACGAATTTTTTTTTTTTTAGTTTCTTAACCATGAACTGGACCGGAAAGTTTAAAAAAAACAAAGTACCGGACCGGACCGAACCGTGAACATAAAAAATCAATGACCCGACCCAACCCTAGTTTTTCATTTTAGTTTGGTTCAATTTCAGTTCTTGCACACCCCTAAAAACTGGTATTGGTTCAAAGTTCTGACTTGACCTAAATTCATACTATTGTACCAACTATAAAGGAGATAATTAGAGGTACCTGCACAAGCAAACATTCAACATTCACTCTTGCTTGCTCGTGATACAAGATCTCAATAAAGATAGAAGCCATCTTAGTCACTTAAAATATATGCATTCAAACAAAGCAAACAGAAACCCATTAAGTTCAGGTAGCATATAATAGGAACATTAATACATTATAACATATAATACCACCAATTGCAATAAAAGACAAAAGGAAACAATTCAAGCTTGTAATTACCTTCAGCACGAACAGTGAAATTAAGCAGTCTTTGAAACTCCCAAGTATGGTAAATATCTAACCAGCGAGTCATTATAAGATTGAAAAACCCACTTGATTGTGTAAAGTAATCCGATATCCTCTCAGAACAATAATTACTTGAAAATTATATACAATACAGTTAAGATTTACCCAGAAATTAGCAAAAGGAAGTGCTGCATATTGGTTCCAACAATCAGCATGCTCTTACCATCACTTTAACCCAATTGGTCTCCTATCGTGTAGATATAATTTACGAAAAATAGTTACCACGTTCAAAATAAAAGTTCACTTACAGTGCTGTTTTATATTGTTAGGTACAAAAAGTGAATACATATCCGGTGAATAGTAATGCACATTTAAAATAAATGAAGCTTGCACTTTTTCTTATTTTTTACATATAAACTCAAAACGGTCGTATACTTATAAAAAGGGTTAAGTGGCTGGAAATAACGAGGAATACTTTATGTACCCATCAGGCACAGGGCGGGTTCAAATTCCAGTTCACTTCCCACCTAGGGTGTCAACTTGTGATACATATCGTGTATTGAGTTGCTTGTGTATTGTATCGTTATTACCTATCAGCCTATATGTATCGTATCGGATCAAAAGATATGTAACGAAATAATAGTATACCATATATTATCATAAGATACATATTGTGTATGATGCTTACCGTGTATCATAAGATACTAACGACGTAGCTGCCCACACGTCAGCAAGATTTCATTCAGGCCCACTCTTTACATGGGGGTCTCGTATTGAACTTTCTGGTAATAAATTATAAAAATATAGATCCCGTGTGCACAAGTTTGAATATTAAGCAAGGTTCAAAGTATCGGTATCGGACATTTTGTATGAGTATCGGTATCGGCAGTATTGGATCGGAGTATCGAATTTTTTGGTATCGACAGTATCAGCAATATTAAAAAATTAAAAAAATTAAATAATACTTTACAAATGTATACATTATTTAAGTAATTTTGTGTTTTTTATTATAAATATTTTACACATACAAAAAGAAATACTAATATATGAAGGTTTATTCTAAAATAATTTATAATAGCATTCATTTCCTATGTGTAATTATTTAAAAAAAAATTGTGTTATAAACCAAAAGGCGCTCATGGTTTTTCTAGTAAACCACGGTTCACAATTGGCCAATAACAAAATTCCAATCCCACTATTGCAAAGCGAGACCCTCTGAGAGCTTGTAGGTTTAGGGTTTGCGGTACTCCTTTGTCTCCATTCTTTCTGATATAGACATTTAGTAATATTATTAAGCTGTGATTTTTCAAAATTGATATTTTTAGTAATAAATTGTAGAATCTAGCTCACTAATCTATATCAGTTTGTAAGTTCACCAAATGTACTAGAAGGATTGCTACTCCACAAATTCACTACAACTTTGCAAGTGACGGGGAGGAACTCACTGCAGATCATTAGCGCGGCGCGAGGTCCTGCGCTCAACGTTCCTAACCGAGAGCGGCTCCTCCCCGAGCGAAAACTGCCTGATCTCGACCCTCCGCACGTAGTCGGGCTTCTTGAGGTCGTCGATCACGGGCTGCAGCGACCTAACGACCCAGCCCTCGATCCCGCCCCTATACACCTTCCACAGCTTCCCTAGGACCATGTTGACCCACTCGACCGACTCCTTCCTCTGCAGGTCCTTCTCGAGGAACAGGGAGAAGCTGGTGGGCACCTGCGGCCAGGACCCCGGCGGCCGTGCGTCCCGCGGGGGGGTCCTCACCTTGCGGGGCGTCAGGAGCTTGTCAAAGAGGACCCCGACGAGGAAGAAGAAGAGGAAGAGGCCGGCGGCGATGGTGCGGTTGATGGGGGGAGACGGGATGGGGATGGGGTGGATGGTGCCGAGCTGGGTTCGGAGTTTGTCCACCATGGGGTCGTCGTGGTAGCCGGTGAAGGCCGAGCCCATCTGCGACACCTCCTCCTCCACCGCCGCCGCCTTCGCTAAGCCAGGCCGAGTTCGGCATGTCCATTTCTTGAAGCGGAGGAATCTAGGAGAATTGCGTCGATTGAGTAATTTGCAGAAGCAGGTGAGTGGGGGTGGAGAATTGCGAAGCGCAAGCATCGATGATGCCACAGTCGTTCAAGCAACGGTCAGCGGAGTCGATTGGAGGAGGAGGAGAAGCGAACATGGAGTTGGAATTTGGAGGGAGTTGTAAAGAAAAGTAGGGTTAGGGCTTTAGAGGATTAGGCTGGCACATGGATGCATGTTAGTGGATTGAGCAATTGAGGAATTAGGGTTTGGTGGGGGATTTGGAAAGTGGAGGGTCGGAGAGAGGGAAAGGGAATGGAATGGCGCCATATCCAAATAGAAGTAAAACGTTAAAAAAAAAAAATGACGGTGCATCTGCACAAACGGAGTTTTGAAAAAACTGGGGTTTGGTGCCCTTAATTACGGGCTTTGGGACCTTTTTGGAGTTTTGTAAAGTCCAATTCTAAACTTTATTTTTGGGGGGGTTTTTGTAAAACTATACGTTATGGGTTATTCCATCATTTTTAAGGTACCAACTCTAAACATACAAATGCCTCCTAACTTAAATATAATTTCACAAAACTAGAGTTTTGTGATTCCAAACTCCGGTTTCAAATCGCCAACTCCAAAATAATCCCAACTTCATTTTAGCAAACTAGGCTTTAATTCTGAGATTTTGGTGCATGAATACATTTGGGGTTCTCAGTTTGCATTGTAGTCATCCATCTGCTCAAACGTCCATTTTTTGAAGGATATCTATTTAATACATTAGAGTCAAAAAAAAAATCATCGATGTTTCCAATGGAAGCCACGTGTTCGGACAATAGTGTCTTGCACACATGACCAAATGGAGTTTCAAATGTGACGTAACTATAATCGAATTTGGCCCTTAATTAATGTTACAACTCTAGAATCAACTTGAACCAACTAGCCTGGACCCAAAATAAAATCTAACCTCATCCAACCCAAACCTGACCAACTCGAATTCGAACTCAAACACCACTACCAAAATATGGCATGTTAGCAACGTTTTAGCGATGTCATATGTAAACGTCGCTAACTTGTATTAATTTAGCGACGAATTAAATTATCGTCGCCAAACGTCGTTGTCTGCGACGAATTACTACGATTAGCGACTATAATTAGGTAATGCGAAGAAATCGTCGCTATGAGTCGTTAGACGTTGCTATATTTTTTTTTGTGACATATAATGACAAAAAAAATTGAGATGTCGCTAATTTATTTTCTATTTGCGACGTTCAACGACGTAAGTATAAGACGTCGCTAACATTTTACATATGGCCCGATCGTTTTCACTTTCCTCCCATTTCGAACTTTTTTCAAATCGAAAAATTCTCCCCTCCCCTCTTCCCCTCCGGCGACCGACCCTCGCGCGGCCCTCCCCTCCGGTGACCCTCGTGTGGCTTCTCCCTTCTGGCGCGTCTTCTCTCCTCCGACGACCCCGTACACCTCGTCGTCTCCTCCCTCCGGCGCGGTTCTTCTCCTCATCCCTTCGACGCGGCTCCTACTGTAATACCCCGTTCCGCTCAAGCGGACTGCCGTCCCAAACGGCAATCGTGCAGTTGTCCCGACCCGCTTTGCCTCAAAGGAGAAGCAAAGGATATCCATACTTGCCCCTACAGGAATCCGGCTTGGACTTTCAGAGGCTCGCTCAGACGTATCGCTCTACCGAGGCGAATCATCGCTAAGGTGGGTGGCTACGGTGAACTTGTCTTTACTTAGCCAGCACACATAAAATCTGGAATATTCATGCTAGTCGCTAGGTGAATCACCCCCTGCATGCTAATAAATCCAACGCACCTAGCTAAGGGAATAATCCCAACTCATATTGCTTGCTAGAACATGGAAATCAAATATTGTTTATACTCAGACCCTCGCATGCTAATTCTCTTAACGGTTTCAACTCTCGGCTTACCTTCGGGTCCGAGCAACGTGCCTGTTCATGTTCCTTAGAAACGCATGCCTGTCTGCTTGAATGTTACCGTGTTTTCATCCAAACCCCGGGAGACTACTACGTAGTCGTTCCGTGCCTGAACGAACCTGCAAGTATCCGGGACCGTTAGGTCACCAGGCAGCCCCGAACCAGGGGAATACATCAAGACAAGTTATTGTACAAAGAACAAGATCCAAGTATCCCGTGTACTCGTGTACTCGTGTTCCCGTGCACTCGTGTTCTCGTGTTCTCTTGTTCAAAGTGCACGCGTGTTCTCGTGTTCTCGTGTATCTCGTGATAATTGAACGACCCAAAAAGAAAGTGCATGTCGCGGACAACTCGGAAACGAGGTATAGTTCCACGGACGGTCACCGGGGCACTGGGGCCGATCCGATCCGGATGGAACTCTTGTGTGGTCCCTCGTGTTCGGGCGAGTGGTTTGTAGCACCTCGTGTACTTATGTTGCATTCCACTTTCCCGGGACCACATCACGTGTGTAGTCCATCGTGTGCGGACAAGATGGTTTGTAGCGCATCGTGTACTTTGTTGCATTCCATCTTGGCCTTGGACTACTTCATGTACAATCCATCGTGTACGGGCGAGATGGTTCGTAGCGCATCGTGTGCTCTCGTTGCGTTCCATTCTCGTCTGGGATTAGTCCTTTATGGCTATGCCAGCGACTCATGTTCATATAGATAAGTCATCCTCGCTTAGCGGCTATCCACGTGCGAGTCATTGCATCAAGAACAACTGAGCACACCAAATACTGTCCCGTTCAATGACTCTCATGTTTGCATGTTGCATATGCTATGCTCCTGAATGTTTATACATGCCCCTGCTTAAATTAACAATATTTGCCTTGGACAGGGAAGGAGATGGTAAGTTGGTAAGTCTCGCCGTGTTTCCTCTAACATCGCACGGCGCACTGCCCGACACGTTAGGCTATTCAATATCTGCATGAAACTGATCCTAAGGCAACTAGAAAGATAACTTAATAGTTGTGCACGGAACCTGTATTACATGTTTGGATTTGTCGAGCGGGCAAGTAGCTTCCCCACCAGTGCATTCAATGTACTAATAATCCACCAGTTTGATATGCAGGGTGCGGGAGAACCTCGTGCGGTGCGGACGCCTCCTTCGTGCGTGCTAAGGCCAGGAGTTCCCTCTGAAGCCTTGCAACGGTGCGTCCGGGACTGAAGTACATATACAAGACATAAGTTGTGAACATCGCCTGACCATCGCCTGTACATTCATTCCACAGTTGTAGCCACTTGGCACGCTTTTACTGTTTCAGAGAGAGAGGCTTGAGCGACTTGTAATCTCGGCTATACGCCGCCTGTAATACATGTTTCATATCAATAAAGAGATTACTTTACTTGTTTCAATGCTTCCGCTATGTTTGTCGACTCAGTGAACCTGTTACCGATCGCCTATGCGTTCATGACTCCGCTGCACTCGGACAATCTGTGCGACTCTGTGGCTTAGAACTCTTACCGCCAGCCAATGAACCATGGCCTTGCACGGGCGTGGCTCACGCTCGTGCGACATCACGCCCGGATGGGTTAAGCGATCGTTCCGCGGGAGCGCTGGCGGGGGTGATTCCCGCCTAGCGGGAACGGCCGATTTGCCTGCGGGAGATCGGGGCGTGACAGGTTGGTATCAGAGCCTGGCTTCTACGCCTTTGTCCTCAATTCGATATCTCTGTTTCGAAAGCTCGTTCGTGGGTTATGTGCACGCTCTCTCTCAATGCCTCGATGGGATGTTCCAACAATAAGTCTAAATACTTTCAAAGTGCGTTTTGAATGATATGCTTGCTTGTCTGGTTGTTTGCTGCGAGTGGTCTTTGAGCCAACCTGTGCGAACCCTTGAGAGTATCGCTAGTAGCTTGTCCGATTTTCACTAACCCTAAGTTTGGTTGAATGCATCTATTCGAGGGACGCCTTGAACTAGTGCACCATCCAAGACTTAGAAAAGGTGAAACTCGAGTGCTAAGACTTCGCTATCACTGAGCTGGTTGACGTGTTCACGCTAGAGGGTACCTTCGAAAGTGCGCACGATCCAGTCTAAGCGATATGCCAATTTTGAAGCTTGTGCAAGTGAAGATCCAAATGAACAAGTACAAACGACTTGTCTAGGATTGCCTCAACCCTAGATTTCTGCTTGTCCTTAGTAAGTCTCGAGGACGAGACTTTTTCTAAGTTGGGTAGGATATAATACCCCGTTCCGCTCAAGCGGACTGCCATCCCAAACGGCAATCGTGCAGTTGTCCTGACCCGCTTTGCCTCAAAGGAGAAGCAAAGGATATCCAGACTTGCCCCTACAGGAATCCGGCTTGGACTTTCAGAGGCTCGCTCAGACGTATCGCTCTACCGAGGCGAATCATCGCTAAGGTGGGTGGCTACGGTGAACTTGTCTTTGCTTAGCCAGCACACATAAAATCTGGAATATTCATGCTAGTCGCTAGGTGAATCACCCCCTGCATGCTAATAAATCCAACGCACCTAGCTAAGGGAATAATCCCAACTCATATTGCTTGCTAGAACATGGAAATAAAATACTGTTTATACTCAGACCCTCGCATGCTAATTCCCTTAACGGTTTTAACTCTCGGCTTACCTTCGGGTCCGAGCAACGTGCCTGTTCATGTTCCTTAGAAACGCATGTCTGTCTGCTTGAATGTTACCGTATTTTCATCCAAACCCTGGGAGACTACTACGTAGTCGTTTCGTGCCTAAACGAACCTGCAAGTATCCGGGACCGTTAGGTCACCAGGCAGCCCCGAACCAGGGGAATACATCAAGACAAGTTATTGTACAAAGAACAAGATCCAAGTATCCCGTGTACTCGTGTACTCGTGTTCCCGTGCACTCGTGTTCTCGTGTTCTCTTGTTCAAAGTGCACGCGTGTTCTCGTGTTCTCGTGTATCTCGTGATAATTGAACGACCCAAAAAGAAAGTGCATGTCGCGGACAACTCGGAAACGAGGTATAGTTCCACGGACGGTCACCGGGGCACTGGGGCCGATCCGATCCGGATGGAACTCTTGTGTGGTCCCTCGTGTTCGGGCGAGTGGTTTGTAGCACCTCGTGTACTTACGTTGCATTCCACTTTCCCGGGACCACATCACGTGTGTAGTCCATCGTGTGCGGACAAGATGGTTTGTAGCGCATCGTGTACTTTGTTGCATTCCATCTTGGTCTTGGACTACTTCATGTACAATCCATCGTGTACGGGCGAGATGGTTCGTAGCGCATCGTGTGCTCTCGTTGCGTTCCATTCTCGTCTGGGATTAGTCCTTTATGGCTATGCCAGCGACTCATGTTCATATAGATAAGTCATCCTCGCTTAGCGGCTATCCGCGTGCGAGTCATTGCATCAAGAACAACTGAGCACACCAAATACTGTCCCGTTCAATGACTCTCATGTTTGCATGTTGCATATGCTATGCTCCTGAATGTTTATACATGCCCCTGCTTAAATTAACAATATTTGCCTTGGACAGGGAAGGAGATGGTAAGTTGGTAAGTCTCGCCGTGTTTCCTCTAACATCGCACGACGCACTGCCCGACACGTTAGGCTATTCAATATCTGCATGAAACTGATCCTAAGGCAACTAGAAAGATAACTTAATAGTTGTGCACGGAACCTGTATTACGTATTTGGATTTGTCGAGCGGGCAAGTAGCTTCCCCACCAGTGCATTCAATGTACTGATAATCCACCAGTTTGATATGCAGGGTGCGGGAGAACCTCGTGCGGTGCGGACGCCTCCTTCGTGCGTGCTAAGGCCAGGAGTTCCCTCTGAAGCCTTGCAACGGTGCGTCCGGGACTGAAGCACATATACAAGACATAAGTTGTGAACATCGCCTGACCATCGCCTGTACATTCATTCCACAGTTGTAGCCACTTGGCACGCTTTTACTGTTTCAGAGAGAGAGGCTTGAGCGACTTGTAATCTCGGCTATACGCCGCCTGTAATACATGTTTCATATCAATAGATTACTTTACTTGTTTCAATGCTTCCGCTATGTTTGTCGACTCAGTGAACCTGTTACCGATCGCCTATGCGTTCATGACTCCGCTGCACTCGGACAATCTGTGCGACTCTGTGGCTTAGAACTCTTGCCGCCAGCCAATGAACCATGGCCTTGCACGGGCGTGGCTCACGCTCGTGCGGCATCACGCCCGGATGGGTTAAGCGATCGTTCCGCGGGAGCGCTGGCGAGGGTGATTCCCGCCTAGCGGGAACGGCCGATTTGCCTGCGGAAGATCGGGGCGTGACACCTACACCTCCGACGCGACTCCTTTCCTCCTCCCTCCGGCACGGCTTGTCCCCTCCGTCGACCGACCCCTCCCTCAGCCGCTCCTCTTCCTCAGTAAACAATAACCCTAACTTGGACACAACCAGGACACTCACATGGACACACATAGACATACATGGACACAGACTATATTTGTGATTTCCAGAAATGATTGTATCATAGTATCAGTATAAATGATTGTGTCATAGTGTAAGTAAATGTTTGTGCACACTGTTACTAATGGAACAGTGGTCAAATATAAGTGTGTTAGAGTTGAGTGCAGGTTCACCAACATCCTCTGTGTGCTATATCTTCACAAAATTCCTGGGTGTTTACTCATTGCATTATGTGCACATGAATGTGTTCCTTTTTGTAAAATGTGCAATATATGTTTGTAGCAGTATCTCAGTGTTTGTCACCCTCACTTTTTCAAATGAGGGTAATTTAGACATTTGGCATAGTTATTTTATTTTTTTAGTGATTTAATAATAATTGGTGTACTATTTATTTAATTTGTGCTTTATATTAATTATTTATAGTTACTAGGCTAGCCTATTATATAGACTTGACACTGGTAAACCCAATTAGATTTGTCATGACAATAATTGAGCCCAACATGGACTAGGTCCAATAGACCCATTTTTTCTAGTTAATTCGGAGGATTAGACTAATTTGCATTAGTATAGAAACTTTCCAAAATATACATCCTTAATTATCCTTCATAATTCATCATGTAGGGGCATTGTAGACAATTGTCGGTGACTTAGAGAAGGAAAAAGGGGGACGGCCATATGTAGCCTCTCCTATCTCTCTCCTCTCTATTTGTTCATTCATTTTGAGATCCCCAATTCTCTATATCCCCAATTCACTCATCCCTCCACCAATTCACCCTTATTTTTCTCTCAATTTTATTAGCAAGGAGCATTGGAGCTTGGATTTTCAAGAAGCAGAGGAGCTTGTGGCAAAGAGATCGTGTCCGGATCGAGTCTATTATGCATTTCTTTAGGAATTCATCTCTCAATAGGTATATATCTGAATTTACTTCTAATTTGAGTTTCAAATCATGCATCTAACCATTAGGAATCATTCACTGGCTTAGGGATACCCATAGGATCATGAATTGGGTCCATATGACTTGTATTGAGAAAATTATATGGTGATTTGTGTCCAAATAGGAGAAATTACGAGATTGACACATCAAGTGTGTGTCATGAGACCAATTAAGATCCAATTAGACTTAGATCGAGGTTGTGGGACTAGGTACGTATCCACAAATGGATACGAGTAGGTCGTATCATGATATGGTACGATACCGTATGATTCCTTTCGTGGGACGACAGGTATGGAGTCCAGTTGAGGAGCCATGGAGCCAACACCTCTCATCAGACTGGAGGGAGAGATTGTTGGGAATCAAGTCTGCTGAAGGGGGGAAGGGGGCAGAGTTCGGTCCGAACACGGTCCCTGGCCCAGTTCGGGCCAAACTCGGTGTGGTGTTCCAGAACCATCGAACCGAACTCGGTCCGAGTTCGGTGTCGCGACGACTGTTCGAAGTTTGGAGTTTTTATGTTATATTTTGGACCGTTGGATGCTTGTGGACTACTGGATCTTATGGTTGGCTATTTTTAGGGTTTTCTAACCCTAAAATAGGTTTCTTATCCTATAAATAGGGAGGAGGATGAAGGCACAAAGGAGAAGCACAAATTGGAAATTTGGGATGCTCGTCTACAGAAAATCTAAGAGAAAGCTCGTGCTTTGCTCTTAGGACTTCGTTATCCAAGACAGAAGGAGGAATGATATCTAATCGAGGAGTCGTCAACTTCGGTTAGGGAGATTGCTACGGGTTGGTGAGTGATTTCAATTGTAATCTTCTACTTTTCTTCTTAAGTGTGGTGAGGGGGTTGAACCTATTAGGACAAAGGGTTTCAACATTAATTTTTTGTAATCTTGTAATTTTATCTGAGTTATAATGGTTGGAATTTGTCCAGGTAACGTAGTCACCGCCATATACTTGTCTTCATCTGTGCTTGGTGTTCGTAGATTGGCTTAGTCATTTCAGGTGGGTTGACAAAACGTTTCTGCGACGCGCCCAACATGTGGTATCAGAGCGCACGTGTTCCCAACATGATTTGAAAATTTGAAGAGAGAGAAAAAATTTAGAATGAAGAATTTTGGGACGGTTAATTTGGGAGGATTGAACTGTCTTGAGTAAATTTTGGACCGTCTTAAATAAAAGTTATAAATTTTTTGAGTTTTCTGAAGTAATGAACTGTTCTAAATAAACTATGAAGCACCTGTAAAATTTGTCCTTTTTTATGCAGATAGCCGTGGGCGTGATATTGCTTGCTTAGACTGATGATCCCATTCGATGAGTAAACAGTACTTTCCTAGAAGACGGGAATTATGTTAAAGTACGAAGAATAGCAGCATATATATTGAGGAAGAAAACCATCGATCGATACCACAGTGTATATGCCAGCCTGTCTACCCGCCCATAATACAAGAAAAGAGCTTTACGTCACATAGAAAGAAGAATTAACGTTGGTCACCAGGGACCTCTACTATTTCTATACTTTGAACCTACCATAAACTAAAGTCACACACAAATCTTTTCTCATGGTCCTACTACACATATATACACGTTTTAACTTTTCACTTTTCACTGTATATATAAAAGAGAGTCCAAAATGTCCACTCAACTGCACGCCTTGAGCAACAGTTCCGCGGAAGACCAGCAACCCACCAGACCAAATCAACGGAAATAAAAAAAATAAAAATAAAATAAGTTATGAAATTACCTTTGTACCCGTGTCCGTTCCGCGGCGCGCAAGCGTGCAAAGTGCTAAGTGCGCGAATAATAAACGCGTAAAACCGTACATTAAATTGCGCACCCGCTCGCAGGTTGGATGAGTTCAAGCCCATCCCCTATAGAGCCCACTTACCCACTAAGAGGGGTAAAGCAATATATGAAAAGGAGAATGACTTCTCCTTTCCCATGTGGGACTAAAAGAAAGGAGTGCTTTTGTTGAATCATATAGTTTAGATAATTTAACAATAAATCTAACAATCCCCCACATGATTCAACAAAAGAAGAAAGGAAGGTATAGCACGATAGGACATATATGAAGGAAAACAAGATATGGGCAATCACACTGTGTATCAGGGGAAGGTGTCTTCCGGACTTGAACCTCCCCTTAGTGTTATACATCTCATCTATACAGACCCAAAGTGACTTAAGTCTTGAACTTAGGATCTTACTTGTACAGACTCAACATACACACAAACACATTGTAGTCATTTGATCGTATCAACAGTTGTGCACTTTTCGGCCATGTGCTATCTCGTTTTCTTAAGAGCTCTAGAGAACAGCCCGAGTTCCCATAGAAAGCGGCCCCACTTTCACTCTTAAATAGGTGAATCTTTCTAGGTATTCTGCAATTTATATACCCTGCTTTACAAGCCACAGATTCATTGAGATTTAACAATCACCCTTTTATTTATTGCAAATCAACACTATACATTAGAGGAATGGTTCTTTACAATTACTATCATATAGTGTTTCCAGTCACACATCAATTTTGTTGTTACCCATTGAACCTTTTCTTGGTGCTTCCAATCAAAGGTTGGGTTGCCTTTGAGGTGACTCAATCTATGGGCTTTAACCCCATTCCTCTTGCCGTCTCCAACACAAGTCTCCTTGAGAGCCCTTTAGTTAGAGGATCTGCTAGATTGTTCTTTGATCTGACGAAGTCAATTATAATTACTCCACTGGATCGCAATTGCTTCACCCGATTGTACCTCAGACGTATATGTCTAGATTTTTCATTATAACTTGTCCTTTGAGCCTTTGCTATTCCAGCTTTGCTGTCACAGTGTACAGGGATAGCATGAACTGGTTTGCTCCACAGAGGAATATCTGTTACCAGATTCCTAAGCCAGTCAGCTTCCTCACTGGTGAGGTTAAGAGCTATAAATTCTGCCTCCATAGTAGATCTAGAAATACAGGTCTGCCTGGTAGAGTTTCACGCAACAGCAGCTCCACCCAATGTGAATACATATCCACTTGTGGCTTTGGTCTCATCTGTGTCGGAGATCCAGTTCGCATCAGTATACCCTTCTAATACAGATGGGTATCCTCCATAGAATAATCCATGGGATATCGTGCCCTTTAGGTATCTCATTATCCGTTCCAAGGCAGTCCAATGTGAACTATTCGGATTGCTAGTATACCGACTAAGCTTTCCTACTGCGTAGGAAATATCAGGTCTGGTACGATTAGCAATATAGTTCAGGCATCCGATTTGTTGAGAATACTTCAACTGAGCCACACTGTCTCCTTTATTCTTCTTCAACCTGATACTTGCATCATATGGAGTACTTACAGGTTTAGAATCAAAATAGTTAAATCTTTTTTGAACCTTTTCTATATAGTGAGATTGGGAGATACCAATTCCCTCAGAAGTGCGACTTAATTTAAGTCCTAAAATTACATTAGCAGGTCCTAAATCTTTCATATCAAAATTTTGAGACATAAATAATTTGATATCATAAATGATATCCATGTCAGTACCAAAAATAAGAATGTCATCAACATACAGGCATAATATTACACAAGAGCTACCAATAGTTTTGCTAATATACACATTTATCAGAATCATTAATAGCAAAACCATATGATAGAATTACCTTGTCAAATTTATCATGCCATTGCTTTGGCGCTTGTTTCAGTCCATAGAGAGATTTAATTAATTTGCATACCTTGTGTTCTTGACCTGGAACAACAAACCCTTCAGGTTGTTCCATATAGATCTCTTCCTGTAAATCTCTATTCAGAAATGCAGTTTTACATCCATTTGATGAATAAACAGTTATGAACAGATGCAATGGCTATTAACATTCTAATTGTAGCAATTCTTGTAACAGGAGAGTAAGTGTCAAAAAAGTCTACCCCTTCTCTTTGTTTGAACCCTTTAGCCACTAACCTAGCTTTGAATTTCTCAATAGACCCATCAGGTCTTAACTTCTTTCTGAAGATCCATTTGCAACCTATTAGTTTGCTACCTGCAGGAAGGTTAACCAAATCCCAAGTTCTATTTGATATAATAGAATCAATTTCACTATTTATGGCCTCTTTCCAAAATAAGGAATCGACTGAGGACATAGCCCCTTGATAAGATATTGGATCCTCTTCAACGAGATAGGTGAAAAAACCTTCACCTAGGTTTGGTTCTCGTCTTGTTCTTTTACTTCTCCTGGGTTCTGCTGGGGTAATCTCCTCTAGTTGTGAACTAGAGGTTACTACAGGGACTTGTGTAGAAATAGAAGAACTAGATATTCTATTTTTCAATGGAAAACATTTTTAAAAAATATAGCATCCCTAGATTCCATAACCGTGTTAGCATCAATACCATTTACCTCACTCTTAATTACAAGAAATCTATAAGCAGTACTATTTTTGGCATATCCCAAAAATACACAGTCTACGGTCTTTGGTCCCAATTTTTTTTTCTTGGTAGGAGGGACAAAAACTTTAGCAAGGCACCCCCACACTTTAAAATATTTCAAAGATGGCTTTCTACCTCTCCAAAGTTCATAAGGGGTCTTATCAGTCTTTTTGAAAGGAACTTTATTTAAGATATGACATGCAGAAAGAAGGGCTTCCCCCCACAAATAATCAGATAAACCAGAGCTACCTAACATAGCATTAATCATATCAAGAAATGTTCTATTTTTTCTTTCTGCTACCCCATTCTGTTGAGGAGCATAAGGAGCAGTTACCTCATGTATAATTCCATGCAATTCACAAAAGGAGTCAAACTCGGCAAAGGTGTATTCACCCCCACGATCAGACCTAAGAATTTTAATTTTCTTCTCAAGTTGGTTTTCAACTTCAGCTTTAAAAGATACAAACTTACTGAAAGCTTCATTTTTAGTTCTAAGCAAGTAAACATGGCAGTATTTTGAATAATCATCTATAAATGTAATAAAATACCGTTTCCCACCACGAGTGAGAATACCGTTCAATTTACAGATATCGCTGTGAATAAGCTCCAATAGCTGAGAATTCCTTTCAACGGAATGAAAAGATTTTCTGGGCTGTTTGGCTTGTGTACAAATCTCACATTTTCCATTCCTGCTCATGTCAATCTTAGGAATCAATTGTAACTTAGACATTCTCTTTAAAGAGTTAAAATTGACATGTCCCAAACGACCATGCCAAATATCACAACTGTCAATATTATAAAAGAGAGCATTTGAATCAGAAGTAGAAGTAGATACAATATTATTTAAACATGAATTTAATGTACTGCAAGGCATGTCCACAGAAAGTTTAAACAGACCCCCACATACATAGCCTTTCCCAATAAAGTTACCGTTCAGGGAGATTATAACTCGATCAGACTCAAATACCAGTTTGTAACCATGTTTATTTAGTAAATAATCAGAAATTAAGTTTTTGTTTACGTCCGGTACGTGCTGCACATTATGCAAAGGGAGAATCTTGCCCGAAGACAACTTGAGGTTCACTCTTCCCTTTTCAAGCACTCTGGCAGCACTCGAGTTTCCCATAGCTACTTATTCGCCTTCCTTAAACTGTCGGTAGGAGGAAAAAGAATCAATATTAGGGCATACATGGATATTTGCCCCTGTATCAACCCACCAGTCAGTAGGCTGATACGATGACTCAAAAACAGAATATACGGTTACAAACCTCTAATCATCGGTACCGATAGATTCGGTCCCGGCTATGATAACATGAGCCTGTGGAACAACAGTAGAGTCTGCAGGAGTTCGACGATCAGGATTCTGAAATCCCTGACCCTTCTTCCTGTGGCAGCATTGCCTAGCAAAGTGACCAGGCTTACCACAGTTGTAACATTCCCTCTTAGGTCTATTGTCTTTCCCAATCGCAGCTCTTGGCTTAAGAAACTGTTTCTTTGCAGGGTTTCTGTTCTGGGGGTTGTTCCTCTGTTGATAGGGTTGGCCCTTAGGCTTTCCCTTGGTTTCAACAATGTGTAACTTTGCGTCGAATTCAGTACTAAGAGGTTCCTTGTCTCTAGTTCTACCTTCTTCCTCAATGCGGAAGGACACAAACAGGTCATCTAAAGACATGGGTTCCTTATTATGTTTTAGTTTTAAACCAAATTCCTTCCAAGAAGGGGGAAGTTTATTAATGAAGGCAGCAATTAAAAATTTATCAGCAAATGGCATGTCTTTCTGAGACATCTCGTGTATGATTGTTTGAAGGGTATTAGTCTGTTCAACAACAGACTTCTCATCTACCATTTTAAACTCTAAAAATCTGTCAACAATGTAAATCTCAGAACCCGCTCCTTCATTGGAGTATTTTTTATCGAGAGCTTCCCAAAGCTCTCTGGACGTAGAGGTAGTGCAGTATATATCATAGAGGGTGTCAGAAAGACAACTGAGAATTTTACCGTGACAGATAAAGTCTGTCTCGTTGTAGGACTCTAATTCGTAGGTTCTGGCAGGTTAGTGTAAGTCGGGTTGGATTTCCGGTTCTTTGAGAACCTTAACCAGTTTCAAGCAAGTCAACCAGTAGGTCATCCTACGTTGCCATCTCTTAAAATTCAGGCCATCAAACTTCTCCAGTTTGGAGGAGTTATGAATGTTCGTGGTCAGTTCTTCTACGGTGTTCATCATGTAGATAGGAATTTTTCAACCAGAAAATAGAAAGTGGACAGAAGCTACGAAAATTCTATTCTAAGATTGTTGGTTAAATTCCTAAATAATACAAATAGGAAGATGTAAAATTAAAACAAGAAATAGTATAGGATTCGAGGCACGTTACACGCTGTCCTTAGAATAGAATTTCGCCCCCACGAACAGTGCAGTGGGTTCCTGGCGATCTATCCCCGAGATACAACGAATCCTTCGATTCACTTCACCGTGCACCCGGTGGCGAATCCCACGAACGATCATAACCTTGCCCGACAAATAGAAATTGGACGAAGGAGTTTAGGAGAAATTTTGGTTCTGGAGTTTTTCTTTTCTTTTTCGTCTCTGTGAGATCGTTCTTCCGTCCGAACAGAGAGCGAGAGAGAGAGAGAAAAGAAAAACCGGTTTCTGTTTTTTTCAGATCTCAGGATCGTGTCCTGGATATACCTCTCACGTAACCTTTCCCACTTTTCCAGTAACGGGATTACGTGAGAACAATTCCGCGGAAGACCAGCAACCCACCAGACCAAATCAACGAAAATAAAAAAATAAAATAAGTTATGAAATTACCTTTGTACCCGTGTCCGTTCCGCGGCAAACCGCACATTAAATCGCGCACCCGCTCGCGGGTTGGATGAGTTCAAGCCCATCCCCTATAGAGCCCACTTACCCACTAAGAGGGGTAAAGCAATATATGGAAAGGAGAATGACTTCTTCTTTCCCATGTGGGACTAAAAGAAAGGAGTGCTTTTGTTGAATCATATAGTTTAGATAATTTAACAATAAATCTAACAACACGTGTACATGCCTTTTCCTATCATTCTGCCACCTTTACTCCCTCTCTCTCTCTCTCTCTCTCTCTATATATATATATATATATATATATATATATATAGTTTGGATGTTGGTGACCATCGGTAGATTGGAGGGAAAATAGTTTTGGAAATAAAAAACTTAAATTGGAAAAGAAAATCTAGGTGGCTAATTTTATATTTCCGAAATAGTCTGTAGAATAACAGTATTATTTTAAGTTTTTTTGGACACGTGGGATCCATATAACGTGTATGGTGCAAAACCTAGATACGTGGCATTCGGACAATAATGGTGGTTAAGATTTGCACTGAAATGAAAATTAAAATACTTCCAACTTAAAACGATTCTCAAGGATAAACTCAAGGGAGCTGTCGAGGACTCGTAGTCCCACAAACGCGTTATCAAACTTGAATGAATGACTGCTAACAAAGTGTGCATGCCAGCTTTGGCATAGCTGTGCTCCAGTCTCAGGCTCTCAGCCTGCCTACCTAATACAAAAGAAAGAGCTTCACGTCACATAGAAAGAAGAATCAACGTTGGTCAATAGAGTCCTCTACTATTTGTATACTTTGGTGCCAATAAACTAAAGTCATACACAGAAATCTTTCATTCTCATGGGCACGTTTCCACTACGTAAAAGAGAGTCCAGAATGTCCATTCAACTGCACTCTATTATTCTGCCACCTTTACTCCCTCTATAAATAAGAGAGACTCTATTCCAGCTCCAAGTACTCCAGTAAGCTACAGATACTCATATCCCAACAATTAATTGCTTTCTCCGATGGCTCCAGCCAAGAGCTCTCTGTTGCTTCTGTGTTTGTTTCTTGTTGGCAACTTGGTGGAGTCGCACCGCTTGCTTCAATCTCTACAGGTACTAAGCAATATCAGAATTAGGTTCAGTACTTTATTATATTAATTAGTCTGTTGTTGTGCTCTTCACTACTTGTTTGTGTTTGTTAGCATATATGATTGAAAGTATAGTTATTTGCAGATGACCAAGGAAGGTGCTGAAGGATCTCTTGTTAGCGAGTCTGCTGCTGTTGGCCTAAGTATATCCACTCGACCATAATTGTTGACAATTGTCTTTTTTTTTTTTTTTTTCGGTGCAGTATTATCTTCTTCTTTCATCTGAAGTTATATGAAAAGGCCAAGTTTGGCAAACATTCTCATAATAATAGATGATGATTAATATATCCATTAGGCTTCTTCGCAACTAATTATTTTAGATTTTTTTAACAAAATATCTTATAAAAATTTGTATTAGCAACTAAATAATCTGGGCTAGTCGATCGTTAGCAAGTTCTCGCAAAAACGACACAAATCACATTAAAATAACAAGCAAACGTCTCATACAAACGTCAAAACTGATCAAATATAGTACATGTTTGGTGACTATATCACTTAGATATAAATTTCTATAGACATGGACGGAGTCATTGGTGGGCTGAGATGGGATCCAGCCCGCCCAACTGTAAGAGTGTGTATATATATATATATATATATATATATAAAAGGTTAAATTAGATTTGGAAATATTTTCAGATAATATTGAACAAACCAACCTCAATTTCGACCATGATTTTGGAATTTTGGTCTTAGAAATAATTTTCGTTCTTAGGTTAGATTAATTTGTATGATGGTAGACTAGATATTTTTTATTTATGCCTAAAATAATCTACCTGTTAAACTAAATATTTGTTAGATTTTTAATTTCTTTTGTACGTTGGACATGATTTTACATTGGCGAGGTAAAATATGAACATGATGAGATATGAACATGGTACTGACATCACATTCATTTCATAATTTTTTTTTTGAAACATTTTAAGTTTAAACAGTGTTAAACTAAAATTCTGGTTCCGTTCTGGTACGAAACATAAGGAGGTTTGGCCTCATAATCTCTATCCAAATAATTGCCAAGGAAAAACTGATTGCTAGCAGATTAACAAATATTGTGTGGCGTGTGTTTTTCAGACTGTGGAGGACTTTGTAGTGTGAGATGCAGCCGATCATCAAGGCCTAATCTTTGCAAGAGGGCTTGTGGGACTTGCTGTGCCAGGTGCAGTTGCGTCCCCCCTGGGACCTATGGCAACTACGACTCCTGCCCTTGCTATGCTTCCATGACAACTCACGGCGGGGCACGCAAATGTCCTTAATTAAAGTGGTGGTCCAAAGATGTTCATATATGCAACTTCACTCCAATGCATGCATGTATATTAATTTCAAGAATAATTAAGAGATGTGTGCGCTTTCTCTAGCTCTACTGTATATATGCAGTTGTAACTTATGTTACTGAAATAATATGAAATGATACCACCAACACTTTGCTTGTTCTAACTTCATTGTAGTACTACAGTGGGCATTATAGCCGTATGTGCGAGGGTTCTATGGCAACACCAATTATAATAGCCAAATAGCGATTGAAGCTGGTCATAAGAATTGGGAACTGTGTCACAATGTGATCAGAGCCAAATGGCGATAGAAAGTGGGATGGTACTAACAACAACTTCTAAAACTAAAATGGTTCAGTTTTGAGCCTCTTATTTTGATATCGCTTTCAACTCGATCCCCCTTGGATTCGAGCCATACTTGCAACGTTCTTTGGTATCAGTTTTTCTTCAAAGGTTGGTTTTGAAAACATGAATAAATATGAAATTTCCAACTGTTCAATAAAAATATTACAAATATTATGTTGAGGACGAAATTCGAAAACCGTTCAAATAAACGCACAAACCAATCACAACAAAATCACAGTAAAAATCAAATGCAAACACAACGACATTTACGTAAAAGAAATCTTGACGGGAAAAACAACATTTCGACCAGAGTCAAATTCGAAAAAGTCTCCACTAATGAAATAAAGGAAATACAACTGACTAGTTTACAAACTCCTCCGCCAATTTGCAGGGATCACCGCAACACTTCAATAGATGGAAATATATCACAAGTATAAATGAGATTACGAGGAAGCACTAATGGGGATACTTCTCAAAATGATCTCTCTTGCAAAACTACTCTGAAACTCCGAATCTCTCCACATTCCTCTTGAGAATTCTCTCTTTTTGATCAACTCTGGTATGATGAGTGTGGATAGGGTTAGGAAACAACTATTAATCCCATAATCCCAAAAAGATCTGGACCGTCGATCATGATCCAACAGTGTTAATAAAATATCTATTTTTTGCCTTCTGCCTAAACATCAGTATAGTGGCAGCATACCGACGATATAGCAACATTTGGCCGCTTCGAGTCAGAACTATTCTGGAATAAAATGCTATCAGACCGTTATCCAGGCGATACACCGATAGTTGTATACCGACAACGGTCTATAGGCGGTATACCGTTGACTCTGATATTGTAATTTTTGAACAAGTTCTGATATGCGCTCAAATTGACCCACCTTTGCCGTCTTCAACTTTTCGAGCTTCTCTGACACATGAACAACGTTTGTTGCACTATGTGGTTTTCTCTACAAAGATTAGGAACCCCACCCAAATATGTTTTCACATCTATTTGTTCAATCTCTAAATTGAAACTGGATGCTAAAGCTAGCACCACCCAGATGATGACAACTTGACAATCGATGAAAAGATTTCATCGAAATCCATGTCCTTTTATTGAATATAGCTTTTGACTACCATCCCCGCTTTGTATTGAGTGCGAGTAGCATCTCATGTTTGCTTTACTCTATACATCCATCAATTCTTCAAAGCCGAGATCTTGCCCTATAGCAACCACACGAGCTCATAGTGGATTGCCTGTAAGAAAATTATCTTCTCCTGCATGGCCTGCATCCACTCCTGCTTATGTTCGTCTTCCATCACTTCTATGATATTTTTAGATTCTCCCCTATCAGTCAATAATACGTACTCATATGCGAATATCTTATGGTCGACCCTCTTTCGTACTCCTTCTCAATAGAACCTCTGGTTCTGGCTTTGTACTGACAACCTCATTCCCTTCAAGAACAACCTTCTGAGGGTCACCCTAACCATCATCAACAAACTGATGACCAAGGTTGGGAGCAACTCCATGTATTGTCTCTCCCATAACTGGATTCTGTACAACGTCCTCTGTAAATAACTTGAAGCACGATGACTCTAACTCAAGAAAATCCATAGCCTCAGAAGGCATCTTGGAATATAAATGTTGGTCATGGTCTGATCCTCGGCGAATACGACATCCCTGCTTCGGTAGAGCTTTTCTTCCACTGGGTCATAGATTCTATACTCGAGCTCATTCCGACCATAGACGTCAAATACGCATTGCCTTGTCTTTAGCTCAAGTTTGGATCTCTCTTCCTTCGATACATGCATGAAGGCCTTACACCCAAACACTTGAAGGTGACTATTTAACATCTCCTTTATGTACTATACTTTATCAGGCACATCACTCAACAAATGAACACTAGGAGACAAATTAATAATATAAGCATCAATGTTGAGAGCCTCACCCCACTAATTGTCCAGTACGTTTTTCTCTGAGAGCAAATATCGTACCCTCTCTATCAGTTCCCTCTTATACGCTCCATTACGCCATTCTACTGAGGTATCTTTGGCGGAGACTTCTAGTGTTGTATCCCTTGCTCTTTCACGATAAGAAAATTGTCTTTCTTGACAGTCTATTTATTGACGGTCGTATAAACCCAACAAAAGATGTTTTATTGACATTTTTTACTATCTATCGTAAAAACACCATTTCCATGACTATTGTTGACAGTTTTCAAAGAACTGTCAATAAAATCTTTTATTTTATTGATGGTTGTTTTATAACCCTATTTCTCCATGACTTCCTCATTTTATCCCCGAGCCCTCTCTTCCTTCTCTATTTCTCTATGACCATAACACCCCTATGCTTTTTTCCTCGTACCAAAATCCTACTCCTCCACCACCACCTTCTTTCTCTCTCAAAATTCCAGATATAGTCTCCTAATTCTTATCCTCTGGTCCTAAATTTTCTCAAGCTTCGCAATAATGGTGAGAGGAGAGTTCACCTCGCAGTCATCCTGAACCCCGCTCTATTTTACCTTAGGTCCTCCGTCTCCTTAAAGGACCTCAGCGGCATCAGCGGAGGCCTTCGAGCCCAGTTTTTGACAAGGAGTTCAAGGTCCAGAAGAACGAGGTGCTCCGTGAGCTCCTGATCATCCGCAGTTACCGTCGTATGGTTTTTCTTCTCTAAGTCCTCGATCTAGAATGCGAGATTGGGGTTCTCCTTGTGAAGAAGATCTTCGAAGGAGAAGAGGGATGATAAGGAAGAAGAGGGAGTTCTTGGAGTTGCCGAGTGGTTCAAGATTTGGATCCATTTGGCATAATTTATAACATTTGCAACTATAAGTTCTATGTCGAGCGTGCCTTCACCATCGACATCCGTGACCCAATCAGTATTGGGTATTTTCTTTTTCCTTCTTTCGTTGTTGCATTTTTTTTTATATTTTTTCATCTAATGCTTCACTCAATTTTTATAAAAAAAAGAGTCTTGGGAGAGGCATTAGAAGGGCCTTAAACAGAAAGATCTTTATAGAGATCCTTCCAGCTAAAAGTTCTACAGAGCATAGACCATCAGCATGGTGATTAATATGAACTGAAATAAGTTTTCCTTGATTGTCAAAAACTGGATCGTATCAAGATGTATCAAAAAACTTCAGAGGAAAATTTGGCATTGGTGTGCGAAAAGCTTACAAAAACTGTTATATGGTCAACAGATGACACAAAACACAGAGAAGATTGGTTGATAATTCGTGCTTTTGATATCGTAGCTAGTAATTCAAGGTTGGATATATTCAGGGAATTATATGTAAATATATTAGTTTACTGTCTAATAAGTTACTTATGTAACACCATTATTGTCATGCCCCAGTCCCAAAATACGTAGGACTAGGAATACGTAACATGCCAGCTACGCATTCGACTAGACTCTGATCCGATTCGAATACGTATAAGTTGTACTAGAATGATCACTATCTATATAATCAAGTAAATATAAATATCTATGCCTCAATCCACAATGAACAGAATATACAAGAATGAGCTACATGTGCTAAAGTCGGCCGCCAGTAACACATAAGCTCGAATAGACTCGAGAGAGGAATATGAGTATATAAAACTAGGCTATATCAGCAGATGAAGAAATAATATGAATAATAACCATGACTCCGAAAGAAATGATATAAGTACCTGGCTCCAATTCCTGCAAGAACAAAGCAACACACATCAGCAACTCCAGGCAAGCTCCACAACGGTCTATACTGCAAAACTGGCAAGGGACCAGGTCCTCAGAGGGACGTAACAAGGTACAAGAAACAATATGCCAAAAGTAAATGCAGTATATAAAATATATCAATATGGCAAGCTATGTAACCAGCTATGTGAAATGCAAGTGAGAGCATTATCATACTCAGGCTGAAACTACTATAGGCTTTGTGTCGGGGAAACCCATAGTAGCATTTGTTTCTCGAAGGGCCAGCAAATGTGCCAAAGACAGAGTCTAGGGCACCTCCAGTAATGTAGTATATATATATATATAATCAGCCTTTAGTATGGTAAGACTCTCCCCACCCAATATAATCACACGTCTCATGTCCACGATATCTCATGTCCATAACACGCAAGATCATGACCTATAGCTAGCATAGCGAGTCATAATAATATCTATGTATATGCAAGACCTATGTCACGAATCCAGTAAGCCTATACAGAATCACCATGAATAACTCAAGAAGATTCTGTTTCATAAATAGTGTCAAGTGTCCTATGGTATGACGTACTTGATAAAGCAAGCACGCAAATATAGGTTCGTAATATCAACTCTCTAGGTGACGTTATAATACTCCGTGTACGGCGTCGACACCCGAATATTATTCGGACGTTAAGCAACGTATCACGGTCCTGCATTGAATATGTACATCACAAAAGTATATATATATATATATGAATAACTCAAGAAACAATATCAGATAACTACTGCAAGTTTGGCAAGGTACACTTGCTTGGGATTTGAACTCCAACAGTTGCTCCGGTATCAGCAAAATCTCCAGGAACACATCCGGATGATGAAACCAACATTACCATCATTCCCAGAAGATATGAAATAGCTAGGATTGACTATCCATAAGTCCAATTTGGACAAAGGGCAAAATTGACAGTTTTTGGTCAAAGCGGGGTCCACATGTGGCCCACTTCGCACCGAAAAATGTGTCAGAGACAAAGTTTTCCAAATTCGTCAAACTTAGTGTCTACAAGTCTAGAACGATGATACGAATCCAACAGAATATCCAAAACTGGATTCCGATGAGCCGTTCACAAAATCGTCCGTCAAGTGGAGCCGTGGGGCCCACGATACGGGATTTCGTCAATGTTCTCAGAATTGAACCAAACTTGGGTCACATGATCAGCAAAATACTACGAATCTGATGGCACAAGTTTCGTTGCGAAACGATAAGCACACACGAAGTTACAGCAAGTTTCAGAACAGGCCCTATACGGGACAATTTTGACGGATACGCGTTGATTTTGGTGTGCACGCACATCCAAATCAACTTTCGTGAAATCTCACTCGTCCGTATTAGCGGTGCGCACCTTTCGGTGTAATTTGCATATGACCAAGTCGTCTCGTTTAGCGGGATGCACCTAATTTCGGAAGAATTTTGGGTTTTAAAGACCAAGTTTTTGGTCGATTTTACGCGCGAATAAAACACAACATGCAACTAATTAAAATAAACTAATTACAGGGTTTAAAACTTGGTTATGTTGTCTAATTAATGTTTAAATAGAATATAAAATTATTAAACAGGTTGGGAGAAAAATGGCCGTGAACATGGGGCTCCGGGATTGTTTCTGAAGTACAGAATTCTGTGGTTTTTTCCTGTTTTGCGTCATGTTTTGCGACTGACACAGGACACGATACCCCAAAATATTTGCATGGGGTTCGAGATGTAGCGCCCCATATTTCCTAAACGTAAAGCGCGACTAAGAAATACAAAATCGTATCGTTCGATCGGGATAGATTGAAACAAGAACTTGTCCTCATTATGGATTTGTTTCTTCGGAATCGATTCCCATATTCAGTGGACCGTGCCCCCGGGATCGACTTAGCTGCAGAGTCAGGAGGGACCTCTCTGCTGCATCTTTTGTTGCCTCATATTTCGATGTCGCTTGTTGCTTTCGTGCTTTGAGTTGGTTTTCAGATTTGCTTGTTTTCCTTGAACGATTTCGATGGATTTTATTATTTTTGTTCATTGCACCACATTACAATTCCGAGTATGTAAAGAGAGGAAGAGGTATTAATCAAGCTATTCGTGATACAGGTGAACGAGCAGTAGGCGGCTTACGAGCGGAGTCTTGAAGCACCTCTTTCCTTCTCCCTTCCAACTAACTAAGTGAGTGGCTACCATCCCGATTAGCTAGCCCTGCTTCCAAGTCTTCACACCTTAAAATCTTGCATTTTCCTTTGCCCCGATCAATGATACCAAGTAATAACTAAAAGACTTCAAGATAATAAGGGAAAAGACTTGGGTTATATTGCTTGTCATTCAACTTGGGAACGGTTACTCATTTACATGCTTATTCATTTGGAATGTTTATCATATGCATAAATACAAGTTAGAATGTATACTCTTCTCAAAATTGTGCTATGTATCAAACTCATCCTGAATGCAATAAACAGGAAGACTATGCAAAAGTAGATCTTGCCCTGTTACTATCTTGTGCCTGATATTGCCCTGAATTGCGTCAATTGCTAACTTAGTGTATTATGTTGATCATGGACAACTTGTGCACAAGGTCTTAGTTCCTGCGGACTATCGCTGGGGCACTAGCACCGATCCGATCCGGGCTGGAACTCTCCTGTTTAGTCATCCTGTGCAAGGACGGAATGGCGTGCAGCACATCCCGTGCTCTCGCTGCATACCATCCTCGTCAGCGACTAAAATTGGTCCATTATGGCATCCAGCCAGTGATCCCCTGTATATTTAAACCTGTTGCAAACTAACTTGTGTCTTCGTGGCAGGGAAGGCATGGTAAGTATTGTGCAGGTGGTTCAGACAGACAGGTAAAAGCCACCGAACGGTGGCAAGTTCATTTTAATATTTTATATATATACTGCTGCTTGTAAAATGAACTAAGGCAAGATAAAAAGACCACAATAAATATGCATGCTTCATTAAAACAATGTATTGATTAGTATAGTTGGGTTTAGCTTGCCTTCACCAGTATGTTTCGACATACTGACCCTCGTTGAAACAGGTTTCCCGCACTAAGGCAAACCGAGCGAGGAGCCGAAGCCGTCTTCCCGATCCAGTCCAGCTGTAGGCGCATCCTGATCGCGCCATATTTTAAAGTACTTAAAGAAGGAGCTTGCAACTCAATACACAATGTAGCTCCATGGCAAAGCCGTCCTCCATCCCGGAGGTCCTTACATTTTGAAGTTTAGTAAAGGGATGTAATATACATGACTGCTATCTTATTTTGTGTCAACACTTTTGTAAGCCCGTGCAGCAAATTAGCTGACTCGTTCAAGAGTTTGTAATAGATGTTCATTATCAATAAAGAGAACTTTTCCATATTTTAACTTGTGTTCAATTTATTTGCGTACTCTGAATATGTGCTCAAATACAAATATCTCTAGCCTTGTGCGGGCGCAACCCCAGGCCCGCACGGCGGTCACGATTCGGGGGACGCCTCAACGATTCTACGAAATCGGGTCGTGACATAATGGTATCAGAGCACAGATTCAAGTTCCTTAGACTCTCGTACTGGAAAAGTTCCTTTAACGATAAATCCCCGTGCAAACTCTTGAACTCGTTAGGTCAAAATGAGATAAGTTCATGCAATGAGTCCATAATACATTATAATCCTAATGTAATTTACCTTCTTTTGAAAGAATAGCACCAGCGCAATCCTCAGCGCTAGCACCGGACGAAACACAAGGCCAAAAAAGTAGTTCGGGCACTTCGGGAAGCTCTCGGAGCCAACGGGGCATGTCTCAAGTCGATCCGCTTGAGCGGGTGATACAAATGTTAGAAGAACAATGACAAAGAGATGATGCTCGCCAAGCCAAGTTCGAGAGCAATCTAGAGACCCGATTCTAAGTCCAACAGAAGCAGGTAGATGCCCTACAACAGATCGTGCAGACTTTGGCTTCCAACCAGTCTGCGGCAACAGCAGCGACTCCGGTAGAAGAGCCCGTGCTTGAAGTTGAGACGCCACAAATCCCAAGGCCGAGGGAAGTGACTGCCTTCGACTTTGGCCACTTCAAGAAAGTTTGCAACACCCCATTCAATGGGACTGAGGAACCAATTGTGGCTCTAGATTGGTTGGCCGAACTTGAAGACCACTTTGCTCTGCTAGTGGTCCCCGGAGAGAAGCGCGTCACATGCGCGCAACTGCAGCTCCGCCTCAATGCGCACGATTGGTGGGACGTGCATCGACGATCTCTTTAATTTGACCATGGAGAGGAGGCGATCTCGTAGACGACTTTTCGTGCCGCATTTGAAGAGGAGTTTATACCCCCTCCAGTACAACGTCAGATGGAGAATGAGTTCGTACAGCTACGGCAGGGTAGTATGACAGTTAAACAGTATTTTGCCGAATTCAACCGACTCTCCAAATTTCACTAGCGCCTATTTACCTGATGTAGAGAATAGAGCCAGAAGGTTTGAATACGGTTTGCGTCCTGCCATCCATGTGCAGGTGGTCGTTCATCAGTATGGGACAATGCGGGAAGTCATGAATCACGCTCCATCTCTTGAACTGCAGTATCTTCATGTTTCTACCGGCTCTGTGCATACCTACAATCACAAACGCCAAAGCAACGAGAGAGGAAACAATGCTGCAAAGCGTTACAATGACGGCGGGAAGCAGAAAGCAAATTCAAACCAAACATGTAACTTCTGTAGGAAGCCAGGACACCTCTCCAGGGATTGTCGTAAGCGGCTCGGACAATGCCTCCGTGTGGTGATCCAAACCACCAGGTTAATATTTGTCCGGTCCCAGATCGCCACCCGTAACGTAATGTTCCTTAGACGTAGGCTCTATTCCTAAGTTTCGGGATAAAACTTCCAATTAGTTGGGTAGGATGTAGCGCCCCGTTTTTCCTAAATGGAAAGCGTGGCTAAGAAATACAAGATGGTATCGTTCGATCGGGATAGATTGAAATAAGAACTCGTCCTCATTACGGATTTGTTTCTTCTGAATCGATTTCCATATTCAGTGGACCGTGCCCCCAGGATCGACTTAGCGGCAGAGTCAGGAGGGACCTCTCCGCTGCATCTTTTGTTGCCTCATATTTCGATGTCGCTTGTTGCTTTCGTGCTTTGAGTTGGTTTTCAGATTTGCTTGTTTTCTTTGAACGGTTTCGATGGATTTCATTATTTTCGTTCATTTCACCGCATTTCAATTCCGAGTATGGAAAGAGAGAAAGAGGTATTGATCGAGCTGTTCGTGATGCACGTGAACGAGCAGTAGGTGGCTTACGAGGGAAGTCTTGAAGCGCCTCTTTCCTTCTCCCTTCCAACCAACTAAGTGAGTGGCTACCATCCCGATTAGCTAGCCCTGCTTCCAAGTCTTCATACCTTAAAATCTTGTATTTTTCTTTGCCCCGATCAACGATACCGAGTAATAACTAAAAGACTTCAAGATAATAAGGAAAAAGACTTGGGTTATATTGCTTGTCATTCAACTTGGGAACCGTTACTCATTTACATGCTTGTTTATTTGGAATGTTCATCATATGCATAAATACAAGTTAAAATGTATACTCTTCTCAAAATTGTGCTATGTATCAAACTCATCCTGAATACAATGAATTGAACAGGAAGACTATGCAAAAGTAGATCTTGCCCTGTTACTATCCTGTGCCTGATATTGCCCTGAATTGCTTCAACTGCTAACTTAGTGTATTATGTTGATCACGGACAGCTTGTGCACAAGGTCTTAGTTCCTATGGACGGTCGCTGGGGCACTGGCACCGATCCGATCCGCGTGGGAACTCTCCTATTTAGTTATCCTATGCAAGGACGGAATGGCGTACAGTACATCCCGTGCTCTCACTGCATACCATCCTCGTCAGCGACTAAAATTGGTCCATTATGGCATCCAGCCAGTGATTCCCTGAATATTTAAACCAGTTGCAAACTAACTTGTGTCTTCGTGGCAGGAAAGACATGTTAAGTATTGTGCAGGTGGTTCAGACGGACAGGTAAAAGCCACCGAACAGTGGCAAGTTCATTTCAGTATTTTATATATATACTACTGCTTGTAAAATGAACTAAGGCAAGATAGAAAGACCACAATAAATATGCATGCTTTATTAAAATAACGTGTTGATTGGTATAGTTGGGTTTAGTTCGCCTTCACCAGTATGTTTCGACATACTGACACTCGTTGAAATAGGTTCCCCGCACTAAGGCGAACCAAGCGAGGAGCCAAAGTCGTCTTCCCGATCCAGTCCAGCTGTATGCGCATCCTGATCGTGCCATATTTTGAAGTACTTAAAGACGGAGCTTGCAACTCAATACATAATGCAGCTCCGTGGCAAAGTCGTCCTCCAGCCCAGAGGTCCTTATATTTTGAAGTTTAGTAAAGGGATGTAATGTACATGACTGCTATCTCATTTTATGTTAACACTTTTGTAAGTCCGTGCGACAAATTAGCTGACTCGTTCAAGAGTTTGTAATAGATGTTCATTATCAATAAAGAGAACTTTTTCATGTTTCAACTTGTGTTCAATTTATCTGTGCACTCTGAATATATGCTCAAATGCAAATATCTCTAGCCTTGTGTGGGCGCAACCCTAGGCCCGCACAGTTGTCACGATTCGTAGGACGCCTCAACGATTCCACAGAATTATGTCGTGACCCGAGAAGGTCACGTGGTCTTCGCACATGATTTGACAGAACAAAATACGGGTCGATGCAAATGGAGATACGAGACTAGGAAGATAGGTACCTTGCGGTGGTTTTTGAGACAGGGGCGACGCGATGATGCTCGGCCGGCGGCGGCGGCGGCTGCTGGGGCTGCTCGGGGAGGTCGTAGGAGACGGCGGTGGCGGACGGTGATCTCGACGGGGGCGTCGGCGTAGTCGGGACGGGGGTTAGCCGTGATGGTGATGGCGGTGGCGATGGTTTAGGGCTCGGGGGGGAAGGGGATTAAATAGGCGAGGGGAGAGGAGGCCGGAGTGGGGTTGAGGGCCGAGCGGGGGGGGGGGGGATCGTGGGGGTGGCCGCGGAGTCGGCGGTCGTGCCTGTGGAGGGGGCGGGGGATCGTGGGGAGAGGGGTTAGGGATTTGGGTTGGTGGGTTAGCGGGCGGCGGGCTAGCGAGTCAGGTCCGACCCGCTAGGGCGGTTGGGTTCGGTTCGGTTGAGTGGGTCCGGTTCGGTTTGGGTCGGTTTAAATTGGTTTAAGTCTGGTTTAATTAAAAAAATAATATTTTTAGCTAAATAAAAATAATTTTTGAGCCCAATAAATTCCAAAAAAATTACACAACATCCAATAATTAATTATACACCCAAAAATATAATTTTTGTAATATTTTAATAATTAATTTAATACATAAAAATATTAATCCATGAAGGACATTTTTAAAAATTATCGAAAAAATCCAGAAAATATATTTTAAAAAAAATAGTTTGTTACAATCTACCCACCTTAAAAGAATTGCGTCCTCGCAATTAAAAAAATAAAATAAAATCGGTCAGAAGAGATGACGCGGTTGCAAGACATGTTTGTTGAAGCACGACACAGAGAATAAGAAATCATGCACAAGGAAAAATTGAGAGAAAGGGTTAAGCAGAATACTGCATAGGGAAGGAAAAACTTTTTCCTAGGCATTGAGAGATACGTAAATCAAGAGTAAAGGAGTCTGATTAGAGCAAGGATCAACTACAGCTTATGAAAACTTGGACACCAGATACAAATCTAGACTAACAAGTTCATGATAACATAATACTAGGCTTAGACTAGGGTAATGATCTAACAGGCACGTGCTAAAGCATTACTAGGAATATATATCTATGATAAAACTCAAATCTTACTCGTATTCGCTATTCTTCGAGTATGCGTCCTCCACTATCTTCGCAAAAGCCTGTCCACGCCCTTGCGGTAGTGCCCTCTTCTGTTGCTGGGCCTGCTGAAAGAGTGTTGCTCGTGCTCTGCGTGGCTCTTGGAATATATCAAGATGTCATCAATAAGCACAACTATGAACTTGTACAAGTACTGCTGAAAAACCCCGTTCATCAAACTCATGAACACAGCTGGCGCGTTGGTAAAATGACATAACTAAGAACTCATAGAGTCCATACTTATTCCTGAAGGCTATTTTCGGTATATCCTCTCTACGCACACTAATATGGTGATAACCGGATCTAAGATCTATCTTTGAGAATACACTCGCACCACTCAACGCGTGGCAAGGGATACTAGTTCTTGATAGTTACAGCGTCCAGTGCCCTGTAGTCAATACACAGATGCACCGTCCCATCATACTTTGGCACAAATAGTATGGGTGTAACAACTGGGTCACAAGATCTAATTTTGATACTAAAAGTCACAAGACAACTAAGGATTTAACCACTATGGCCTGCTACGTAAGGTTCCATTTTCTTAAGATCATAATACAATTCCTTGTATCACCATCATGAGCCACATCTGATCCCTAGCATCAAGCTAGGTATTCCCTAAAGTATTTTGGTACATTAGAATCAAACTCTCTTTCCCTTCTTCAGTGCTTTCAAATTACTTGCTACCTTTAAGGAAGGGCAAGGTCTTATTAGTTATAGGCCTCTGATACTATATTCAATTCTCATGCTAAAATCTATACTAACTCTAGCATATAGGAATAACCTATCTACTATCCTACTAAGGGTAACTATTTTCTCAAAAATTTATATCCAGCATATCTTCTTCTGCCTTGACAAGGATCTACTTCTGTAGGAAACACTGTGCACGAACATTCATCTCTCCGAAATAGGAAGAGATGATAAACAATAATAAGGATATCGAGGGGATTAAAAGAGTACAATTACGATATCCAAGGGCGATAATCAAATGCTAAAGAATTTTCAAGTCAGTTGTGGATTGAGATGCTAACACTACTAACTTTGATTGCAGGCTTGCTCAGTACCGGAAAGTAACCAAAATGATTTAATCAGGACTTGCGTGGGCCACCACAAAAATATGTCACGCTCCAGTCCCAAAATACGTAGGACTAGGAATACGTAACATGCCAGCTACGCATTCGACCAGACTTCGATCCGATTCGATACGTATAAGCTGTACTAGAATGGTCACTATCTATATAATCAAGTAAATATAAATATCTATGCCTTAATCCACAATGAACAGAATATACAAGAATGAGCTACATGTGCTAAAGTCGGCCGCCAGTAACACATAAGCTCGAATAGACTCGAGACAGGAATATGAGTCTATAAAACTAGGCTATATCAGCAGATGAAGAAACAATATGAATAATAACCATGACTCCGGAAAAAATGATATAAGTACCCGGATCCAATTCCTGCAAGACCAAAGCAACACACATCAGCAACTCCATGCAAGCTCTACAACGGTCTATGCTGTAAAACTTGCAAGGGACCAGGTCCTCAAAGGGACGTAACAAGGTACAAGAAACAACATGCCAAAAGTAAATGCAATATATAAAATATATCAATATGGCAAGCTATGTAACCAGCTATGTGAAATGCAAGTGAGAGCATTATCATACTCAGGCTGAAACTACTATAGGCTCTATGTTGGGGAAACCCATAGTAGCATTCGTTTCTCGAAGGGCCAGTAAATGCGCCAAAGACAGAGTCTAGGGCACCTCCAGTAATGTAGTATATATATATATATATATATATATATATATATATATATATATATATATATATATATATATATATATATATATATATAATCAGCCTTTAGTATGGTAAGACTTTCCCCACCCAATGTAATCATACGTCTTATGTCCACGATGTCTCATGTCCATAACACGCAAGATCATGACCTTTAGCTAGCACAACGAGTCATAATAATATCTATGTATATGCAAGACCTATGTCACGAATCCTGTAAGCCTATACAGAATCACCATGAATAACTCAGGAAGATTCTGTTTCATAAATAGTGTCAAGTATCCTATGGTATGACGTACTTGATAAAGCAAGCACACAAATATATGTTCGTAATATCAACTCTCTAGGTGACGTTACACGACTCCGCGTACGACGTCGACACCCGAATATTATTCGGACATTAAGCAACGTCTCATGGTCCTGCGTTGAATATGTACATCATAGAAGTATATATATATATAAATAAATCAAGAAACAATATAAGGTAACTACTGCAAGTTTGGCAATGTACACTTGCCTGGGGTTTGAACTCCAACAGTTGCTCCGGTATCAGCAAAATCTCCAGGAATACCTCCAGATGCTGAAACCAACATTACTATCATTCCCAGAAGATATAAAATATCTAGGATTGACTACCCATAAGTCCAATTTGGATAAAGGGGAAAAATTGACAATTTCTGGTCAAAGCGGGGTCCACATGTGGACCACTTCGCACCGAAAAACTTGTCAGAGACAAAGTTCTCCAAATTTGTCAAACTTAGTGTCTAAAGGTCCAGAACGATAATGCGAACCCAATGTCCAAAATTAGATTCTGATGAGCCGATCACAAAATTGCCAGTCAAGTGGAGCCGTGGGGCCCACGATACAGGATTTTGTTAATATTCTCAGAATTGAACCAAACTTGGGTCAGAGGATCAGCAAAATACTATGAATCTGATGGCGCAAGTTTTGTTGCGAAACGATAAGCACACACGAAGTTACAACGAGTTTCAGAACAGGCCCGATATAGGGCAATTTTGATGGATACACGTTGATTCTGGTGTGTACGCACATCCAAACCAACTTCCGCAAAATCTCACTCATCCTTATTAGCGGTGCACACTTTTCAGTATAATTCATACATGACCAAGTCACCTCGTTTAGTAGGACGCACCCAGTTTCGGAAGAATTTTGGATTTTAAAGACCAAATTTTTGGTCAATTTCACCCGCAAATAAAATACAACATGCAACGAATTAAAATAAACTAATTACAGGGTTTAAAACTCGGTTATGTTGTCTAATTTACTGTTCAAACAGAATCTAAAATTATTAAACGGGTTGGGAGAAAAATGGCCGTGATCATGGGGCTCCGGGACAGTTTCTGAAGTACAGAATTCTGTAGTTTTTTCCTGTTTTGCGCATAGTTTAAAGTATCGGCCGATACCGATCCGATACGGCCGATACCGATACAGTTTGGCATGTCCCGATCCGATACCGACCGATACCCGATACTGACCGATACCGACATTAGAGGTCTCTTTTCCAGTCAATTCGGCAAAAAAATTTGAATTAAAAAGACCAATTAGAAAGGATGTAAAAGCATAGTAAGGTTATAAAAACATATAAAAGAGAAAAACGTATCTATCACATATAAATCAATCAACAGGATGACTACTATTTCATTCAATATCAAAAATACTAAGAAACAATACTGAAAATACTTTAAATTATGCATAAATGTATAAAATATATTCTCTAAAATGTTAATAATTTACTAATAGTTGTTTGCTTTACGATACCAAAAAATCCGATACTCCGATCCGAAACCGCCGATACTACCGATACCGCCGATCCCGATACTCATACGAATGATCCGATACCGATTCCGATACCGATACTTTGAACCTTGGTTTTGCGTCGCATTTTACGACTGACACAGGACACGATATCCAGAATTATTTGCACGAGATTCGAGAGGGTCACGTGGTCTTCGCACAGGATTCGACAGAACAAAATACGGATCGATACACATGGAGATACGAGAATGGGAAGATAGGTACCTCGCGGTAGTTTTTGAGACAGGGGCGGCGCGACGATGCTCGGCCGGCGGCGGCGGCTGCTGGGGCTGCTCGAGAAGGTCGTAGGAGACGGCGACGGCGGACGGGGATGTCGACGGGGGCGTCGGGACGGGGGTTGGCCGTGATGGTGATGGCGGTGGTTTAGGGCTCGGGGGGGGGGGGGGGTTAAATAGGCGAGGGGAGAGGAGGCCGGAGCGGGGTTGAGGGCCGAGCGGGGGGGGGGGAGGGGGAGATCGTGGGGGTGACCGCGGAGTCGACGGCGGGGACGTGGGCGGTCGTGATGGCGGAGGGGGCGGGGGATCGTGGGGGAGAGGGGTTAGAGATTTGGGTTAGCGGGTTAGAGGGCGGCAGGCTAGCGGGCTAGCGGGTCGGGTCCAGATTCGACCCGCTAGGGCGGTTGGGTTCGGTTTCGTTGAGTGGGTCCGGTTCAGTTCAGTTTGGTCGGTTTAAATTGGTTTAAGTCTGGTTTAATTAAAAAATGGTGTTTTTAGCTAAATAAAAATAGTTTTTGAGCCCAATAAATTCCAGAAAAATTACACAACATCCAGTAATTAATTATACACCCCAAAATATAATTTTTGTAATATTTTAATAATTAGTTTAATACATAAAAATATTAATCCATGAAGGACATTTTTAAAAATTACCGAAAAATCCTGAAAATTTATTTTTTTAAAATTTTAAAAAAATAGGTTGTTACAATTATTAGTTGTGCATACCATGTTATATTATATGATAGAGTTTTCTAGTTAAGCATGTCATGAGAGTACAAATATCATGTAGAATCACTTTGTTCAAATTACAATTTGATAGAATCCAATTATGGAGTCTCACTCTTCTAAATTTATCACAAAGTGGGATATGGAAAGATAATTTGGATCTGGAGCTAAAATATACAAAAATACAACAACATAGCGATGACCCATCTATCTCCAAGTATCAGATAAATAACAATATCAATGACTTTGGAGACAAATACATGACATAATTGGTGTATCGCTAAACAACTGACACTATGGAAATTCTATCGTCAAGTAGTCGAAAGATCAATGAATGGTCGACTACTTGGCGACACCCATCTTAGTGATGCCTTCATGTCAAACTAGGGATGGATGATGTTGGAATCACCTTGGTGACTCACTGGTGGCTAACTTCTCACTGATGGATTAGCGATCTATTTGGCATCTAATTGGTGACAGCTTAGCGACGGTTAAAATTTTTTGATACTGAAACTAGTTTCTGATACTTTCTGAGTGACGACTTATTATTCCGTCTTTGAGTCGCATAAGCATCGTTGTACGTCACTCAGTCGTCATTCACCTAAGAATTCTTAGGTGAGCGATGTCAATATACGTTGCCTAGGCGCCGCGTAGGCATCGCCAAGTTGTCGCTTAACCATCCCCAAGTACGACATAACTAGAAAAAAATAATTTGAATAACAACAATCATAACATGTATACTGTATATAACATGTCCAATCACAATAATCATAATATATAACAACCCAGTGAAAGCGTAAGCTATAAAATTTCCATCCAATCGAGTCTTCAACGACACACAACGCATGCTGGAATCACACAATATACAATAGAATAGAAAAAACTCACATACAAATAATTAAAACAATAAGTATAAAACATCTAGTCAATAAGTGCAAAAAGTGAATAACTTCATAACATCTAATAAATAAAGTGCTGGTAGTACATATATATCACAACAATAAATATAAATCTAAAATAAAAAATCTCTTATCTGGTGGTCTCTGGCCTTGTAGACAAGTCAAGACGTCCGGAAGAATTTAGCTTACTACGTCAGGCGGTAGTGAACTTAACACTTCTAACGAAAGTCTACTAAAAAGAATTATCAATACGGTCAGAGACATGACTATCGGGGCAACATGAGGATCAGAGGCACCAGCAACATCTAATGTCGAGCCAACGCGAGTATCTAGGGCAATTCCAGTAAAAGGTGCTATCGTCAGGACTCTAATGGTGGCTTGAATGGTGTTGATAGATTCCTGCATCAGGCCCATGTTAGCCTACATGGTGCTAATCGTCATAATGATCTACGACATTTGTATTGAGACATCCTCTTGTGGCGGAGCATAAGAAGGAGTCATCGACGGTAGAGGTCTCGAGATAACTGATATCTGTGTTGCCAAGGGGCCATCACAGTAAATGCGTCCGGCCATCCCTCTCCCACCAACGACCTTTATCCAAAGGTTGTTGGTTTAAGAGGGTATGGGATCAGTAATCACCTTAATTTTTTATTATATTTATTTATTTTGGTTAATTAAGGGGTGTGTGTGTATGTGTGTGTGTGTATATATATATATATAAACACTTATCAAATTGCAAATATATAACTATATGTGCCTAAATATATATTTTAACAAGTATATATTTATGTATGTGTAGTTTTTGTCATAGAAATTATTTTAGAATTTTTAGAATTTATTTTGGTTAAAATCTTTTAGAAAGAAAAAAATAATTAAAGTGAACAGTACCCGCGAATATTGTTCATCAATGTCACGTCATACGCCCGCGATATCGGGCACGGTTGTGAACGCCCATCCTATGCTATCATTGACAGCGGTAGTCAGTTGTTTATACCTCACATATCATCAATTTATAATTATCAATTTCACTCATCACAACGTCTAATACGTACCCAACATTAATACAATCACCACAATATCCACTATATCTTTTGTTACATGTCTTTTACAAGTAATGTCCGAGAACAAACCAAGTAAAACTAAAGGCAACATCATATGTACAGTCGTCCAAAATAAATAATACATCTGTACATTTGATTAAAACCTATTCTAAGTCTTCTGGATCCTCCTTCGAGCCAGGTGCTAACCTCTATACCTAATATGCCAATATCCCGTCAGAATTGGTGCAAAGTAACATATAACCCAAACCACTCACAATATGATACAATAAATAAATAGTATTTGATAATAAAAAATATGCAAGTGACCAAAAATGTACCTGAACAATCATGCACTGCACTAAATGAATAAAAATATAATCTGACACTGACCATAGCATGTAGGGGCTAATGCGAGTAAGGCACTGATAAGTGCTAGCATTCAATCAATGTAAATAAGACATTAATTAGTGCTACCAGTTAATCGTATAAGTAAGGCACTAATTAATGTTAGCAGTCAATTAATAATTTGGACGTAAGGCACAACAAGTGTGCTAGCAGTCAATCATCGGCCGGCTAAT
The DNA here is from genome assembly GCA_036927795.1 of Iris macrosiphon. Taxonomy (NCBI): domain Eukaryota; kingdom Viridiplantae; phylum Streptophyta; class Magnoliopsida; order Asparagales; family Iridaceae; genus Iris; species Iris macrosiphon. The sequence goes on along the minus strand of JAYESA010000001.1, from coordinate 78,713,824 downwards.
GGTAAACTATATGCTATGACTCGTGTCACCCTCCCGACTCAATCAATGTCAATCAATAAACAATGATAATGTGCAAGCAATATATAAAAATGCAAATTATAAGTGGAGGAAAAATGTGTACTTGCCTTTCTTCCAATGGTGATGATTGCTCTAAATCCACCTAAAAGACAATATAAGGTGTTAGAATAGGTTCAAGAATAAACTCTTACTAATTTATTTTGGAACTTCTAGAACTTCTAGTCTCTAACTAATTCTTGATTTTCTAATTACCAAATTCTAACTTACAATTCTTGAAAATATAACTAGGATACCAAATAAATAACCAATGTTGATTATGACTAATTACTTGTCCTTTTGTTTTGAACTAATTAATTCTTGTTTATAACTTACTTCAAGCTTTTTGATTACTAACTAACTAACTAACCTCGTGAATAATTGTCACTCCCCGTTCCCCCATTATACGTATTTTGGAACGTATTATTCTCGCTTGTATGTTATTTATTTGGTTGCATGAGACTAGACCCATTCTTTGGTTTGTCATGGTTTTTGGTTTATGGTTTATGGTTTGGGTTGGTTTGGTCATGAGTTGAACCCATAGTCTAAATCTCAAACCCTAGCTATATAACTCAACTTCTTTCTCTTTTCCTCTTCATTCTTTCTTTTTTTTCTCTCTCTTAGGTTTTTTCTCCCTCCATAGGCAAGTACACCTTGCATAAAAAATGGAGAAACCCTCCATATTATTGATCTATTATGTTTATTGTATGATTTTAAGCATGTTTAGAACTTGATAATTTTGAACTTGGTGGATGAAATGGTGTAGATCTGAATTTTTTATGAGTGTTGGTGTTCTTGAGTTTTTCTTAGTTTTGATCTTCAAAAGCTTATTTTTTTTGAAAACTTATTATTCTATGTGATAGAGCACTTTATTTCGAGCAATGATTTGGAGTTAAGATGAGAATTTTATGGCAGAACTAGTTTTTCGGATTCTTGAAATTTTCTATGGCCGAACTTGCTATTCTAGGACGATGGAGTACTATGCGGCCCAGTAAAATGTGCCCCCTCTAGCATGCGTCTATCTTATTGGACGCATGTCTACTTTGTGCATGCTTTCAAAAGTAGGACGCATAGTACCTTGAACGCATGGAAATTCACTAAGGTCTGACTCCATGCGTCCAGGAGATTATGCGGCCATGAGCCATGCATCTTTTTTTTGGGCGCATGTCTCTACATGACTTTTGTGTCTCTGCATGACTTTATGTGTTTTTATCTTTTCTCTCTGACACTTATGCCTTGTCACATCAATCACCTTTATGTCACTTCCCTGACACTTCATTTATTGTCCATCACTTAGGCACTTGTCCCAAGTAGTGGACTTTTGCCCGAACATGCGGCCTGGAGGAGCGGCCAGGTTAGATGTCATAACTCGTATCCGCATGATCGGGGCACGAGTACGTGGGTACGTCCAGCCTACGCCACAACATTGATGGTAGAATGCTGTCCAGATCATCATATCTAACTATCAATCATACTATTCAACTAATTCTCAATCACAATAATCTAACAGAAGAATGAACAAGAAAGATAACTCAAATAATCATTCTAACAAAAAGAAAACTAGACAAGATATAAAAAAAAGGAATATTAAACTAGAACTCTACAAAAATTACCTCAAGTCCACAGGGTAATAGTAGTCCAGTCTAAGGCACCATTATGAGATCCTGAAATGGAGAGCACAATAATCACTAAAAAATATTATCCAGTCAGGATTGGAGCAAAGTACAACCCAATAGCAATTCCATTAATTGACAGAAACTATGAAACAATAATAATAAAGAAAATAAATGATGGAAATAACTATGAGAGTAACTATCATGGCAAGGAAATAAAAATAAACTAAGAACAATATGGTGAGAAACATTAATGTAATGAACTGGAATAAGGAAATACAATAATAACTGTGCCTTGAAATATTAGCGAGATATGTGATCGGCTTGGGCGTAACACGGGCTATAATAATAAAGGGGAGCTAGCGTGACCACACATGACTTGCATGATCTGCTAGCTATCACGGGCTACACTAAATCATGGGCTATAAGGTATGATCACATATTCACTGATACTTCCCCCAACCTCCGACTAGTACACGGATCCAAATTATGACACGTCATAACACGTATGTCACAATACACGGTCTATAATATCATGCACTATGATCACGGTCTATAATATCACGTAAATCATGGTGCACAGTCTATAATATCATGCACGATGATCACGGTCTATATAATCACGAAGATATCACGATAATCACTGAGTAATAATGAATCTTGACACGACGATCACTAACCAATCATGATAATAACATCTCATGACAAGGATCCACGTATATCAATCCATATAACCATTCTGTCAGGAATCAAATATCTCAATACTAAAAACATGTAACATAGAGACTACAAATAAGAAAACTATTAGAGAATGTACTCGTCTGGAATCCAGGATGAAGTATCACCATATCTGGAACAGTGCCTAGATGACCTAAATAAGGAATATAACATCAACACATTGTTTTGAAATGGTAAACAAGTTAAACTAGTCAAACTCTAGGTCTTAAAGTCAATTCTAAGTCAAAACAGTCAAACTAGGTCAACTCTAGGTCAAAGTAGTCAAATTGGTCAAACTAGCTATTCCTAGGTTGTATGAGTCCATCTTTAGGTTATTGGATCCATACACTACTTATCTAGGCTATACTAGCTATATTAGGATACTAGTGTATCACAGCTATCTAAGAACACAAGATACACAAATACACAATATATACTAGATACTCTTAGTTAGTACTAACTCCAAATGAATACCTTGGCTTTGAACCGACTTGGTATTACTACTTAACTACCCCCTTTGTATGCAATTCCAATTCCCAAATGATATAACCAATATCTCACTATTACCTTGGTTTATCTCAAGGTAATTCAAGAACCAACATCTAACCACACAAATACCTTGTATACACTAGCTAGTATATAACCATCTACTAAATAGTATCATATACCTTACTTCTAACCTTAGTACTAACCATTTATAATTATAACTTATAACTTCTAACTTCCCAACTAGCTTAACATTACCAAGTGCTAATACTAACTAAAACTCATACCTAACTTTTAAACTATCAGCTAACATACCAAGGTAACCTAACTGCTAACTAATAAGCTAACATGATAACACATCTAACTAAACTAAACACTAACTTATCATTTCTAATAGTCATCTAGTATTAACTACTGTTCTCACAAACTAATTCAACTAACAACTACCATTACACTAACATAAATACTAACAACAACTAACTCACCAACATTAACAAGATATCATCCTAATAGCTAACATCAGACTTCTAACATACTATCCAATAATATATAACTAACATTAGCTTACTACCCACAACAATTACTAACAACAACCTATTAACTAACATACACATGACTAACTAACACACTCATGATATCTCACACACTCAAACATAACTTAGCTAACTATACTAACTGACCTATATATTATCTAATCAGTATGATACCAACTAATACTCAACATACTAATTTATCACTAACTCTAATTGATAATTGACTCATAACTGACATATATCAGGCTAATACCAATCATGACTACCAACTAACATAGTAGCATATTATCTACTATTACAACTCAACTAATTAACTAACATGTATAACTAACTAACCCAATTTTAACTAACTAACTAACTAACTAACTAACTAACTACTAATTAACTAACTGACCACATACCTCTTCCCCAACTATAACCCATAACTAACATCAACTAATCTAATTAATAGCCCCCAACTGTTCAGACCCGACTGTGCATATCTTGTGCATAGTCCCGACTGCTGTCATTGCTGTTGTTCCTCTTCTAAATAGCCAACTGCCACTACTAAATGTATAAAATGGGAATGGTTGCTGCCAACTGCTCGAGTTCCTCCCTATACCACCTTAACAAGCTGCTGTGCCCCCCAACTCAGTCCACAAGACTCCACACAGTTGCTGTGCAACTATTATGCACAAGAGGGTGCACAACCTGCACCTTACTATTGTTGTTGTTGTTGTTGTTGTTGTTGTTGTTGTTGTTGTTGTTGTTGTTCTTTGATGCCACAACTGCCATTATTCTGGACTGACAGTGCACCCAGTGCACTGTCACACTAAAACCCGACTCATAGTCCCTAAACCTTCCCTCTCAACTCATCACTTAAGTTCCTCTTGCACCCCCATAATAGACCTCACTCACTCTAACACACAGACACAAGCACGATAGAAACTCACACAACTATACACTCACTTGCATACTTTGGTGTTACACTCACACTCTCCTACTTGTTCACTACATCTGATTACCCATGTCTGGTCTGAATATTCCAACACAAACACTCCTAGGCCTAAGCTCTCATGCAATCCAACTGTTACACATATAACCCATCAAGATCTTCATAGTATACATCCTAACCAATATGAATATATACCAATTACATATATTTACATCTCATATCAAGGCTAAAATTGATATAAACAACTCTAATTAGAGTAGAACACAAACCATCGAACATGTGGAGTGTATCGCACCCGTATCATACTCAATCTATGATATGCTTGTGATACGGCCTCGACGCATAACCAAATGTATCACAAAGGATACGAGCAAGCATAGAATCATATTTATAAGCAATACAAAGTGCTAGCTATTCAACTACGTGTCCGTGTCAAAATATGGCATGTGAACACTCTAGTGTCGGAGAAAAACTCCCAAATTAACCCATTTCATCAAATTGCCATGATACGGCCTATACGTATCTAATTGTGGACACGACACTAGTCTCATACAATCAAACACATGTTAATTTGGTCTATTTGACCCATTGACAAACACATGGTGCACCAATCTCGGATTTCCTCCAAATTGGGCACAAAACACACCATAACTTCCAAAATAGGAGTCCTTAGTAGTCAAAATTTCTTCCTATAGGTAGCTCTAGTCCATAGGTGGGTTCATAATAATTAAACTACAGATTTAGAGTCTAATTAGAAAGGAAAAATTAAATTTTACCTATTAGAAAATGAATTTCCAATGAAAGTCTTCAATTAACACAAAGAAGCCTCAACTTGTGCAAATTCTACCAAATTGTAGATCCTTTCCTCCTCCTTGCTTCTAGAGTCTCCAATGGTGAAGTAGGTATGGATTAGAAATGAATTATAAACCCCCACAAATTTTAAAATTTAAAATTTTATTATTTTAATTCTTATTATAGAATTATTGGTTATTTATTTAGCTAATTTTAAAAATATATATATTCCATTAATTTTGTAACTTATATAAGTATTTATTTATTATTGGTAATTAAAATTATTAACAAAAAAATATATTATGGTATAAATGTTAATGTTACCAAGTATTATGAATTTTCGCAAAAAAGAAAAAAAAATTGTTTGAGTGCAAATTTATTTTTTGGTATTATATATATATATATATATATATATATATATATATATATATATATATATATATATATATATATATATATAGTTTAAGTAAGAAAGAAATAAAAAGAAAACCAAAATAAACTAAAAACCTAAAACCTAACCTAATATACCCAACCGACCCCTAGGCCAATCGGCCACAGAGCACGACCTGATGGTCGCCCCTCTCGTTCGGACTGTCTCTCTCTCTCTCTCTCTCTCTCTCTCTCCCTCTCTCTCTCTCTCTCTCTCTATATATATATATATATATATATATATATGTGTGTGTGTGTGTGTGTGTGTGTGTGTGTGTGTGAAGAGATCCTAACCCTAACCCTAAGCATGCCTCCTCCAACCCGACACCCCCGCCACTGCCGACGGCTGTGCACCGCCTTTAGTGGCCGCCGGACCGCCGCCCGCGGTCATCCACGCACAGCACTGCGCAGACTCGATCCCCTTTGTTTCAGGTGCGTTATCTTCCTCCACGTTACATCGTTTCTCGAACGGCCAGTTGAGTTGCGTTCACAACATAACCCTCTTCCACCCTCTTCAAGTAGATCGATTTTTGGTGCTCTGGATCGAGAGAAAAGTCGATCCAAAATTGACTAAAAATCTGTTTCGAAACAGATTCAAAACTGTCCCAAACCACCTTGTTCATGGCTTATTTTTCTCCCAAAATATTAACTATTAAAAAATCTAATTGAACAATTTTTTAAACAACATATCCAAGATTAATTCTTTTTTTTAGTTTATTTTTATTTAGTTTTAATCTCTGTAAAATTGAGTTCCAAAACCAAGAAAAACTTGTTTTTAAAAATCTAAAATTTCTCGATACAGTGTGTGTCCCACCAAACGAGGCCACGTCGTCACGTGCGGATTACACCGAATGGTGCGTAATATAAATACGGACATGTGGGCTCTCGCAGAACTTGATTTGGATGTGTATGCATATTGAAATCAATGCATATCCATAAAAAAATATCGTATTGGGCTTTTCTGATATCTTGTCAAACTTCGTGTGTGCTTGTCATTTAGCAACGAAACTTGAGCCATCGGATTTGCAGCATTACATTGGTCCTGTGACCAAAGTTTGGATCAATTCTGAGAACGTTAATAAAATACCATTTTACGGGCCCTATGGTTCCACTTGACGGGCGTTCTCGTGACCGGCTCACCGGAATCCAATTCCGGATATTTCGTTAAGGTGGTGTCATTATTCTGGACTCGTAGACACTAAGTTTACTGAATTTGGAGAACTTTGTGTCACGCCCCAGTCCCAAAATACACGGGACCAGGCCACGTGGCAATGACCAGCTAATATGTCTCCGAGGGATTACCCAATTTAATGGACCAAACGAACATGTACTACGCTGTCCTAAAAATTAACAATTCTAATACTATCATACATCAGGCAGTATCTAATATCATCCACAATATAACAAGAAGTACTAAAATAAATACTGGAAAATTAGTGCTGAGTCTGAAATGTCATAGTACAATCCAGACATGTCTGATGGGAACAAACCTACTACAAATGATGAAATAAGAGTACTGGAAGACAGAATAAAGAGTACGACTAGAGCATCGGCTAACTAGATAAGGAATACTGCAGTCCTAGTCGGAATGCCTACCAGCGATCAAGGGTACTCTGATGGAAGCACCTCTAGCTCCTCCTCGGATGCGAACCTCGTCTCCTGCCCGGGTCCGTACACAGTAGGATAATAAGCCTCGTCTAAATCTAGAAGGGAACCAGGTCCTCAGAGGGACGTAACAAGATATAAAATACATGCTAATATAAATACTAAATAAAATAAAGGGGTGTGCTAACCATCTAAGTGAATGCAATGTGCGTACAACCTTGGTACGTACGGGTAGGTGTAGGCATAACGTCCATACTCCGAAGAGCATAGAACCTGCATAGTATAACGTCCATACTGCTCCGTAGAACGTAGAATCTGAATAGTATAACGTCTATATCACTCCGTAGAATATAGAATCTGAATAGTATAAACTCCATATCGCTCCGTAGAACGTGGAATCTGAATAAAGAAAGTTATTGGATCCGTGGTTCCTCTGGATACTACGGAGTCCAATGTGTGTATCCTATACGCTTACCAGTTGTCCTCCTCGCCAAATGTAGATATACAAGTCGAATACACAACGTGTATATCACGTAACTATATGCCAATTCTCAGCTAATTAAATAACCCTGTTTTCGTACTAAACCGTGATGCATGTCACACGCACCGATAGCTAGTCGAGTATGCGAACCCGCATCCCAATATAAGTTATCATCGTGATGTGTGTACAAGTGTCAGGGTCTAGGAAGATATCAGAATATTCTCGCAATGGCAGGTGAGTATGCTAGTGACTAAGTCAAGTACACTACTCATCGACGCATTCGTCGACTGCACCCAAGTCAATCTCGGACACGCACAATTATATGTATATTACAACAAGATATCATGCAACAATTTATAAATTAAATTAAATAGTAAATCAGGCAAGGTATACTTGCCTGGGTCCTCAAGCTGCGATTGCTAATAACCTGCTCCCAAAGTCTCGCCTGAACGGTCCAACGACCATATATATAATATAATAATACGAACATCAGTCACTACAATAGTACGACCAGAAAATACTACGTTGTAGTAACAAACTGACGCATGGGTCACAACTGGTCATCTAGTTGGATCACGTGTGCACGTAGCTAAAGCATAAACGTGTCGTATTCTCGATTTCCGTGTACACCAATACAATGAATTTGTAAGAGATGCTATAATACCAGATAACGCAACACAGATCCTAGCTAACATGCTATAAAAATACGCTACAAATTAAATTACGTATTATACTACATTAATAAAGCTAACATATTAATGTGCAAAAACCCAGTGTCTAAACCTTGGTTAACATTGTGCTCCTTATTAAAATAGTCATAAATTATTATAAGGTAATCTATTAACATAAATACATATAATAAATATTAATACTTAAATACATATAATAGCATTTAATACTTAAAATACATATGATAACATAGATACATAATACATCAATACATAAATATGCATTAGATAAATATATAAATACGTAAATACATAGTACATAAATACATAGTACATAAATACATATATACATATTAACTACACATACACTACACATACGTATTTAAACCAATACGTATATATATAAAATAACAGGAATATACCTAGGCGACGTTCGTGTCCGGGGGGGGGGGGGGTTGTGTCCGCTGCACGAGGCGGCCGGTCTCCGACGAGGGAGGGCGGAGCTCCGGCGTGCACAACAGCAGTAGCAGCAACAACTTTGGAAATGACAGCAGACACTGGCAACAACTGCAGCCAATGCAGCGACGGCAGCGGTGGCAGTGGCGGGTTGGTCGTGGGGGACCAATGGTGGTGGTGTGTGGGTCATGGGGGGACTAGCGGTGGTGGTGTACTGGCCGTGGGGGACCGACGGTGGTGGTGAGGGATGACTGGGGAAGGAGGTCGGGTGGTGGCGGGTTTGATGATGGTGGTGTTGGTAATGGCGACGGTGATGGTGGTGGAGATGGTGAGGATGGTGGTGAAGGCGGTGAGGATGGTGGCCAAGGTGGTGGTGGTTGGCTGTGGTGGCGGTAGGGATGATGGGGGAGTCGAGGGCGTCGGGTTGGGTGGTGTTGGGGTTGAGTTGATAACTGAACGCAGGTGAGGGTGGTGGTGGCGGCTGCTGGTGGGGATGCCGACGGTAGTCGAAGGTAGGGATAGGCTGTCATGCCCAGTCCCAAAAATACGTAGGACTAGGACACGTAAGCATGCCAGCTACATGGATATGGCAACTCCAATATATGGAAACCAAAATCCACACGTACGCTGTAATATGAATATCAATCCATAAGTGGTATAAACATATGTCACAAGTCACAGGGTATAATCTAAATCTCATCCTCAGAAAAACAATATAAATGAATAACCAGCATCTATATAACTAGATTTTAACATAATTATCTAAGGATGATAGTTGGATGAAAAAAAAATCTACTACCAACACGAATGGAAAAGTACAACGCAATAAGCACAATATAGGAATACCAGCTAACAATCATGGGGCTCGGAGAGAAGACATCCACGAAACATATATAACCATCCAAATCTACGCTCCTGCAAATACTCAAGAACAGATACACCTGGCAGGGGACCAAGTCCTCAGAGGGACGTAACAAGATACAGAAAAGCAAGCCAATTTAAATACAGTAAACATGCATATAATTTGAAAATAAATAAGTACGCTGTACAAAACAATCTATATAAATGCAAATAAGGACAACTTTTTGACGTATGGGCAAGGGTAGGCTACTCGATCTAATCTCACAACTCTCACACACGTCCATGAACATCATCAGGGGTAGCGACCCTCGTGACTCCATCAATCGATATACCGCGGGGGTAGCGACCATCAGACACGACCACCATAGAGCATGCTAGTGACTACGGTGTTACCAGAGTGGTTAAAGCCCATACGCCTACTGATTGTCCTCTATGATACTAAGTGTCCAGTGTGTGTCAACATATCTAATATATAGTAATGACTGAAAAAAACTACACATGCAATAAATAAGCAGAAATACAATAAATATACAGATATATACTAAACATGCAAAATACTGTAAGTAATTTGGCAAGGTATCTTGCCTGGTAAGAAAGCTGCAAGGTGTAATGTCCAGAAGTCAAGCACACAGGATAAGAAGCTATGGCCTCAGAATAAATATCTCCGGATGCTGAAATAGATATCACCAACATTCCTAAAATAAGCAAAATAGTTAGAAAGTACTTCCCTTTCGTCCAATTTGGACACAGGGGCAAAACAGTAATTTCAGTTCAAAACGGGGTCCACATGTGGCCTACTTTGCACTAAAAAGCGTGCCAAGGGTAACAGTCTCTAAATGAGACAAATTATAGGTCAAACAACTCTAGATGTCAATACAAACCCAACAGTATGTCCAAATATGGATTCCGATGGGCCGAACACAAATTCACCCAAAAAGTCAACCGTGGGGCCCGCCAATTGGCGACTTGGTCAACTGTCTCGGAATTGTGTGAAATTTGGGTCACAGGACCAGCGCGTTACCACGAGTCCAGTGACATAAGTTTTGTCATAATCTGACGAATGTGCACAAAATACACACGACTTTTACAAAAGTTGCGACACGGGATGTGTCCGCGGATATGGGCTGATTTCGGCGCGCACACCCGTCCAAATCAGTTTTCATGAATTTTTACGTGTTCGGTTACGCTGCGCGCACCATTCGTTACACTTGGTACACAGCGGGGCGGTCCCGTTTGGCGGAGCGCGCTCCATTTCACAACTTTTGGAAATCTGGAAAAGTGTGTTCGCGAGATTTTCTAACAAATTTAATTCTGTCTATAGCTGTTAATAATCTAGGTTTATTTAACAGAAATTAAACTAGGTCAAGTGGTCTACGCATACCAAAAAGAATCATCGAATTCGGATCTCTGTGGTGGAAGATACGAACTCGACAACATGGATGGTCACCGTAGTTTTCTGCGATCCCAGAATTCGGTCTATTTCTGCCAACTTTGGCGCTGTTTTTGCCTATGGTTACACATTGTTCGAGGTCTTCTATCACACAGATATGGAAGAGGGTTAAGGGGTGAGCATACCGGTGAAGACGGGGTGGCATTTGGTTGAGCGAGAAGACGGGAAACAACTCCGGAACACAGGTACCTCGCTGTGGGAATCTGCAGTGCGCGGGGTCGCGATCGTCGGGATCGATTTGGACGGCCTGGCGGGGTTCTCCGGCTACGGTGGCGGCGCTCTCTAGGTCTAGATGGGAAGAGGGAGAGTCTGGATGATTAGGTTTAGGGTTTAGAGAAATAAATAAATAAATAAATAAATAAATAAATATATATATATATATATATATATAAGGGAGAGAGAGTGGTTGTTTAATACCCGTGGGGGGTCTGGCTCACATACGCGGATCAACGTGGGGGGGGGAGGTTTGGCTGTGGGATTCTATAGTTTTTAAAAAGGGGTGAGTGGTTTGCTTGGTTGCTGCTTGCTAAGGAAAGTGGGCGTGGTTAGTTTGCTATTGGGAATTATTGGAATTGGTTGGGTAGTGGGAAAGGGGTTAAGTAGGTTATTAATAATAGTTATTAGTTACTTTTTTTTTTCTTTTCTTAATCTTTTCCTTTTCTATTTAAATATATATATATATATATATATATATATATATATATATATATATATATATATATATATATATATATATATATATATATATATATATACTCAGAGAAAAATTCTAAATTATATTAATGCACACTATTAAGCTAGCAACTGCTCAAGGGGTCTCCTACATGAAATAAATTCCGAAAAAGTTCTAATGGTCCCATAAATCCTCTAAGCGCACCAACACCTAAAATAAATTTTTTTAAAAATCTATTTCTCCTAATTACCCACTAATTACTTCAATTAAATTAATAATTAATAATTAAAAAGGGTATATACAATTTCTAGGAATAGGGGTTTTACATTCTACCCAACTTATAAAAATTTCGTCATCGAAATTAAAATTAAGCCACGGTAGAAGGTCAATAATGGTATAAGATTTGCATTGTTTAAAATACAAGGCTAGGTTTAAAAGGGGTGGGCGATGTCGCGCGTTGCACATCCCAAAAAATATGGAAAAATCCACATGAGTAAAAATAGGTTTCTTCATGTGTCATGTCCAATGGTGTGGACACCTAAATGCTCTTTTGCATAAAAGAGCCCAACAATTAGAAAATTGCACAAAGATGAGAATTGGATGATGGGCACGTCTAGAATAAGGGTGTGGAATTTGTAGGAAGGTAGTGGCTAGTGTAGTGCTCCAATTATCGAAGCACGGTAAGGTGCGCTAAGTGATACAATATTATAAAATTAAATAAAAATACCGTGTTCTATTTCTAACTGGATTCAATCTAGCCTTAGTCTCACTATCTAAGCCAAGTAGGTCTAATTTTGGGTGAGGGGTTCACAATCTACCGACTTAAAATTTATCCATCTATCACCTAAGGCTATACATCTAGGAAAACTATTTCTCAAATTTTAATCATGTTATTCAATCCTCAAAGTTTTAACACCAAACATATCATCTATGATATGCCCTTAATCAATTATAAAAGAGAGTCACTAAGTCATGTGGTTAGCCTTATGGGGTATATCTAGTACTATCAGTGTCAACTTATACCAGCACGAGGTTTCGTCTTTCCAAAATAGGGTAAGACAAAGAGCAATAATAAAAATTTCAAGGTGAAGGTGATATAATACAAGTACGAGGCTCAAAGAGATTAAATAATTCGAAAAAAGAGTTGTCAGGACAGTTGTGGATTGAAATCCTATTTTTAGTAATTTCCTATTTACATGCTCGTATCAGTACAATCATGTAACCGATACGATATATTAGACATGTCTAGGGGCAAGTATATCCGTCTACTACCATATATCTCAATCCACGTAAAGTAGTCATGCGAAGAGCGAACCAAGCGCACTAAGGTTAGCTAGACCTTAATACTCCGATTTTGATTAGACAATTGTATCATTATGTGCACCCAATAATACATATGCCATAAGCAAGCTCGATAAAAGAACAATCTTGCAAAAACTAGGCTATAATAGCAGCATAAGTCAAGGTAGTACAACAAACATAAATATGCTGGATTATGATGAAAGAAGGTACATAACAATTCAAGTTCACAAAAGATAAGACTCCATAATCTCTACAGTTGTCATACTAATTCCTTGTCTAAGTCGATAGTCAACAAAGTAGGGGTATAGCCTCTAAGTTCTACAATCTGAAAAAAAATACTGTCGTCCTAAGCTAGCATACAGTTAATATTGTTCAATCATACTTCAATAAGAGGACAAAAGACTATATGATACTAGGTTGTGAGGTATACTACCAAACTTATAACAATAAACTAATACTGTAATTGCCTTAAGGATACCGTAGAAACTCCTATTAAGGTCTACGAGAAAGGGGTCTTGGTACTTATTAGGGTATCCTCTTTCATTACATAGGTCATGGTCGTCCTAAGTCTTAGCCTTAGTGCAAGTGTCAATAGTAAGAATGGAACAGTTATTGGCCTCAAGGAAAAGGGAATATAACTCATATCGAGGTGGGGGTACATGTTACGCAATTTAAAACTAAGGGATAAGCACCAGGTCGCAATCTACTGAATAACTTAAAACTATCAAGTTCTAACTACCAAGCACATAATTTTAAAATTTAACATTTACAACTATAATCCCAGCAACTATATGTCCTTAACATAGAATAAATTACCTGGCCTACAATCAGAAGTGTCAGATGGCACGAGTTGAAAGATGAAGGGTAGAAGAACAAAATTTAGTCGTCGCACAATTAGTGAACGTTAAGGTCGCAGAGGAACAATATGAAATTAATATAGAGGGCTCTAGATAGCATTATGGTTCTCTAAGGGGGAGTGGTATGCTAGTTGTTATGTTCGATGTATGATCAAGAGAAATATTATATTCATTGCTCTTGGCTTCCTAAGGTACTGTCTGCTACTAATAAGACAATGATCTAAGTTTATAGTTCTCCAATACTATCTAATTATGAAGGTTAGGTTCAGTCCTAATATTCAATTTTGGTTTTCTATTGGTTCCTCAATACTAGGGTCAAACATTATGGTAAAACTTCTAACTCACTCTAGTAGCGTCTATACTACTCTCAAGTCTTCATAATACATCAAGGGATAATGGTAAACCAATCTATAGATAAGGAATTCTAGGGTTCACTAGATATTCTAAACTTAGTGGTGTGTCTATATTCTCGTTGTATTCTTAATAGGTGTGCTACCATAATTATCATCCTAATAACAGGGGTTCCTATATTCTAGCAGAAGGTTATACTCAAAGAACTATTAGAGAAGTACAGGAATCAAGTAGGATGCAATTATTCAGATAGAATGGATTGGAAGGAGAGCGAATCATAGTCAATTGTGGATGAGATCCTATACTCTATTCCTAGGTGCAGGCTTATTCGGTACAATAACGTAACCAAGACAATATGCTCTCGACCTGCATGGGCCACCACATAGGCGGAGGGATTGGTGTTGCTGGTGGTGGTGGTGAAGGAAGTCGGCGGGGGATTGGTGGCCGGAGGAAAGGGTGGCAGGGATGAGGTCGGGTTGGGTGAGGGAGGTGGCAATATAGTTTTTCTAGGGTTTTCTTGTAGGTGGCTGGTGGGTTTGTGTGTTTGTAGAGAAAGGAAGTGTGTAGTATATGTAGGAAAGAGAGAGGGGGCTCTCCTTGGGATTAGGGCCGGCTGGACATTATTTTTGGAGAGGTGGAAAGCCTCATCATGATGAGGGGAGGGCTAAGATTGATGGATTTTGAAATGTAGGGTGGTGATATGAGGGTGGAAAGTTGTAGCAAGTATAACCAATGGGGGAGAAAATATAGGGTGGACCGGTCAAGGGGAAAAAAAAAGTTCTTCATGGGTTGGGTCCAATGAGAGGGGGACACCTCATTGCTTATTTGCATAAAAGTCCCTAAACTATTGGGAAATTGCACAATTAATGGAATTTGGGATTGGATGAGACAAAACACCATGTTTGGTGTTATGTAGTGAGCTAAAATGGTGTATGGTGTTTAGTATGAACCTTGAGGGTGTGAGTGTGGGTTTGGGTTGGAGTTGAGTCTAGTTTTGGGTGAGGTTGGGTCCTTACACCAATTTAATTAAAATTAGTGTAATTGGTTCTCTTTAATTAGTTGGAAATACATGGGGTTAAAATTGGGTGGGACACAAGTATCATGGACGTAGTAGACTCAGAATAGAATAATGTCATAATTTGGTTTGGATAAAACAGGTTAATGTTGTGTCTCCAATTTTGATTGGAATGGACAAGGATGCAAAGTTAGATTTAATTAAATTAATCAGGGACGTTTGTAACGAATATTGTGCGACTAAAATGAAGCACAAGATAGAGTAGTTATAAGTTACACAGAGGTCAGAATGGTAGGCTGGCATGTCTAGGAAAAGTGTATAGAATTTGTTTGAAGGTAAATGCTAGTGTAGCGCTCCAAATATCGAAGCAACGGTAAGATTCACTAAGTGATATAAATATTGCACAATAAATATAAAATACTGTATTCTAATTCTAATTGTCTTCAAATTAAACTTAGTCTCTCTATCTAAGCTAAGTAGACCTAAATTTGGTCAAGGGGGTTTTACAATCTACCCAACTTACAAGAATTTCTTCCTCAAAATTAAAATAAACACATAATAAGCTATAACTCATCAAGCAATGCTACGGACATACCTAGGACTGGTGGAGTTGGCCTTTGTACTATCTGCTGGGCTCTATTGACTTACTGGGAATACTCCTGAGCCTGATGTCGGATCGATCCGTACCTAAAATACTGTCCTAACCTTCTTCTGCAATCTTTTCGGACATGTCCCTTCTTTCTGCAAAAGAGACATGTCGGTAGCTCCCTCTACTGATACGACATAATCTTCTATTGCGTCTACACTCCTGGATGACGGATCGGTCCTCCTGCTTCCGGTTGTGCCTTACCTGGTGCAGCTGCACTGGAACGTCTTAATGCTCGGCCAATAGCCTCTTAGATCCTAGCCTCTGACAAAACTTCCTCGTAAGAGATCCTCGCCTGCGTGGTAGTGTACCTCTGTAGCTCATACGTAAGACCATGATGGAATCTCCTGGCGTTATCTAGATCTGCCATCAAGCTCCGTCTTAAAGTCTCATTCTGATGCCACTATGCCTGCATCATAGTCTAGAAGAACTGGAACATCTGCGACTGTCCCTCCGGATATGACATCTGGGGTAGAAAGGGTGGAGATGGTGGCAGTGGGACCTCTGGCTGCGTCATAGGTGTCTCCTCAGATATCGGCCGCTCGATCTACGACATCAGCGTAGCCCTCGAAGTCTGGCCCTCGAAGTGCTGCATCGGGATAGTCTGAGAAGTCTGGCCCTCCGGCTGCTGCGTCCGATCGTCAGGAGAAGTCTGGTGCCAATGTATTAGCGGGGCCTGTGGGATCACCAGGGCCTGTGGTAGTGGCTGCTCTCCTGGTAGTCCCTGGGATGTCTCTTCCCTCGGTGCGGTGGCGGATGGCACTACGCTACCATATGCCTCGCGTTCGCTGCACAAGTTCATCTCGCTGTAAGAGATGGAACTTCATTAAAAGAGTACGTGAATAACAAGCAGGATGCATATATTCAAATAATCAAATGCGAAGGAGGTTCAAAGACGGTTGTCAAGGTGGATGAGATCTAATAATTTCTATCCTATTGCAGGCTCGCTGGGCATGTTACCATACCACAAGAGATAAACGTCGACCTGCATGGGCCACCACAAAAACCATATCACGCCCCAGTCCCAAAATATACGGGACCAGGCCACGTGGCAATGGCCAGCTAATACGTCTCTGAGGGATTAACCAATTTAATGGACCCAACGAACACGTACTACGCTGTCCTAAAAATTAACAAGTCTAATACAGATATATCTGATGGAAATAAACCCACTACAAATGATGAAATAAGAGTACTGGAAGATAGAATAAAGAGTACGACTAGAGCATCGGCTAACTAGATAAGGAATACTCCAGTCCTAGGCGGAATGCCTACCAGCGATCAAGGGTACTCTGATGGAAGCACCTCTAGCTCCTCCTCGACTGCAAACCTCGTCTCCTGTCCGGGTCCGTACACGGTAGGATAAAAAGTCTCGTCCTAATCTGGAAGAAAACCAGGTCCTTAGAGGGACGTAATAGGGTACAAAATATATGCCAATATAAATACTGAATAAAATTAAGGGGTGTATTAACCATCTAAGTGAATGCAATGTGAGGACAACCTTGGTACATACAGATAAGTATAGGCATAACGTCCACACTCCGAAGAGCATAAAATCTGCATAGTATAACATCCATATCGCTCCGTAGAACGTGAAATCTGAATAGTATAATGTCCATATCGCTCCGTAGAACGTGGAATCTGCATAAATAAAGTCATTGGATCCGTGGTTCCTCTGGATACTACGGAGTCTAATGTGTGTATCCTATACTCCTACCAGTTGTTCTCCCCGTCCAATGTAGATATATAAGTTGAAACACGAGGTGCATATCACGTAACTATATGCCAAGTCTCAGCTAATTAAATAACCCTGTTTCCGTACTAAACCGTGATGCACGTTACACGCACCGATAGCTAGTCGAGTACGCGAACCCGCATCCCAATATGAGTTATCATCGTGATGTGTGTACAAGTATCAGGGTCTAGGAAGATATCAGAATATTCTCGCAATGGCAGTGAGTCTGCTAGTGACTAAGTCAAGTACACTACTCATCGACGCATTCGTCGACTGCACCCGAGTCAATCTCGGACGTGCATAGTTATATGTATATTGCAACAAGATATCATACAACAGTTTATAATTTAAATTAAACAGTAAATCAGGCAAGATATACTTGCTTGGGTCCTCAAGCTGCGAGTACCAATAACCTGCTCCCGAAGTCTCGCCTGAACGGTCCAGCGACCCTATATATATAATATAATAATACGAACATCAGTCACTACAATAGTACGACCAGAAAATACTACGTTGTAGTAACGAACTGATGCATGGGTCACAACTGGTCATCTAGCTGGGTCGTGTGTGCACGTAGCTAAAATGTACACATGTCGTATCCTCGATTTCCGTGTACACCAAGACAACGAATTTGCAAGAGACGCTATAATACCAGATAACGCAACACAGGTCCTAGGTAACATGCTATAAAAATATGCTACAAATTAAATTACGTATTATACTACATTAATAAAGCTAACATATTAATGTGCAAAAACCAGTGTCTAAACCTTGGTTAACATCGTGCTCCTTATTAAAATAGTCATAAATTATTATGAAGTAATCTATTAACATAAATACATATAATAAATATTAATACATAAATACGTATAATAGCATTTAATACATAAAATACATATGATAACATAGATACATAATACATCAATACATAAATACGCATTTACATAAATACATAAATACGTAAATACATAGTACATAAATACATAAATACATATTAACTACACATACACTACACATACATATTTAAACCAATACATATATATATATAAAATGTCAGGAATATACCTAGGCGATATTCGTGTCCGGGGGGGGGGGGGGGTGGTGTCCACTACACGAGGCGGTCGATCTCCGACGAGGGAGGGCGGAGCTCCGGCGTGCACAACAGCTCTGGAAATGGCAGCAGACACTGGCAGCAACTGTAGCCAATGAAGCGGTGGCGGCGATGGCGGGTTGTGTCACGCCCTAGTCCCAAAATACGTAGGACTTGGAATTCGTAAGCATGCCAGCCGTATGTATATGGAAACTCCAAAATATGGATACCATATTATACATGTACGCTGTAATATGAATAATAACTCACATGTGGTATATATATTGTTACAAGTCACATGACATAACTAGATCTCATCCACAGAATCAAATGACCAATCAACTATATAACTGAATCAAGTATAAAATGCTTGATAAGAACAAGTAGTTGGGTTGAGACAAATCTACTACCAACTAGAATATAAGAGGAACAAAAATAAGTATATCTAATGAACAATGAGACTCGAAGAGAGACCTCCTCGAAAGAGAATGGAGTAGTAAGTCCTGATCCGTGCTCCTGCAAATAGTTATGATCGTCTACACCTGGAAAGGGACCAGATCCTCAGAGGGACGTAATAAGATACATGGAAGCATGCTAATTGAATACAGTAAAACATGCATAATAGATAGAAAATAAATAAGTATGCTGTACTAGACAATATATATGAAATGCATAATGAGGACAACTTTTTGATGTATGGGCATGGGTAGGCTACTCTATCTAATCTCACAACTCACACACACGTCAGAAATATCAGAAATCGATATACCTCAAGGGTAGCGACCAACGCAACACCAGAAATCGACATACCTCGAGGGTAGCGACCAACGTGACACAACTACCATAGTGCGTGCTAGTTACTACGGTTTACCAGAGTGGTTATAGCACATACGCCTACTGATTGTCCTCCCCTCCCATGATACTATGTGTCAAGTGTGTGTCAACATATATATATATATATATATATAGTATATAATTATGATTAAAAGAAAACACACATGCAATAAATATATAAAAATATAATAAGTATCCAAAGTACTGTAAGCAATTTCGTAAGGTATCTTGCCTGGTCTGAAAAGGGATGAAGTCGCAACTCAAGTCGTCGTCCGATCTACCCGTCACATAAATTAAACAAGTTAGGTTACTAAAGTGGGTGAATAGGTTCCTCCATTTTAATCTATTTTAATTTTGAATAAAATAACCTAACCCTGAATTAACCCAAATCCAATCCTTATTGGGTCAGATTCGGGCCAAAAATCCAAACCCGAACCCGACCCGCTACCCTATGCTACAGTACCCAAATCCCTAACCGTCGACCCCCGATTTTCCTCCACCGTTCGAAGACCCCGACCGCCGCGACCCTCCGTTTCTGGCGGTTACAGCTCCACCCCCGCCCCGCGGCAATTTCACCTCCCCCGCTCCCTGCGCCTCTCCTTCTCCCGACCGTCCACCTCCTCTACCCAGGCCGCCCCTATTTAACCCCCTCGAACCCCGGCCGTTCTCATCATCCACCGCCACCTACATCCACCACGGCCACCCCTTCCTCCGCCGCTTCTCCACCGCACTCCGGCCGCCGACTTCCCTTCGCCGAGCTCCCCTCACGGCCACCGATCAACCCCACAGCTACCACCACTCCTCAGCATGAACCTCTGGCCACCCCGATTCCCACATCAGTCTCTGCCCTCCGACGATCCTCTACCCCAACCCAGCCAACTCCGGCGCCTCCTCCAGCCATCGACCCCTCCGCCGTGCCCTCGCCGCCGCAGGCCGAGCAGGTCGCTGCCACCAGCAAGCCCGCCGGCCGAGCAACGTCGCGGCTCCCCGCGTATGCGAATTTCAGTCATTTCTGACCTTCTTCCTGTGAGTGTTTCTCTCTCCTTGCCGCCTCGTTTCCCGTTTTGTCAAATCGTGTGCATAGACCTCATGACCCCCTCGAAACTCGTGCCATCAGTTTGGTGTATCGCGTCCTGTGGCGATCTCAAACTGTGACGTAAAATCAGAAAAATAAACCCCAATTTCCGAAAATTCAAAAAATGACCCGAACTCCCCAGTTCGCGATCGTTTTACGACCAACCCGTTAAATGTTTTCAAAATTAGCTTGAACAATAAATTAGATCATATGATTAACTTTTTAAACCCTATTTTAGTGTAATTTATTGAGCTGTAATTTGTAATATATTCGAGGGTAAAAATGGCCAAAATATTGGTTATTTAATACTCTGATTTTTCCCGGAACTGGGTGCGCCCCGCTAAACGGGACGAATTGGTCGTGTGCGAACTTCACCGAAAGGTATGTGCCGTTAATACAGACATGTGAGATTTCGCAGAAGTTGATTTGGATGTACGAGCACACCGGAATCAATGCGTATCCGTCGACAACACCCCGTATCGGCCCTATTCTGAAACTTGTTGTAACTTCATGTACACTCGTCATATCAAAATAAAACTTAGGCTATCGGACTCGTAGCAATACGTTGGTCCTGTGACCCAAGTTTGGTTCGATTCTGAGAACGTTGACAAAATCCTATATCGTGGGCCCTATGGCTCCACTTGACGGGCAATTTTGTGATCGGCTCATCGAAATCCAGTTCTGGATATTCCGTTGGATTCGTATCATCGTTCTGGACTTGTAGACACTAAGTTTGACAAATTTGGAGAACATTATCTCTGACATATTTTTTGGTGCGAAGCGGGCCACATGTGGACCCCGCTTTGACCAGAAACTGTCACTTTTGCCCCTGTGTCCAAATTGGACTTATGGATAGGCAATTCTAGCTATTTGACATCTTATGAACATGATGGTAATATTTATTTCAGCAACCGGAGGAGTACCAACAAATCCAGCTAATACCAAAGCAGCAGTTGGAGTCAGAACCCCAAGCAAGTGTACCTTGCTATACTTGCACTAAATTGATTATTATTTTTCTCTTGATCTATTCTGAGTTATAACTATTCAACCTAGGATCGTGTGACATTACTTAACGTCCAAACAAGATTCGGGTGTCAACACCATACACGAAGTTGTGTAACGTCACCTAGAGATGGATATCGAGACACTATACATTTTCGTGCTTGATTTATCAAGTACGTCATACCATAGGACACTTGACACTGTTCATGAGACAAAATCTTCCTGAGATATTTATGGTGATTCTGTGTAGGTTACAGGATTCGTGACATATACTTTATACACATGCTTAGATCTTATTATGACTCACTGCATCAGTTAGAGGTCATGATCTTGTGTGTCATGGACATGAGACGTGTGATTACATTGGGTGAGGAGAGACACACAGGCTATAGGCTGATTTTATATATATATTTATTATTGTGAGGCTCTAGATTCTATTCCAGAGCTAGGCATATTACGTGATATTACTGCTACTGGCTCCCCGACACCGAGCTTGTAGTGGTCTCAGCCTGAGACTAGTGTTGTTCTCATTTTGCATATCACTTAGCTGGTTACATAGTTTACCCTATTAATTCAATTATTACTGTACTGCATTTATTTTGGCTTGAGTTATTCTTGTACCTTGCTATGTCCCCTGAGGACCTGGATCTGGATTATGTCCCCAGGATTAGCAGAGGAGATCTATCCCGAGGTTTACGGAACTTGAGCAGGCACTGGAGCAGTACCAGAACCCGAGGACGAGGTGATCGCTGAGGATTTCTCCTCAGTATCTGCTTATTCTATACTCAGTCTTTGCTGTTGTTATACTCTTAATTCTTGTCTCTTGACTGCTGTACCAGACTTATTATCGGGTTGTTCCCCGAGTTATGTTTCATTGAGACTTGATATTGCTTTATATTCTGATATTATTGTATTTATTTCTGTGGATGAGATTAGTATATTAGACCCTTACTGTTATTTTACAGCTTAAGTACACCCTGATGGGTCCATTAAATTGGGTTTGCCAATTGGTGTGTGCTGCTGGCCATTGCCACGTGTCTAGTCCCTCGATATTTTGGGACTGGGGCGTGACATAGTTTTTGTGGTGGCCCATGCAGGTCAATGACTAAATTGCTTTGGTTTCAACTTAGGAATCGAGCAAGCCTGCAATAAGGATACGATAAGTTATAGGATCTCATCCACTTGATTGAATCATTCTTAATCTCTATCTGATTTGAATTAATTTCTTGACTTGCATCCAGCCTTGATTCCCTGTGCGTCTCTTATAGTTTATTTTGGATGCAGAGTAATGCATCCATGAGCAAACGATGAGACTCCTACAGGATCACCATGAGGTGCTGTAGTAACCAGCGAAGATGAAGTAACACTAGTGGATGGAGGTCAATCAGCACACCGAAGCAGTCAAGCAAATCAGCATGCCTCGAGAATCCAGCAAGATGATATTCTGCCACAGTTTACTCCACCAATGCCCATATTCCCACAAGGGCAGGCTATGGACGGACATCAGATATTTCAAATGATCTACGCAATGATGCAAGCTCAACAGCAGATTCAACAAGAGGCTCTGCGAAACAGTATAGTAATTGCATTGGAGCAGGCAAATCTACCACCACGACGACCATCGACGGGCTCTATCACCAATTTTCACCAGCTGAAGCCCCGCACCTTTTCAGGCAAGGAGGAGCCCACTGAAGTTCATGAGTGGCTCACAAACACTCAACATCAATTAGAAGCAGCTGAGCTTCCAAGAGAGCGTTGGATTACTGCCGTCTGGATGGGGTTGACGGTCAATGCACATCACTGGTGGCTATCTGAGGAGACACGGCTCGTACCAGACCGAGTCACTTGGGAAGAGTTCTCTAGACTCTTTCAAGAGATGTACATTCCATCTATCGCTCGATCAGAACTTTGGGACAAGTTTAATCGCCTCACTTAAGACAATATGACAGTGGAAGAGTATAATGCAGAGTTCATTCGTCTGAGTCACTTCGAACCTACCCTGATCCTGACAGAAGAAGAGAAGGTTGAGCAGTTTTTCGAAGGACTAAACTTTGAGCTACAGAGATTGATCAGATCCGTTGCACCAACTTTATACTCGGACGTTTTTGCTGTAGCCCGACGCATGGAGCGCGTCACCAGGAGAGAATCCAGCTTGAAAAGGCTATTTTTATTAGCACCAACCAAAGCATCATAAGAGGAGTCTGCAAAGCGACCTCAGAAGAATCTACCGCAGAGAGCAGCACCAAGAGCCCCATCCCTTCCTACTTGTCACTACTGTGGCAAGGTAGGCCATATTGAGAGGGAGTGCAAATGCAAGTTGGGACTCTACTTGCTTTGCAGATCCAGCCAACATGCAGCCAAAAATTGCACGAAGCATCGAGAAGAAACACTGATGGTTCAACAACGAGCACCAATGGTAAACCAACAAGCTCTACCAGCACCTGGAGGATATCATCCGAGGCTACCCTTGATACCCAGGCAGTACTCTTCCAGCAGGCTCAGCAGCAGCAGAGGAATACACTGCAAGGACGCGAACAAGCTTTTGCGATGACAATGGAGGACGCGCAGACTCGTGGAGTAGCAAATGCGTGTAAGTTATTCATAGATGCATTGCTTTAGCACGTGCCTGTTTGTTCATGACCTTAGCCTTAAACCTAGTATTTTGAACTGGTTAATAATTGATAACCTAGTTTTTTCTAAGCTGTAGTTTTCTCTAACCAGATTTCCTTCACTCTTGAATTACCTAACTTTCATTGCCTAGGGAAATATTTTATTCCTTCCCTATAAGTTTTGTTTAAACCCTCATCCTTCGAATTCTCCTTGACCATAATTTTTTTTGATTGTGTTGTGCTTCGAACATGTTTTACAAACTGTGTCATCTCTTCTAACCGGTTATGTTTCGTTATTCTTTGATTTCTAGGACATAATCCTCTTAGGGGGGTAGATTGTAAACCCCCAGATTTTTCAGGAATTTAAAAATAAATTTTTATATTTTTTCTAGAATTTTTAACTAATTAAAATAAATATTTTCTGGTATTAAATAATTATTGTGATTTTATTAAATATTAAAATATTTTCAAAATAATTTTTTTGGGTGTAAAATAAAATATTAGACATAGGCTAATTTTCCTGGAATTTATTGGACCTCAGAACTATTTTTTTTAAAGACCTAAAAACTAAGATTTTAATTAAACCAAAATAAACCAGTTTATTAAACCCAGTTGAACCAAACCAAGCCGGCTTATTAATAAACCGAACCCTGAGTTAACCCAAACCCAATCCTTATTGGGTCGGATCCGGGCCAAAACCCAAACCTGACACAAACCCGACCCGCTACCCTATGCTACAGTACCCAAATCCCTAACCGTTGACCCCCGATTTTCCTCCGCCGTTCGAAGACCCCGACCGCCGCGACCCTCTGTTTCCGGCAGATACAACTCTGCCCCCGCCCCGAGGCAGTTTCGACTCCCCCGCTCCCTGCGCCTCTCCCTCTTCCTCTCCCGACCGTCCACCTCCTCTACCCCGACCGCCCCTATTTAACCCCTCGAACCCCGGCCGTTTTCATCATCCACCGCCACCTACATCCACCACAGCCACACCTTCCTCTGCCGCTTCTCTATCGCACTCCGGCCACCGACTTCCCTCCGTCGAACTCCCCTCACGGCCACCGATCAACCCCACAGCCACCAGAACTCCTCAGCACGAACCTCCGGCCACCCCGATCCCCACAGCAGTCTCCGCCCTCCGACTATCCTCTACCCCGACCTAGCCAACTCCGACGCCTCCTCCAGCCATCGACACCTCCGTCGTGCCCTCGCCGCCGCCGGCAGCAAGCCCAGCCGACCGAGCAACGTCGCGGCTCCCCGCGTATGCAAATTTTAGTCATTTATGACCTTCTTCCTGTGAGTGTTTCTCTCTCCTCGTTGCCTCGTTTCCCATTCTGTCGAATCATGCGCGTAGAGCTCATGACCCCCTCAAAACCCGTGCCATCGGTTTGGTGTATCGCATCCTGTGGCGATCGCAAACAGCGACACAAAATCAGGAAAATAAACCCCAATTTTTAAAAATTCAAAAAATAACCCGAACTCCCCAGTTCGTGACCTTTTTGCGACCAACTCGTTAAATGTTTTCAAAATTGGCTTGAACAGTAAATTAGACCATATGAACAAATTTTTAAACCCTATTTTAGTGTAATTTATTGAGCTGTAGTTTGCAATATATTCGAGGGTGAAAATGACCAAAATATTGGTTATTTAATACTCTAATTTTTCTCGGAACTGGGTGCGCCCCGCTAAATAGGACGACTTGGTCGTGTGCGGACTTTACCGAATGGTACGCGCCGTTAATACGAACGTGTGAGATTTTGTAGAAGGTAATTTCGATGTGCAGGCTCACCAGAATCAATGCGTATCCATCGACAATACCCCGTATCGGCCCTGTTCTAAAACTCGTTGTAGCTTTGTGTACACTTATTGTATCGAAACAAAACTTACGCCATCGGACTCGTAGCAATACACTGGTCCTGTGACCCAAGTTTGGTTCGATTCTGAGAACGTTGACAAAATTCCGTATCGTGGGCCCCACGACTCCACTTGACGGGCGATTTTGTGATCGGTTCATCGGAATCCAGTTCTAGACATTCCGTTGGGTTCGTATTGTTGTTCTGGACTTATAGACACTAAGTTTGACGAATTTGGAAAATATTGTCTCTGACACGTTTTTCGGTGCGAAGCGGACCACATGTGGACCCCGCTTTGACCAAAAACTGTCACTTTTGCCCCTGTGTCCAAATTGGACTTATAGACAAGCAATTCTAGCTATTTGACATTTTCTGAACATGATGGTAACGTTTATTTCAGCAACCGGAGGAGTACCTACAAATCCCGCTGATACCAGAGCAGCAGTTGGAGTCAGAACCCCAAACAAGTGTACCTTGCCATACTTGCAGTAAATTGATTATTATTATTCTCTTGATCTATTCTGAGTTATAACTATTCAACCTAGGACCGTGTGACATTACTTAACGTCCGAACAAGATTCGGGTGTCAACACCGTATGCGGAGTTGTGTAACGTCACCTAGAGATGGATATCGAGACACTAAACATTTTTGTGCTTGCTTTATCAAGTACGTCATACCATAGGACACTTGACACTATTCATGAGACAGAATCTTCCTGAGATATTTATGGTGATTCTGTGTAGGTTACAGGATTCGTGACATATACTTTATACACATGCTTAGATCTTATTATGACTCACTGCATCAGTTAGAGGTCATGATCTTGCGTGTCATGGACATGAGATGTATGATTACATTGGGTGGGGAGAGACACACATGCTATAGGTTGATTATATATATATATATATATATTTATTATTTTGAGGCTCTAGACTCTACACCAGAGCTAGGCACATTACGTGATATTACTCTACCGGCTCCCCGACACCGAGCTTGTAGTGGTCTCAGCCTGAGACTAGTGTTGCTCTCATTTTGCATATCACTTAGCTGGTTATATAGTTTACCCTATTGATTCATTTATTATTATACTGTATTTATTTTGACTTGAGTTATTCTTGTACCTTGCTATGTCCCCTAAGGACCTGGATTTGGATTATGTCCCCAGGATTAGCATAGGAGATCTACCCTGAGGTTTACGAAAATGGAGCAGGCACTGGAACAGTACCAGAACCCGAGGACGAGGTGATCGCTGAGGATTTCTCCTGAGTATCTGATTATTCTATACTCAGTCTTTTCTGTTGTTATACTCTTAATTCTTGTCTCTTGACTGCTGTACCAGACTTATTATCGGGTTGTTCCCCGAGTTATGTTTCATTGAGACTTGATATTGATTTATATTCTGATATTGTTGTATTTATTTCTGTGGATAAGATTAGTATATTAGACCCTTACTGTTATTTTACAGCTTAAGTACACCCTGATGGGTCCATTAAATTGGGTTTGCCAATTGGTGTGTGCTGCTGGCCATTGCCACGTGTCTAGTCCCTCGATATTTTGGGACTGGGGCATGACAAGTTATAAGTTACACAGATGTCAGAATGGTAGGCTGGCATGTCTTAGAAAAGTGTATAGAATTTGTTTGAAGGTAAATGCTAGTGTAGCGCTCCAAATATCGAAACAACGGTAAGGTGCACTAAGTGATATAAATATTGCACAATAAATATAAAACACTGTGTTCTAATTCTAATTTTCTTGAAATTAAACCTACTCTCTCTATCTAGCTAAGTAGACCTAAATTTGGTCGAAGGGGTTTTACACTTTGTCTCTGGCACACTTTTCAGTACAAAATGGGCCACAAGTGGACCCCGTTTTGACCCAAAACAACCATTTTTGCCCCTGTGTTCAAATTGGACTTATGAGTTGTCATTCATAGCTATGCCTTATATTTTGGAAAAGTTGGTGATGTCTGTTGCAGCATCCGGAGATGTTCGTGTAGATTCCACCTTTTCAGGAGTAGTTGACGCATTGAGCTCGCTACTTGGACCTCGCTATATCCAGAATCCAGACAAGTATACCTTACCATCATTATCTCAGTTCCTTGCCTTATTTATTTTATTTATTTATTATAGTTATTTAATATGGTGGATGTGTGTATTTATCCTAGGGCCGTTAGACGATACTTAGCGTCCGAACTCGATTCAGGTGCCGACATCCGTCAGCGGAGTCAAAAATTGTCACACCCCAATCCCAAAATCTATGGGACCAGACATGTGGCAATGGCCAGCTGGTACGACTCCGTAGGGCTTTCCAATTTAATGGACCCTGACGAAGTGCACTTACGCTGTCCACGGTTAAGTAATCCAGTTGATAATCTAATTCTAACATACCACAAGTAAACTAAATCTTAATCCATGGTAAATAATCTCAAGAAAGAACGATACACATCATTAGTCTGTAGCCCAATAATACATTAGTTCGAATAGACCAAAAGAACAACATAGGCCTATAAATACTAGGCTATAAAAACAGAATCAAAATGGAAAGTAGTACATGACTGTAATAGCTAGAAATGTAAAGATACCTGTAATGATGTCCATAATTCACTAGATCAAGCATCCTGCAAACTGCACAAATAACCTATAAGGGAACCAGGTCCTCACAGGGACGTAACAAGATACAAAAATACATGCCATAAAGTAAATACTGTGAAAACTCGTGGGTGAACTAACCAGCTAAGTGAAATACAATTTGAGGATAACTTATTGCGTATGGGAAGTGTAGGCTAGACATATGCTAACGTAATTCACCAATCGCCGTGACTGGCTAGTATATGCCACATTTGCCCCCATAATAAGGGCACTCTGCAATATAGTAACGTCCAGCTCCGAGGAGCGTGGTATCTGTATAAGTGATAACGTCCAACGTTCTCTAGAGTGTGGTATCTGCAAAACCACAAGTAACGTCCAACACTCTAAAGAACGCGGTATCTGCATAAATATATACGTCCGTATCGCTCCGAAGAATGCGGTATCTGTATAAAAGAGGTGGGTGTCCCATACGCCTACTAGTCGTCCTCCCTGCCCAATGTCAATGTACATGTCGCGAATACGACGTGGACATCTTGTACTATGATGCAAGTCACTAAGAAAATATACAACTAAGCTAAATACTGTCACACGTGCTGCTCACACCGATGGCCAGTCGAGTATGAAGCACGCGTCCCTACATGAACTCACTTTATGACATGCAATGATACGTGTCAAGGCCTGGGGAGTTATATTGATAACTCCATAACTTTAGGTGGGTGTCCACTAGACACTAAGTCAGACACAAGTCCTAAAGTCAACATCTTCGTTGACTGCACCCGAGCCTTTCTCGGACGCACACAGTTATATAGTATTTAAACAATAAAACATGCAACTAAAAACAACTGAATTTAAACAATACAACAAGGCAAGGTATACATGCCTGGGTCCTCAAGCTGCGAGTGCCAATAACCTGCTCCCGAAGTCTCGTCCACATGATCCAGCGACCCAGCCGATTATAGATATAGATTGATCTTCTCAGACCATTTGAGTATATCAGAGTAAACTTGATCACCACCTAAGTCCTCTCTAGGGGCACCTGCTGCTACTCTGATAATATCTTCAATTAAAGCAAAGTTCCCCATAATATTAATATGTGCACCACTCTGACTTCCCCGACCTTCCAAGAGATTAGCTGGAGGAGAATAAGAAACTCTCTAATGTAAGTCTTGATACTAGAAGGATTAAAACGGGTCTTCCCGTGCCATCCTTTTGCACATATATAACCTGCGCTTAGGACTGGCACGGTCTCATCTCCATTTACCAAGTACACACTACCTTGCAAGCAGTTATCATCACTTGCAGAGGCATCAATTTGAAATGGAATGTGGCACTCAGCTGAAGAAGAAGATCGTTTGTAAATATATGCTCTTTCTGTAGGAAGTCCAACACCATACATAGAATATATCTCCATATCAGGAGCATTAGGTAACTTTCTCTCCAAGTGCTTTGACCAATATTTGTAGTGCATGTACTTTGGGTCATCCAAATCCTTAGCAATGCCATATGAGAAATGAGCACTTCCATGTTGTATCATCTTGGGAGCAACAAATTGAAGAAGATCCAGAACAGAATCTGCTATATAGGCTTTATAATCAGCAATGGCCTTGATTCCACCCTAACCCAAGTCATCGTACTCTGTCCAAATATCACCACATGATGTATTTGAATGGGCAATTTTGTTTCCCTTAACAGCATCCCGGAAATCTATTTGTTCGATCTCTGGTGAAGATTTCTCTGCTACATCCTTCCTAAAAGATATGATTCTTCCATAATTTGCTTGTTTTGCCTGATAATCAGCTTTCTCTACATTTTCATGCTCGGAACCATTGTGCCTCAGCTTCTTATTATATTTATAACCTTCTTCAACTGACCAGTCTAGACCACCCCAAATATTACTTTCCTCTTTCGGGATCATTGACAATGTTGAATCCCATGTATGGGTCATTCGCATAACATGATGCAATGTCTGAATTCCATAAAAATCAGAGTCTAGGACACCCCTGGTGTCACACCCCAGTCCCAAAAATACACGGGACCAGGCCACGTGGCAATAGCTAGCTGACACATTTCCAAGGATATCCAAATTTAAAGGATCCTAACGAAGAGTGCTACGCTGTCCTAAATTACTAACAAGTCCAATATCAACATCAAACAGGTAATCTAATCTCATCCACAATATAACCAAAAGTACTGAAATAAATACTGGAAATAAACATCAGTTTGAAATATAATAGTACAACCCAAAATGTCTGGTGGGGACAAACCCACTACTATGACAAAATAAAAAGTACTGAATGACAGATAAAAGAATAATGACTAGGGCATCGGCTGCCTAGATAATGATGCTCCAATCCTAGGCAGAAGGCCTACCAAAAGATCACGAAAACTCTAACGGTAGCACCTCTAGCTCCTCCGCGGATGCGTACCTCATCTCCTGTCCTCGTCCGTACTCCGTAGGGTAATATGCCTCGTCCAAATCTGGAAAGAAACCAGGTCCTCAGAGGGACGTAACAAGATACATAGAAGCGTGCCATATATAAATACTGAATAAAATAAATAAAGGGTGTGCTAACCATCTAAGTGAATGCAATATGAGGACAACATTGGTACGTATGGGTAGGCGTAGGTATAATGTCCACACTCTGAAGAGAGTGGCATTTGTAAAGTATAACGTCCATATCGCTCCGAAGAACGTAGCATCTGAATAATATATTGTCCATATTGCTCCGAAGAACATGGCATCTAAATAGTATATCGTCAATATCGCTCCGAAAAATGTAACATCTGAATAAAGGAAGTCATTGGATCCGTGTCTTCTCAGGATACTACGGATTCTAATGTGTGTATCCCATACGCCTACTAATTATCCTCCCCGCCTAATATAGATATACAAGTCGAATACTCGATGTGCATACCACATATCTATATGCTAAGTCTCTACTAATCATATAATCTTGAATTACATACTAAACCGTGATGCATGTCACACGTACCGATAGCTAGTCGAGTATGCAAACCCGCATCCCAACATGAGTTTGTCACTGTGATGCGTGTAAGAGTCTCAGGTCTCGGAAGATATCAGAGTATCCTCCCAATGGGGGTGAGTCTGCTAGTGACTAGGTCAAGTATACTACTCATCGACGCATTCGTCGACTGCACCCGAGTCAATCTCGGACACGCACAGTTGTATAAAAGAATGCAACAAAATATCATATAATATTTGCATAATTTAAATTAAACAGTAAATATGGCAAGGTATCTTGCCTGGGTCCTCAAGCTGCGAATGCCAATAGCCTGCTCCTGAAGTATCTCCTGGCTGGTCCAGTGACCCTAAACATACAATATAATATAGCAATTCTATCATCAGACAATAAAATGATACACACAGAACTACTACTCTGCTCTTAGACACTGACTTTAGGGGTTACAATTTGTCAATTAACATAGTCGCGTGTGCACGCAGTTATGACATACGTGTGTCCTGTCCACGAGTAGTGTATACGCCAAGACAACGAAACGTCCTGGTATGCTATGCAACTAAGATGTATAATACTATATTATCCATCTTAACTAGCATGTTATAAGAATACGTGCGCAAGGCTAGTTGTCCAAGACCTAGGTCAACACAGTGTTCATAATTACCAGTCAATTATTAATTAAGTAATTACTTAACATCAATTTCTAATATAAAATAACCATACACACACACATACCTAGGGTTTCACATTACTTAACTCGTGTCCAATTCAACGACACACGACACAATGACACAAGAAGAAAAGGATGAAGTGAATGTGTACCTAGTTGTGGCTGAACGGGGGGGGGGAGGGTCTTGTTCATCGACGGGCTATCCTCCGGCGTGGGGCAGAGCTCCGGCATCGCGCAAAAAAATAACAGCAGCAGCAGTCGCAGCAGTGTCTTTAGCAGCAGCTGAGCGGTGGCTTGGCGGTTGCTGGCAGTTGGGGACAGTGGTCAGGGTCGTGGGGAAGGTGGCGGTCGGGCTGGCAGTAGTGGTTGGCGGTGGTCAGGCGGGTTGGGGTGTTCGGGTTGGTTGAAGTGCGGGTAGGTGTTGGTGATGTTGTCGATGGTTGACGCGGGTGGTAGTGGTGAGGTTGATGATGGCGGTACGAGGGTGGTTGGCGGTGGTGCAGGTGATGGTGTTGATGGTGATGGGGTGGAGATGGCGAGTCTGGTGGCGGAGGGTAGTCGGAGTGGGGTGATCGGGTTGGGGATGAGTGCTCGGGAAAGGGCGGGGTGTTCGGCTAGGGTGTTTTTGTTTTCTAGGGTTTCAATAGAGAGAAATGTGTATTTATATAGGAAAGAGCGAAATAGGGCTGACCTCGAGAATTGGGCCGGCCTTGGGCTCTTTGGGGTGGTGAACATGTCCACATGAAAGGGCGTAGAGTGTACATGGGCTAGGTTGGATCTTGCTTTGGGTGAGGTTGGTCTCCAATTTAATTTAATTAAAACAAATGCACAAGGCGTTCTTTAATCAATTGAATATACATGGGATTAAAATTGGGTGGGACACGAGTGTCATGGACGTAGCAGGCTCAGAATAGATTAATACCCTAATTTGGGTTATATGGAACTTGTTGAGGTTATGTGTCCAATTTCAAATAGGAATGGGCAATTATGAAAAATTGGTTTTATTGGGATTATACATGGACATTTGTAACGAATATGGCGCAGCTAAAATGAAGCACAATATTGAGTATTTAAGAGTTACACAAGGGTCAGATGGGTAGTCTGACATGTCTAAGAAATGTGTATGAACCTTGTTTGAAGGTAACTACTAGTGTAGTGCTCCAAACATCGAAGCAACGGTAAGGTGTAATAAGTCATATAATTATTGCATATAATTCTAAAGCACTGTGTTCAACTCTAATTGTCACATAATTAAATCCTAGTCTCTCAATCTAAACTAATAACCCTAAATTTGGTCGAGGGGGTTTACAATCTACCCTTCTTAGAGCATTTCGTCCTCGAAATTAAAAACATACGTATGGTAAGAACTACTGACTGAAATTTAATGCTACTACATACCTAGGCCTTCGAAGAGATAGGGATAACACTTTCGAATATCCTCCTCGCGTTTCCAGGTCGACTCGCCTGGTGCATGATGCCTCCATGCGACACGAACTAGAGGGATAGTCTGACCTCGCAATACCTTCTCGCTTCTGTCCAGAATCTCTACAGGCTTCTCTTGGTATGATAAACTCGGGCCGACTATGATTTTTGAATGATCAAGCACATGACTCGGATCTGGCATGTACCTCCTTAGCTGAGATACATAGAAGACGTCATGAACTCCTTCTAAAGTCTGTTGTAAGGCAACCCTGTAAGCAACCTATCCGATGCGTTCCAACACATCGAATGGTCCGATGTACCTCGGACTCAGCTTTTCTCTGCCTCCAAACCTGATAGTCCCTCTTGTAGGTGAGATTTTTAGAAACACATGATCTCCAACCTGGAACTCTAGGGGTCGTCGATGTGTATTTGCTCAATGCTTCTGTCTGTCCTGTGCTGCTCGTAGGTGCCCTTGGATCTTCTTTACCTTCTCCAATGTACGTATAACCAACTCTGGTCCAAGAATCTGCCTCTCGCCCACATCGCTCCAATATATTGGGGAACGACACTTCCTGCCATAAAATACTTCATAGGGAGCCATCTGAATGCTCGCTTGATAGCTATTGTTGTAGAAAAATTTGACCAAATATAAATGGTCCACCCATGATCTGCCGAAATCAAGCATGCACGCCCTCAAGATGTCTTCCAGTGTCTGAATGGTGTGCTCGGACTGGCCATCTGTCTGTGGGTGATACATTGTGTTGTACTTTAGGCGGGTGCCGAGACTCTCTTGCATACTCCGCCAAAAGTAAGAAGTGAACCTCGTATCCCTGTTGGACACTATACTGACTGGCACTGCATGCAGTCGCACGATCTCCCTCATATATATATCTGCTAAGACCTCTGTAGATTGCCCCATTCTGAAAGATAAAAAGTGAGTGGACTTGGTGAGTTTATCCACGATCACCCATACTACATTGCGACCACTAGGACTCCTCAGAAAGCCCGTAACGAAGTCCATAGTGATGTGCTTCCATTTCCACTCTGGTATCGGGAGTGGTTGGAGTAACCCTGCAGACCTTTGATGCTCAGCCTTGACTTGCTGACACACCAGGCACTTTGCCACAAACGGGCTATCTCTCTCTTCATGCCATGCCACCAATAGTACTGCCTCAAATCTTTGTACATCTTTATGCCTCATGGATGAATAAAGTAAGTTGAACTGTGTGCCTCCGACATCAACTCATGACAAAGTTCTCCATTCGGAACATAGAGACGATCTCCACATCTCAAAGTCTTGTCTTCATATATACACAATCCTGTCTGTATTCCGGCCTCTGTCCTCTGTCGAAGCCTCTGGAATCTGGCATCTGTTGGCAAAGCAACCTTGATCCTCTCAACTAATATCGATTGCAACTAAAAACTCAAAAACTGACAATTTTTTGGGCATAATGACCTCTATACCCATCTGCTCTAGATCTCTCAACAGATGTTGCTGGGTAGTCAAAATGAATGCCATGGGTCTTCAGCTCAATGCATCAGCTACTACGTTGGCCTTTCTGGGATGGTACTGCAGCTCAATCACAAAGTCTGTCATTAGCTCGAGCTAACGTCTCTGTCTCTAGTTCAGGTCCTTCTGGGTATAGACGTACTTTAGGCTTTTGTGATATGTGAATATCTCCACTCGTTCTCCGTATAGGTAGTGCCTCCAAAGCTTCAATACAAAGATCACTGTGGCAAGCTCCAAGTCGTGAGTGGGATAGTTCTTCTCATGGGTCCTTAACTGCCTAGAGGCATAGGCCACAACCTTTCCATGCTGCATCAAGACACATCCTAATCCTTTCCAGGATGCATCGCTATAGATCACGAATCCTCCGGGTCCAGAAGGTATGGTCAAGATAGGTGCCGTAGTCAGACGGTTCTTTAGCTCATCGAATGCTATATGATATTCCTCTGTCCAGGTGAGCTCCTGTTCCTTACGGGTCAAGCGGGTCATCGGCTCTGTGATGCTTGCGAAGTTCTCTACGAACCTCCGGTAATATCCGACAAGTCTTAGGAAACTCCTCACCTATGAAATATTGGTAAGGGTCAGCCATGTCTCTACTAATGAAATCTTTGCTGGGTCTACTAAAATACCATCTCATGAGATAACGTGTCCAAGAAAAGTGACACGATCTAGGAGGAACTCACACTTGCTCAGCTTGGCATAGAGCCTCTCTTGCCTCAGCGTTTCTAATACTTTCCTCAAGTGCTCTTCGTGCTTTTTGTGGCTCTTTGAATACACTAAGATGTCGTCGATGAAGACTACCACGAACCGGTCTAGGTATTGGTGGAAGACTTTGTTCATCAAGTTCGTAAATAGGGCAGGCACATTCGTCAGTCCAAAAGGCATCACCAAGAACTCGTAGTGACCATAACGAGTCCTGAATGCTGTCTTTGAATGTCTTCTCTTCGCACCTTTACCTGATGATATCCTGATCTCAAGTCGATCTTTGTGAACACCACTGCTCCTGTCAGCTGGTCGAATAAATCATTAATTCGCGGCAGGGGGTACTTGTTCTTGATAGTCAAAGCATTAAAGGATCTGTAATTAATGCACATACGGATGTCCCATCCTTCTTAGGTACAAACAACACTGGTGCTCCCCAGGGTGATGCACTAGGACGGATGAATCCCTTGATCTGCAACTCCTCTAATTGTAGCTTCAGCTCATCTAGTTCCTTCTTCGCTAATCGGTATATATTTAAAGATACTGGTGCTGCTCTGGGTACTAGCTCAATAGTAAACTCCATATCTCTATTTGGCAGTAAGCCTGGCAACTCCTCCGGGAAAGCATCCTCGAATTCTGGAACTATCGGTGGGGATACCATCTCCATAGCCATGTAAGCTCCAGCTGTCTGTCCTACTCCTTCCTCGACGGTCCCTCGCATGTACTCAAACTCCGGTTGATCTGGCGGTCTAAAAGTGACGCTACCCTTCCGGCAATCCAGTACGATATTATACTGGCTTAACCAGTTCATGCCTAGCACGACGTCAAAGTTTGGCATAGGAAATACCAAAAATCGCGCTCTCATCTCTCTACCACACACGACAACCGAGCACGTTCTAATAGTGCTGGTAACCGGCACGATGCCTCCTTTGGTAAGAATCTTCTAACTCTTAGGTAAGGGGGAATTAGATACTCTATGCCTTGCTATGAATCTACTAGATATAAAAGATATTGTAGCACCAGAATCGAATAATGCAGTCATAGGTAATGATGCAACTAAAATGGTACCTGTGATATCTTCCCCTTCTATTTCCTCCTCAGTAGCTGCTAGTGCAAAGGCCTGTCCATGTCTCTGCCCTCCGGCCTGCTGTCTGGCTCGATCAAACTGTGCCTGCTGTGGGGCCCAAGGTGGTCCCTTCTAAAATCCTCTGGGTGCTGGTGGATGCTGGCCTCCTATCGGGGGTAGTGTCCTCTGGACTGGTGCTGCTGGCCTCTGTCCGGTCTGCGGTACTGCATCTCTGCGCTGTGGGCAGTTTCGGGCTTGGTGCTGGCTTGCTCCATAAATTATGCATGTTCCCAGTCTCTTTTGGCAGTCCTTCTTAAAATATCCTCTCTTACCACCGTGGTAGCAAGCCAGAAGCTCCTTTTGCTGGTATGGTGTTGTCCTCTGCTGTGTCTGTGCTCCGGGATGACGGATCGGTCCTCCTGCTCTGGGCTGGGCTCTGGCTGGTGTGGTAATGCTGGAACGTCTTGCTCCTTTGCCGATGGCCTCCTGGATCCTCGCCTCTGAAAGAACCTCCTCATAAGAAATCCTTGCCTGGGTGGTGGTATACCTCTGCAGCTCGAAAGTGAGGCTGTGATGGAATCTCTGGGCCTTCTCTAGATCGTTAGGTATCAAGACGGCACCAAATCTGCTAAGAAGGCTAAACTCTGCGTCGTATGCGTCTACGGTCATATTCCCTTATTCTAGATGCAGGAACTAGGAGTACAATGCATTTCTAACTGTAGCCGAAAAATACTTCGCATTAAAGTACTCTAAGAACTTCTCCCATGTCTGGGTCTTGCCTACACTGCGCTCAATATAATCTCACCAGTGATGGGCATTGCCTTTCAGTTGGGCCCTCACTGCGGTCATCCAAAGGTCTGGATGTAGCTGAGAAGCCTCTAGTAGCATCTCCGTATTGGCAAACCAATCGGAGATCTCCTCTACAGTCTCGTTGCCCGAAAAAGTATCCGGACCTATCTGGCGGAACCATCGTACAGTACCACCTGTCTGAGCTGGTGGAGGTGCTGGTACGGGTGCTGGGACAGGTGTCCTCTCCAGAACTGCCATCAAACTCTGTCTCAACGTCTCGGTATGATGCCACTGTGCCTGCATCATAGTCTGGAAGAACTGAAGCATCTGTGGCTGTCCATCTGATTGTGGCATCTGTGGTGGATAGGGTGGAGGTGGTGGCAATGGGTCCTCTGGTTGTGCGGTAGGTGTCTCCTCAGATGCCGGCCTCTCGGTTTATGGTATCGGTGTAGCCCCCAAAGTCTGGCCCTCAAAATGCTGCGTAGATATCGTCTGTGAAGTCTGTCCCTCGTGCTGCTGTGTAGGATCGCCCTGAGAAGTCTCGCGCCAATGTATTAGTGGGGACTGTAGAATTACCGGGGCCTGTGGTGGTGGTTGCTCTCCAGGTGGTCCCTGGGATATCTCCTCTCTCTAGGTGGTGTCGGTTGGCACCACGGCACCGTGTGCTCCTCGTCCACTACGCAAGTTTATCTTGCTGCAAGAGATAGAACTTCATTAAAAGAGTTCAGAATCAAACAAACAAGATACAGATATTTAGAAGTAATATGAAGGAAGTTCAAGGACGTAATTAAAGTAGATGAGACCTAGTAATTTCTATCCTATTGCAGGCTCGCTGGGCATGTTACCATACCACAAGCGATAAACATGACCTGCATAGGCCACCACTAAAACCATGTCACGCCCCAGTCCCAAAAATATACGGGACCAGGCCACGTGGCAATAGCCAGCTGACACGTCTCCGAGGATATCCCAATTTAATAGATCCTAACGAAGAGTGCTACGCTGTCCTTATTTACTAACTAGTCCAATATCAACATCAAAAAGGTAATCTAATCTCATCCACAATATAACCAAAAGTACTGAAATAAATACTGGAAATAAACATCAGTCTGAAATATCATAGTACAACCCAAAATGTCTGGTGGGGACAAACCCACTACTAAGACGAAATAAAAAGTACTGAATGACAGGTAAAAGAATAATGACTAGGGCATCGGCTGACTAGATAATGATGCTCCAATCCTAGGCAGAAGGCCTACCAAAAGATCACGGAAACTCTGACGGTAGCACCTCTAGCTCCTCCGCGGATGCGTACCTCGTCTCCTGTCCTCGTCCGTACACCGTAGGGTAATATGCCTAGTCCAAATCTGGAAAGAAACCAGGTCCTCAGAGGGACGTAATAAGATACATAGAAGCATGCCATATATAAATACTGAATAAAATAAATAAAGGGTGTGCTAACCATCTAAGTGAATGCAATATGAGGACAATATTGGTACGTATGGGTAGGCGTAGGTATAATATCCACACTCCGAAGAGAGGGGCATCTGCATAGTATAACGTCCATATCGCTCTGAAGAACATGGCATCTGAATAATATATCGTCCATATCGCTCTGAAGAACGTGGCATCTGAATAGTATATCGTCCATATCACTCCGAAGAATATGGCATCTGAATAAAGGAAGTCATTGGATCCGTGTCTCCTCCGGATACTACGAATTCCAATGTGTGTATCCCATACACCTACTAATTGTACTCCCTGCCTAATGTAGATATACAAGTCGAATACTCGACCTACATACCACGTATCTATATGCCAAGTCTTTACTAATCATATAATCTTAAATTACGTACTAAACTATGATGCATGTCACACGCATCGATAGCTAGTCGAGTACGCAAACCCGTATCCTAATATGAGTTTGTCACTGTGATGCGTGTAAGAGTGTCAGGTCTCGGAAGATATCAGAGTATCCTCCCAATGGGGGTAAGTCTGCTAGTGACTAGGTCAAGTACACTACTCATCGACGCATTCGTCGACTGCACCCGAGTCAATCTCGGACGCGCACAGTTTTATAAAAGAATATAACAAAATATTATACAATATTTGCATAATTTAAATTAAACAGTAAATATGGTAAGGTATCTTGCCTGGGTCCTCAAGCTGCGAATGCCAATAGCTTGCTCCTGAAGTATCTCTTGGCTGGTCCAGTGACCCTAAACATATAATATAATATAGTAATTCTATCATCAGACACTAAAGTGATACACACAGAACCACTACTCTGCTCTTAGACACTGACTTAAGGGGTTACAATTGTTCAATTAACATAGTCGCGTGTGCACGCAGTTATGATGTACGTGTGTCCTGTCCACGAGTGGTGTATACGCCAAGACAACGAAACGTCCTGGTATGCTATGCAACTAAGATGTATAATACTACATTATCCGTCTTAACTAGCATGTTATAAGAATACGTGCACAAGGCTAGTTGTCCAAGTCCTAGGTTAAAACAGTGTTCATAATTACTAGTCAATTATTAATTAAGTAATTACTTAACATCAATTTCTAATATAATGTAACCTCCGATTTCCAAATTTTTGAAATATTTAAAATTTTAATTTATTTTAAATATCAAGTTTATAAATTATTTTCTCCTTGAATTTTTAGTATTAGATTTTCGAACAATGTTTGATTTTAGAAGGTGATTTAAAATCTTTTATAAAAATCATTTTCCCTAAATGTCGATTTATTATAAAATAAATAGATAAATAATGATGTAAATATAATACTATTGCTTCAAATATTTATTGGCTTGAAATTATAAAATTATTTGTTTAATAAATTTTTTTGAAGGACTAGTTGTTTTCATAATAAATTTTCATATCCATTTTGGAATAGTAAATAAATAAATTACATAATTTCAAGGGTTTTGAAATATGGATTAATTAGTAGCTAATTTGGAATCAGTTAGCCTTGGAAGCCTCTTAAAACATTTTCTTAAATTATATTTTTCTATTAAATTTTCCAGTTTACCGTCTCCCATTCACACCCTCATTTTTCCCACATGAAAACTCATTCATACCTAATCTGGGCCATTCATTATTTGGGCCAATCCTCACCCTTTATCCCACACCTCTCTCCCTATTTAAGTCTCTCATCACCATTCCCAAGAAACCCTAGCTAGCCCTCACAAATTTCCATAAGCCATCAACCACCACCATTTTGTGTGCTCGTGTCCGTGTGTCCAGCATTACCGTGTCAGCCGTGTTGGCCTCGGGTCCGACCCCGGGTGTCCCACTGTATCCATTCATTTCCTGTGTCCAGATTTACAACATTACAACCAGATTTTCATGTCTGACACTCCCGGACACATCCTCCTCCACCACAGCAAACATCATCCTCGTGTCCACCATCTGGACACATCCCCACACCACAGTACATCATTCAGGTGTCCGATACTCCATCTTCTTATGTTGGACATGAATCCAAATCGATAGAGAATCCCCATTCTGTTGTGTCCGACACTTCACCCTCCCCATAGAATAACCACAACCATGGATCTAACCTTCTGGCCGACGTTCTTTCCGCAGTTGCCGAGTTCGGCTGCTCCACCGAGCTGTTCGAATTCGCCGTATTCCTTCAGAGCAGCGTCGCTTCCCACGACTTCTCAGCCCAAATCCTACCTGCTCGCCACTCTCGTCTCGATCGACTCAGATCTGGATCAGAGTGAACCAATGTCGACGTTGGCACCTCTCGTCCATCCACGCCTATATCTGCCTGCCGAGTCCGAGATCCTCCGGCGGCCCCCCTCACGAGCTCCTCCCTCCGACGACCTCGATCTTCCCTTCGCTCTTGACTCCCCTGAATCTGAGGTGAGCTTCTTCCCTCTCTTCTTCTTTTTTTCCTTGATTTGGGAATTTGTTTTCTCTTTCCTATTTCATTCGATTTAGGTTTTAAGTGTAAAATATTTACCAATGGTTTTATGTATGTAGTATTTTGAAGAATAAGTCAGTAGGCCTAATACATGGTTTTGATTTTTATTAATCAACTTTAATATTTTATATGAGTTTTGATTAAAAGTTTAGGGCTAAATATTAAGCTAATTAGACCATGATTCTTTAGGTTTGATTATCTAATTTAGACCCTGGTGATCAAAGATGGACTTTCAGAATTGAATACTTGAAATAGTCTTTAAAGTATATTGTATGCTTTTACTCTTTATATAGGATTTATTATCAATAGGTTATATTATAGGCAACATTTTTCTCCTAGCATATTTTAGTTATTTTTGGAGCTCAACTAATTTGTGCATTTTCTCTGCCTGCTGCGGACCTGTATCGCTATCTCAAAATTTGTGCCGAACTCCGATCTTGGATTTCTTTATATAGTTTTTAGCTATTTGGACTGCTCTGGACCCATTGGAACTAACTGCTACTTCAATTGGGATCACCTTGAGAAGTGTGGCATTATATATATTCTTTGATTAGTTATATATATATATATAAAATATTTGATCGATATATATATACAAATATGTATTTTGATATAAAAAAATATATATATTTATATACATCTATTAGTGTATATACACAAATACGTATTTTGTACAATTACTAATAGACACATATATATATATTATATACGTTTTTATTGGTATATACTTTGAGTGTAAATGTGTACTAAATACGTATCCCTACTAGATGACCCTAGTCGACTAGAGCCATGCCTGGCATAGCCCTGAGGCCAGGGTATTTCTATTGTGTGTTAGTGTAGCATCTGATACAAGTGATATTATTATATGTTTATAGGACTGTCGGATTCTCCAGACGATACTCTGGGATAGGACATTGGTATTGACAGCTAAGGACCCAAGGCGAGTACATTCTCTGACTAGTTTCTAATTTATGATATCTCCTATGTTCACTGTATCTAGTGTAGATATCCATGCTCTTGACACGCTGGTTACACGAATTGGTATACACGGATCTCGTCATGAGATATTATTCCTTATTCATGGTGTAGCTTGTACAAGACTTGTTTTCTTGTTATCTTGTGCATGTACAGACACTGATTTCCGGGGAGACTTGCTACCTCCCTAGGGAATCCCGTGCCATAGCGTACCATGATTGGATCTACTATACCAGTCGGGGGTGGGGAGTATTTTAGTATAGATATATTATCATATCCAACCTTACATGCATCATAGCTCACCCCACATCTCACGTCGGGTGCGGCCTGACCATTTACATGCTTCATAGCTGTTACGTGTGATTAGCCTGACCTCTACATGCATCATAGCTAACCAACGGTTAGCCTGACCTTACAAGAATCATAGCTAATCACATGTAACCAGCTTGATCAAGTTCCCAAGCCGATCACATGTTAAAGCTAGTACTCATACACTTAGTCATAGGTTCTTGCTCATGCACATATTGTTTCTTCTCCTGCATTTACTTACAGTATTTCCAGTATTTCTTTTATTTCTCGTACCTATACATGCTTCTCGTATATTTCCATCTAGAACTGCTACATAGTTTATATCATTAATATAGAACTGCTATTTAGAGATGTACTTTGCTCCTTCCTGACTGGAAAATATTTTTTCAGACTGTGACCTTAGTAGACTGGTTTCTGACACACTTGAGGATTGGAAGTTAATGATTGCAGGTATGATTATTTTGTTGTTAGACTTGTCTTGTATTTCTTGCTTGCCTTGATATCTCATTGTGCTTTAGTTTATGTGATTGAGTATTTCTAGCATTATGTTATGATATCCACGTCTCCTTATGGAGTTGGGTATTCACGTGAGTTTGATTAGATAGTTACATGACCTAGACAGCGTTCTACCGCCGGTGCTGCGGCGTAGGCTGGACGTACCCACGCACTCGTGCCCCTAAACTGGGTGTGGGTCATGACATATAAAATAACCATACATACACACACACACCTAGGGTTTCGTATTACTTAACTCGTGTCCAATTTAACGACACATGACACAATGATACAAGAAAAAAAGGATGAAGTGAACGTGAACCTAGTTGTGGCTGAACGGGGGGGTCTGGTTCATCGATGGGCTATCCTCCGGTATAGGGCGGAGCTCCGGCGTTGCGCAAAAAAACAACGACAGCAGCAGCAGCGTAGCAGCGGCCTTGGCAACAGCTGCAGCGGTGGCTTGGTGGTAACTGGCGGTTGGGGACGGTGGTCAGGGTCGTGGGGAAGGCGGTGGTCGGGCTGGCAGTGGTGGTTGGAGGTGGTCAGGCGGGTTGGGGTGTTCGGGTTAGTTGAAGTGCGGGTAGGTATTGGTGATGTTGTCGATGGTTGACGTGGGTGG
This sequence comes from Iris macrosiphon, assembly GCA_036927795.1. Taxonomy (NCBI): domain Eukaryota; kingdom Viridiplantae; phylum Streptophyta; class Magnoliopsida; order Asparagales; family Iridaceae; genus Iris; species Iris macrosiphon. The sequence goes on along the minus strand of JAYESA010000001.1, from coordinate 78,669,647 downwards.
TGATGGGGAGGTTGATGATGTCGGTACGAGGGTGGTTGGCGGTAGTGCAGGTGATGGTGTTGATGGTGCTGGGGTGGTGGAGATGACGAGTCTGGTGGCAGAGGGAAGTCGGAGTGGGGTGATTGGGTTGGGGATGAGTGCTCAAGAAAGGGAGGGGTGTTCGGCTAGGGTGTTTTTGTTTTCTAGGGTTTCAATAGAGAGAAGTGTGTATTTATATAGGAGGGAGGGAAATAGGGCTGACCTCGAGAATTGGGCCGACCTTGGGCTCTTTGGATTGGTGAGCATGTCCACATAAAAGGGTATAAAGTGTACATGGGCTAGGTTGGGTCTTGCTTTGGGTGAGGTTGGTCTCCAATTTAATTTAATTAAAACAAATGCATAAGGCGTTCTTTAATCAATTGAAGATACATGGGATTAAAATTGGGTGGGACACGAGTGTCATGGGCGTATCAGGCTCAGAATAGATTAATGCCCTAATTTGGGTTATATGGAATATGTTGAGGTTGTGTCTCCAATTTCAAATAGGAATGGGCAATTATGAAAAATTGGTTTTATTGGGATTATACATGGACGTTTGTAACGAATATGGCACAGCTAAAATAAAGCATAATATTGAGTTTTTAAGAGTTACACAAGGGTCAGATGGGTAGTCTAGCATGTCTAGGAAATGTGTATGAACCTTGTTTGAAGTTAACTACTAGTGTAGCGCTCCAAACATCGAAACAACGGTAAGATGTAATAAGTCATATAATTGTTGCACATAATTCTAAAGCACTATGGTCAACTCTAATTGTCACCTAATTAAATCCTAGTCTCTCAATCTAAACTAATAACCCTAAATTTGGTCGAGGGGGTTTACACCTGGCAACAACAAGATCCTTTGCTTTAGAGGAGAACAGTCCTGATATTGCTTTAGGAACACCTAAGAACGGTCCACCGATATTCATCACTGCTTTGATGTGTTTCCTGTGCCAGCATGGACCACCACCACCACCCATTGGAGCAGGTGCCTCGACCCACTTCATGAAAAGCAAAAAATATAGAACTCCCATAGAATGTGGAATAACGACCACCTTATTTACCCCATTTGTAGCTACCATTAGTTCTATATTGCTTTTTATTCTGCTTAGTATTTGATCCCTTACCTCCGTGTTCTGAAATAAGATTCTCCAACATATGCAGCCATATACATGGTCTTCTCTTCATACCTAATCCGAGTCAAGTTTGCAATCAAGACTGCCCAAATAAATTAGCCAGGGGCAAAATAATTAGCCGCAACAAGTCCTGTGATAGGTCTCACTCTTATACCAGGAGGATCCAATCCAGTCTCATTGTCCAGAGACATGTGCTCCACCCAGCATAGAGGCCTCTTGTAGACCTCTCTGAAGGTTCCTCCCTATAGACGCTTGTAGAACGACCTCTCGGCGTACTGGTGGCCCTCCCACAGCTCCAGCCCTCCTGTGACGATCCCCGGGACGAAGACGAGGTGCTTCGCCCGCAGCCCCTCCTTTTTCAGCTTGACCCCCGGGGTCTGGCAGGGGTCCTGTGATGGCCTCGATGACGTACTGCGAGAAGGAGGCTGGCATTACGTCGTAGAGGAAGAGGAGCAGCCACCATATGGAGCACACGAGGCCGATCATCCAGCAGCATCTATCCACGCAGGACCACCGCTGCCGCTCCTTCCTCTTCGGAGGAGGAGGAGAAGGGGACTCGTCGTTGTCGACGTCGTATTTGGTTGTGTCCGTGTTCATGTCGTTATGGGGTTTAGGAAGGGGTTTCCTCCGGCGGATGACCGACGACATGGTGAAACCCTAACCCTAATCCTGGCGCTAACCCTAATTTGGGACGGAGAGAAGAAGAAAGGGGGGTGATCGGGTTGAAGGGGGGAGGCTGGGTTGATGATGTTGGTGTAGTGTTTTAGGTTTTTGGATAGAGAAAGAGTTGTAAATGTAGGAGGGAGAGAGGGGGCTCTCCTTGGAATTAGGGCTGGCTGAGTATATTTTCTAGGGATGGGAGAAAACTCTACATGATGAAGGAGTGGCTAGGATGGTTTGGTGATGGGGGTTTGAAGTGGAGGAAGAGGATGTAAGGAGGAAAAGTTATATGAAGTACACAAATGAGGCCGGGAAAATAGTGAGTGGACCGGTCAAAGAGGGTGGAAGGGTTTCTTTATAGACTTGGACCCAATGAGAGGTGGACACCTCATTGCATATTCGCATAAAGGTCCCTAACAATTAGAAAATTTGCACAAATGATAGAATTTGGAATTGGATGAGGGAAAACACCATGTTTGGTGTGATATAGTGGGCTAAAATGGTGTGTGGTATTTAGTATAAACCTTGAGGGTGTGAGTGAGGGTTTGGTTTGGAGTCGGGTCTAGTTTTGGTTGAGGTTGGGTCCTTACACCAGTTTAATTAAAATTAGTGTAAGTGGTATTCTTTAAATAAATTGGAAGTGCATAGGGTTAAAATTAGGTGGCACACAAGTATCATGGATGTAGTAGACTCAGAATAGAATATTATCATAAATTGAATTGTACATAAGGGGTCGAGATTGTGTCTCTAATTTTGATTGGAATGGACAAGGATGCAAAGTTGGATTTATTTGGATTTAAGAACGGACGTTTGTAATGAATATTGTGCGACTAAAATAAAGCACAAGGGAGGATATTTATGAGTTACACAAAGGTTAGAATGGAAGACTGGCACGTCTAGGAAAAGTGTATAAAATTTGTCGAAAAGCAAATGCTAGTGTAGCGCTCCAAATATCGAAGCAACGATAAGGTGCACAAAGTGTTACGAATATTGCACAATAATATAAAATACTATGATTTAAATTCTAGTTGGCTTCAAACTAACCCTAGTCTCTCGATCTAAGTTAAGTAGACCTAAAATTTGGTCGAGTGAGTTTATAATCTACCCAACTTATATGAATTTTGTCCTCGAAATAAAAAAATAACACATAATAAGCTATAACTCATCAAGCAATGCTACAGACATACCTAGGACCGGTGGAGTTGGCCTTTGCACTATCTGTTGGGCTCTATTGACATACTGGAAATACTCCTGAGCCTGATGTTTGTTCGATCCTTACCTCAAACACTGTCCTAACCTTCTTCTACAACTAGGATAGTTAATATCTCAATATTCTTTCCTAGGTATAACACCATCATCCTACAGTATCCATATTGAAATCCTGTATCCTAACTTCTTACAATCGCTCTTAGCAGCAATAAGTCTAATCTAGCTAGTCAATCATACTTAGTCTAGAAGCTCAACTCAAACAATTCCTACTAGGAGTATATGTAATAAAATACAACATAAGTCTCTACCCAATGCATAGTAATAAGAATATATATAGAAATTATGTAATAAATATCTATTCAATCCGTCTAAATACCCTAGAATAAATTATAACAAATACAATAGCAAGGATACGATTCCTAAAATTTATTGGCTGGGGCAAATTGGACATAGGTTCCCATAACACCACCTACTACTAAGGATTATGTTCAGCAAGCTCATGTATTATTAGTCAAAAGTCTAAATCTCTATACCTAAGCAGTTTATGTGTAATCCACAATATTCAGTTACTATTCCTGACAGACTTCTATCTGTCATTTATACTCCATACTCACGTGTCAATATATAATCTTGGTGAGTCAGTCTACGATCACCCATACCGCATTGCAACCACTAGGACTCCTCAAAAACTGTAACTAATTCCATATTGATGTGCGCCTATTTTCACTCAGGTATCAGGAGGAGATTTAAGTAAACCTGCAGATCTCTGATGCTCAGCCATGACCAGCTGACACACCAGACACTTCTCTACAAAGTGGGCTATCTCCCTCTTTATTCCATGCCACCCATAGTACTGCCTAAAATCTCTGTACATCTTGTGCCTCCTGTATGAATAGAGCATGCTGAACTGTGCGCCTTCGATATCAGCTCCTGATAAAGTTCTCCGTTCGGAACTTAGAGACGATCTCCATATCTCAAAGTCCGTCCTCGTATATGCGTAATCATGTCTGCATCCTGGCCTCTGTCCTCTGTTGAAGTCTCTGGAATCTGGCATCTGTTGGCAAGGCAACCTTGATCTTCTCAACCAATGTCGATTACACCTGCTAACTTGTCAACTGGCCTCTGCTCCGGGCAATAATGACCTCTATACCTAACTGCTCTAGATCTCTCAACTGGTCTTGCTGGGTAATCAAAAGAATGCCATGGGTCTCCTGCTCAATGCGTCAGCTACTTAATTGGCTTTTTCTCGGATGGTACTGTAGCTCAATCTCAAAGTCTGTCATCATCTCGAGCCAACGTCCTTGTCTCTAGTTCAGGGAATTCTCTAAATTTTAAAAAGCTCAAGGTCAAGTACTTGTCACGAATCTTATCTTGTTGCCACTCTACCTTTTTACCTCGAACCTGAGGTTTCTTCTAGTTTACTCCATGCGTACCCTTCATCCAAACTATATAGGTACCATCTTGTTTATAACTGGTCATCCATTATAGGTAGTTCACGATATCCAACTCAAGGCTATAACATCTGTCGATACTCTCACCTTCAATCTAATTGCTCTATTCCAGATACTAGCTTAACTAATCGAATTATTAATGGTGAAAACACGAGACTAATAGACACTGAAAACCCAAATAAGTCGAGTACATCTAATCTAATTTGAAAGCTACCTGTAGTACTCAGCTATCTCTTCATTCAAATGTTGGGTCTAGCAATCTATGTCTAGCAATCTACCTATCTGTTTTAGCTTAGTCCTGATCATTATCTAGAAGGTGGGAAAATTTCTAGGTCGGATACTATAAGTCACAAGGTAACTAGGAGTTAACCTCTATGGTTTGCTATCCTAAGTGTTATTTTATACCCTATTTTTATTAGTATCCGATAATCTTCTTCTAGATGTGGGTCTAAAATTCTGTCTTACCAAGTTCATAAGGTCGTTCCTTGTATCACTACCATAAGACTACAACTACTTCCTTGTATCATTACCATGAGGCTACAACTAACCCTAGTATCTAGCTATGTCTTTTCCAAATTATTCTAGAGTCTTAGAATCAAATGACATTTCTAGCTTCTAATACTTATAAATCACGGCTACCTTAAGTAAGGGTAGGGTCTAGTTTTAAGTCTCTACATCTATGTCTAATTCTTACGCCAACAGTCTATACTAACTCTAGTAACAAGAAGAACTTATCAATCTTCTCTACCATGGTTAACCATCTTCTCAAACATCCTATCAATTATGTCTTCTTCGTCTTGACGAGGATCTGCTCATGGAGGAAATTGCCGTGCACGAGCATCCATCTTTCCGAAATCAGAAAGATGAGAAACAATAACAACGATGTCGACGGTAAATAAACGAATACAGTAATGAAGTCCAAGGACGATAATCGATTACAAGAGGAGTTTTAAAATCTGTTATGGATTGAGATCTTATTCAACATTAATCCTAAGTTGCAGGCTCGTTCGGTATAGTAATGTAACCGAAATGATTTGCTCTGACATGCTTGGGCCACCAATAAAACTATGTTACACCCCAATCCCAAAATCTATGGGACCAGACACGTGGCAATGGCCAGCTGGTATGACTCCGTAGGGCTTTCCAATTTAATGGACACTAACGAAGTACACTTACGCTGTCCACGGTTAAGTGATCCAGTTGATAATCTAATTCTAACATACCACAAGTAAACTAAATCTTAATCCATGGTAAATAATCTCAAGAAAGAATGATACACATCATCAGTCTGCAGCCCAATAATACATCCATTCGAATAGACCAAAAGAATAACATAGGCCTATAAACATTAGGCTATAAAAGCAGAATCAAAATAAAAAGTAGTACATGACTGTAATAGCTGGAAATATAAAGATACCTGCAATGATGTCCACAATCTACTAGATCAAGCATCCTATAAACTGCACAAATAACCTGAAAGGGAACCAGGTCCTCAGAGGGACGTAACAAGATACAAAAATACATGCCATAAAGTAAATACTGTGAAAACTTAAGGGTGAACTAACCAGCTAAGTAAAATGCAATTTGAGGACAACTTAGTACGTATAGAAAGTGTAGGCTCGATATATGTTGACATAATTCACCAATCACCGTGACTGGCTAGTATATGCCACATATGCCCCCATAACAAGGGCACTCTAAAATATAATAACGTCCAGCTCCGAGGAGCGTGGTATCTGTATAAGTAATAACGTCCAACGTTCTCTAGAGTATGGTATCTGCAAAACCGCAAGTAACGTCCAACACTCTAAAGAATGCGGTATCTGCATAAATATATACGTTCGTATCACTCCGAAGAACACGGTATCTGTATAAAGGAGGTGGGTGTCCCATACGCCTACTAGTCGTCCTCCCCGCCCAATGCCAATATACATATTGTGAATACGTTATGGACATCTCGTACTATAATGCAAGTCACTAAGAAAATATACAACTAAGCTAAATACCGTCACACGTGCTGCTCACACCGATGGCCAGTCGAGTATGAAGCTCGCGTCCCTACATAAACTCACTCTGTGACGTGCAATGATACGTGTCAAGGCCTGGGGAGTCATATTGATAACTCCACAACTTTAGGTGGGTGTCCACTAGACACTAAGTCAGACACAAGTCCTAACGTTAACGTCTTCGTTGATTGCACCCGAGTCTTTCTCGAACGCACACAGTTATATAGTATTTAAACAATAAAACATGCAACTAAAAATAACTGAATTTAAATAGTACAACAAGGCAAGGTATACTTGCCTAGGTCCTCAAGCTGCGAGTGCTAATAACTTGCTCCCAAAGTCTCGTCCGCACGGTCCAGCGACAAAGCCAATTATAGATGTAGATTGATCTTCTCAGACCATTTGAGTATATCAGAGTAAACTTGATCACCACCTAAGTCCTCTCTAGGGGCACCTGCTGCTACTCTGATAATATCTTCAATTAAAGCAAAGTTCCCCATAATATCAACATGTGCACCACTCTGAGTTCCCCGACTTTCCAAGAGATTAGCTGGAGGAGAATGAGAATACTCTCTAATGTAAGTCTTGATACCAGAAGGATTAAAACGGGTCTTCCCGCGCAATCCTTTTGCACACATATAACTTGCGCTTAGGACTGGCACGGTCTCATCTCCATTTACCAAGTACACACCACCTTGCAAGCAGTTATCATCACTAACAGAGGCATCAATTTGAAATGGAATGTGGCACTCAGCTAAAGCAGAAGATAGTTTATAAACATATGCTTTTTCTGTAGGAATTCCAACACCATACATAGAATATATCTCTATATCAGGAGCATCCGGTAACTTTGTCTCCAAGGGGTTTGACCAATATTTGTAGTGCATGTACTTTGGGTCATCCAAATCCTCAGTAATGCTGTAAACCCTCTCGACCAATTCAGGGTTAATTTGAATTAAAACAATAGACTAGGATTAATTTGGAATTAATTAGGATTAATATGCGTCCATTATACGTCTTAATACACCTTGTCGTTGCTTCGAGATTGGGACACCACACCAGTAGTTATCTTCCTTGCAAGGTCATGAACATTTCGTAGACAAGCCAGACTACCCCTCCTGACCATTGTGTAACCGTAGATACTCGTCATTGCGTCACATCTTAACTACGCGATATTCGGGTAAAGAGAACGTCTAGGGCACTGCTTTTAATTAATTAAATTGAGGCCAACCTCACCTCAAACAAAACTTAACCAAGCCCACATACACTCTTCCTTTGGACCAGTCCCACCCCAACAAAGTCGGACATGCCAAGTCCCTAGGCCAGCCCATCAATTCCCCTTATAAATATACATGCTCCTTGTGTTAAACCATAACTCATTATTCATCACCCTCCCTTCAAACCCTACCCGATCTCCCCCCTCCAAACCGAGCCCTCACCCCCTCCGGCTTCACAACCACCCCACCACCACCTCAGTCCGCCACCTCCACAGCATCTCAGTCCACCATTCCTCAACGCCGGACCACCCCACCAACCGCCTGCAACCGCCCTCACCCTCACCATCACCATTTCCATCATCAACATCCCCCCTGCCTAACCCAAACCCGACTGCCCCGACTGCTTTCGACCGCCCACAGCACCTTCAACCACCATTGGCCGCCTGACTTCGACGTCCCCCATAACCCGGCCATCCCCAGGCATCCTCCCAACCGCCTGTCGCCGCCGCATACCTGTGCAGCCGCCGCTGCGATGACTACAGCTGCTGTTACTGCCGCTGCCGCTGCTGCCCACCGCCGTCGACGCCGGAGCTCCCCCGCCGGAGGACGGCCAACCAGCAGATAGACCCCCTTCTTTTTGTCGACCAGGTACTCGACCACCAGCCTCCCTTTCTTGTATCATGTGATCATACTATCGTGTCGTCGTATCGTCAAGTTGTGTCGCATGTCGTACGTGGACACAAATTAATTATGTGGAATCCTAGATATGAGTTTGTATGCTAATTTGATTTCAAACAGTAATTAATAGATAATAATTACCCTAATAGTCGGACTTGTTGTAAGCACTTATAATTCACCAAAAATATGGATATCTGCCTAGTGCAATTAACATGGAAATAAATGGTGGGTAATTCAGCAAGGCGTAATATAGTTTCGTAAACCGATAATTTAGTATTTATTGTCTCAAAGCGCACATTGACCGAGGACAGAACGCGTGTACACCCTAGCTACGTGCACACATGACGCTATATTCGACCAGTCGTGAACTTGTGATAGTACCCAAGAATAGCGTCGTAATCAGGTACATATATATATATATATATATTGCTTAGTGTCTGATGATGGATTGCTACGTTATATTGGTATGTTTAGGATCATTGGATCAACCAGGAGACATCGCAGGAGCAGGTTATTGGCATTCACAACTTGAGGATTTAGGCAAGATACCTTGCAATATTTACTGTCTAATTTAAATTATGCATATGTTGTATAATTCTTGTTGCTTTATTTCTTATGACTGTGCGCGTTCGAGATTGACTCGGGTGTAGTCGATGGATGCGTCGATGATTTAGTGTAGTTGACCTAGTCACTAGCAGACCCACTACATTTAGGAGGATACTCTGATATCTTCCGAGACCTGACACTCTTACACGTTTTACTATAATATATTCATATTAGGATGCGGGTCCGCGTACTCGACTAGCTATCGATGCGCGTGATATGCATCACGGTTAGTACGTAACTCAGGGTTATTTATATTCATAGAAACTGGCATTTAGATACGTGGTATGCACGTCGAGTATTCGATTTGTATATCTACATTGGGCGGGGAGGACAACTAGTAGGCGTATGGGATACACCCATTGGAATCCGTAGTATCCAGAGGAACCACGGATCCAATGACTCCCTTTATGCAGATTCCACGTTCTTCGGAGCGCTATGGACGTTAAATTCTATGCAGCTTCCACGTTCTTCGGAGTGATATGGACGTTATACCTACACCTACTCATACGTACCAATATTGTCCTCATATTGCATTCACTTAGATGGATAGCACACCCTTATTGTATTTATTTTATTCAGTATTTATATATGGCATGCTTCTATGTATCTTGTTACGTCCCTCTGAGGACCTGGTACCGTTCCAGATTTGGACGAGGCATACTAACCCACAGTGTATAGCCCAGGAAAGGAGACGAGGTTCGCTACAGCTGAGGAGTTACAGGTGCTACCGTCAGAGTTCCCGTGATCAGTTGGTAGGCTATCTACCTAGGATTAGGTGCATCATTATCTAGTCAGCCGATGCCCTAGTCATTAACTTTTATCTATCATTTCAGTATTTTATTTCGTCATAGCAGTGGGTTTATCCCCACCTGACATTCTTGGTTGTACTATGATATTTTGAGACTGGTGTTTATCTTCCAGCAGTTATTATTAGTACATTCTTGCTATTTATTTGTGGATAAGATTAGATTACCTGTTGTTGATTATATGGGACATGTTAGTATTTAGGACATCGTAGCACTCTTTGTTAGGATCCATTAAATTGGGATATCCTCGGAGACGTGATAGCTGGCTATTGCCACGTGGCCTGGTCCCTTGTAATTTGGGACCGGGGCATGACAAATGCCATATAAGAAATGAGCACTTCCACGTTGCATCATCTTAGGAGCAACAAATTGAAGATGATCCAGAACGAAATCTGCTGTATAGGCTTTATAATAAGCATTGGCCTTGATTCTACCCCAACCCAAGTCATCGTACTCTGTCCAAATATCACCACATGATGCATTTAAATGGGCAATGTTGTTTCCCTTAACAGCATCCCAAAAATCTATTTGTTCGATCTCTGGTGAAGATATCTCTGCTACATCCTTCCCAAAAGATATGATTTTTCCATAATTTACTTATTTGCTTGATAATCAGCTTTCTCTATATTTTTATGCTTGGAACCATTGTGCCTCAGCTTCTTATTAAATTGATAACCTTCTTCAGATGACCAGTCTAGACCACCACAGATTGTACTTTCCCCTTTCTGGATCATTGACATTGTTGAATCCCATGCATGGGTCATTCACATAACATGATGTAATGTCTGAAGTCCAAGAAAATCAGAGTTTAGGATACCCCTGGCAACATCAAGATCCTTTGCTTCAGAGGAGAACAGTCCTGATACTGCTTTAGGAATACCTAAGAACATTGCAATGATATTCAACACTACTTTAATGTGTTTCCTGCACCAGTATGGACCACCACAACCACCCATTGGAGCAGGTGCCTTGACCCACTTCATGAAAAGAAGAAAATATAGAACTCCCATAGAATGTGGAATAACGACCACCTTATTTCCCCCATTTATAGCTACCATTAGTTTTATATTGCTTTTTATTCTGCTTAGTGTTTGATCCCTTACCTCGGTGTTCTGAAATAAGATTTTCCAATCATATGCAGCCACATACATGGTCTTCTCTTCATACCCTATCCGAGCCAAGTTTGCAATCAAGGCTGCCCAAATAAATTAGCTAGGAGCAAAATAATCAGCCGCAACAAGTCCTGTGACAGGTCTCACTCATATACCAGGAGGATCCAATCCAGTCTCATTGTCCAAAGACATGTGCTCAACCCAGCATAGAGGCCTCTTGTAGACCTCTCCGAAGGTTCCTCCACATAGCCGCTTGTGGAACAACATCTCGGCGCACTGGTGGCCCTTCCACAGCTCCAGCCCTCCCGTGACGATCCTCAGGATGACGACGAGGTGCTTCGCCCGCAGCCCCTCCTTCTTCAGCTTGACACCCGGGGTCCGACAGGGGTCCGGTGATGGCCTCGGTGACGTACTGCAGGAAGGAGGCTGGCATCGCGTCATAGAGGAAGAGGAGCAGCCACCATATGGAGCACACGAGGCCGATCATCCAGCAGCATCTGTCCGTGCAGGACCACCGTTGCCGCTCCTTCCTCTTCGGAGGAGGAGGAGGAGGAGGAGAAGGAGGAGGAGAAGGAGGAGAAGGGGACTCGTCGTTGTCGGCGTCGTGTTTGGTTGTATCCGTGTCCGTATCGGTATGGGGCTTGGGAAGGGGTTCCTCCGGTGGATGACCGACGATATGGCAAAACCCTAACCCTAATCCTGGCGCTAACCATAATTTGGGACCGAGAGAAGAAGAAGGGGGGTAATTAGGTTGAAGTAGGGGGGGAGGCTGGGTTGATGATGTTGGTGTAGTGTTTTAGGTTTCTGGAGAGAGAAAGAGTTATAAATGTAGGAGAGAGAGAGGAGACTATCCTTGGGATTAGGGTCGGCTGAGTATATTTTCTAGGGATGAGGGAAAACTCTACATGATGAAGGAGTGGCTAGGATGACTTTGGTGATGGGGGTTTGAAGTGGAGGGTGAGGATATAAGGAGGAAAATTTGTATGAAGTACACAAATAAGGGGGAAATGGTGGGTGGACCGGTCAAAGAGGGTGGAAGGGTTTTTTATGGACTTGGATCAAATGAGAGGTGGACACCTCATTGCATATTCGCATAAAGGTCCCTAACAATTGGAAAATTTGCATAAATGATGGAATTTGGAATTGGATGAGGGAAACACCTTGTTTGGTGTGATATAGTAGGCTAAAATGGTGTGTGGTGTTTAGTATGAACCTTGAGGGTGTGATTGAGGGTTTGGTTTGGAGTCGGGTCTAGTTTTGGTTGAGGTTGGGTCCTTACACCATTGTAATTAAAATTAGTATAAGTGGTGTTCTTTAAATAAATTAGAAGTGCATAGGGTTAAAATTAGGTGGGACACAAGTTTCATGGATATAGTAGACTCAGAATAGAATATTGTCATAAATTGAATTTTACATAACAAGTCGAGATTGTGTCTCAAATTTTGATTGGAACGGACAATGATGCTAAGTTAGATTTATTTGGATTTAATAACAGACATTTGTAATGAATATTGTGCGACTAAAATAAAGCACGAGGGAGGGTATTTATGAGTTATACAAAGGTCAGAATAGAAGGCTGGCACGTCTAGGAAAAGTGTATAAAATTTGTCGGAAAGAAAATGCTAGTCTAGCGCTCCAAATATCGAAGCAACGGTATGGTGCACAAAGTGTTACGAATATTGCACAATAATTTAAAATACTATGATTTAAATTCTAATTGGCTTCAAACTAACCCTAGTCTCTCGATCTAAGTTACGTAGACCTAAAATTTGGTCGAGGGGGTTTAGAGAAATCGTCAGTAGAAAGTAGTTACCACTAACCCATGACACGTGCTTGTATCCTTGCATGTCAGAGCATAGGACACTTGATATTATTTCATGTGACAGAATCCTTCTTGAGATATTCATGGTGATTCTGTATAAGATAGGACTCGTGATATCGAAGCAACGGTATGGTACACAAAGTGTTACGAATATTGCACAATAATTTAAAATACTATGATTTAAATTCTAATTGGCTTTAAACTAACCCTAGTCTCTCGATCTAAGTTAAGTAGACCTAAAATTTGGTCGAGGGGGTTTAGAGAAATCGTCAGTAGAGAGTAGTTACCACTAACCCACGACACGTGTTTGTATCCTTGCATGTCAGAGCATATGACACTTGATACTATTTCATGTGACAGAATCCTTCTTGAGATATTCATGGTGATTCTGTATAAGATAGGACTCGTGATATAAGACTTGCATACGATATATATATATATATATATATATATATATATATATATATATATATATATATATATATATATATATAGTCAGCATGTAGTATGGTGTGACTCTCCCCTCCCAAAGTAATCTCACATCTCATGTCCACAATGTCTTATATCCATAACACGCAAGATCATGACCTCTAGGTAGTACAACAAGTCATAATGATTTATGACTTGTTGTACTACCTAGAGGTCATGATCTTGCGTGTTATGGATATAAGACATTGTGGACATGAGATGTGAGATTACTTTGGGAGGGGAGAGTCACACCATACTACATGCTGACTATATATATATATATATATATATATATATATATATATATATATATATATATATATGGAGGTGCCTTAGACTCTGTACTAGAGCTTTTGCACATTTACTATCCCTTCAAGATACTACTTGCCACTATAGGCTCCCCGACACAAAGCATGTAATGGTCTCAGCCTGAGTACTAGTGATGCTCTCATTTGTATATCACTTAGACAGTTATTGTAGTTTACCCTTGAGTATGTGGTATTATACTATTTTACTTTTGGCACGCTATTTTTTGTATCTTGTTACGTCCTTCGAAGGACCTGGTTTGTTAACCCCCAAAATTTTCAGGATTTTAAAAATAATTTTTCGAGAATTTTCTGTAATTTTAACTAATTATAATCAAGGTATTTTGGTTTTAAATAATTTTAAATATTTTTACTAAATAATAAAATATTATGAAAATAATATTTTTGGGTGTAAAATAAAATATTAGACATAGGGTAATTTTTCTGGAATTTATTGGACCCCAGAACCATTTTTAAAGACCTAAAAACTAAGTTATTTATTAAACCAAAATAAACCCAGTTTAATTATGAACCGAACCAACCCAATCCGGCCAAAAATCCTGAACCGGGCCTAAACCCTAGCGGGTCGGGTCGGGTCTGAACCCAACCTGGAACCCGTTAACCCAATCCCGACCCATACCCTATCGGATCGGGTCGGATCCGGATCCTAAACCCGAACCCGTTAAGACCCGATAACCCGTTAAACTCAAATCCCTAACCGTCCCCGACCCTGCCGATTCCCCTTCGCCGCCGCCCTTCGTCCGCATACGCCGCATCCGCTCGCATCCCGCCGACTCGTCTTCCCACCGGTCGGCCGCCCGTCTCCCCTCCGCTAGAACGACCGACCCCTTCTCCTCCCTTTCCTGCCTATTTAAACTCGCTGCCTCGTCGAACCCTAGCCACCGGCCTCCCCGAGACTCCCCGACCCACTGCACCCGACCACCGTTGCTCCTCGCTTCGACCCTCGACCCGACTCTCCCCGGCCGCTCCACCTCGACGAACCCCGTTGACTCAAGCGTCTCCGGCCACCTTCTTCCTCCGTCGACCCGTAGCAGCCCCGACCGCCACCAGCGCCGCCTCCGCAGAGTTCCCGCTGATGACTCCAGCGCCGCCGAGCCTCCACGATAAAGACCAGCAGCAGCAGCGGCCGCCGTGCCCTAGCCGCCGTGCCCTAGCCGCCACCTAGCCGCATCGCGCCACCTCGCGGAAATGCGTATTCAGAGCCCTGTTCAGGTGACTATTTTTCTCTCCTCGCTGCCCTATTTTTTGTTCAGTCTACTATGACGCATAGACTGCATGACCTTCTCGATACCCGTGCAACTTGTTCAGGGTATCGCGTCCTGTGGCGATCGCAAACTGCGACCCAAAATTCGGAAAATAAATACCCTATTTTTCTTCGGAACTGAGAGTGCCCCACTAAACGGGACGACTTGGTCATGTGCGGACTTCACCGAAAGGTGCGCACTGTTATTACGGACGTGTGGGATTTTGCGGAAGTTGATTTGGATGTGCATGCACACCGGAATCAACGCATATCCATCGATAACACCCCGTATCGGCACTGTTCTAGAACTCGTTGTAACTTCGTGTACGCACGTCGTATCAAAACTAAACTTGCGTCATCGGACTCGTAGCAATATGCTGGTCCTGTGACCCAAGTTTGGTTCGATTCTGAGAACGTTGGCAAAATCGCGTATCGTAGGCCCCACGGCTCTACTTAACGGACGATTTATGATCGGCACATCAGAATCCAGTTCTGGATATTTTATTGTGTTTGTATCGTCGTTCTGGACTTGTAAACACTAAGTTTGACGAATTTGGAGAACATTATCGCTTGCATGTTTTTCGGTGCGAAGCGGGCCACATGTGGACCCCGCTTTGACCAGAAGCTATCACTTTTGCCCCTGTGTCCAAATTGGACTTATGGACAGGCAATTCTAGCTATTTGATATCTTCTGAACCTGACGGTAATGTTTATTTTAGCATTCGGAGAAGTACCTACAAATTCTGCTGATACCAGAGCAGCAGTTGGAGTCAGAACCCCAGGCAAGTGTACCTTGTCATACTTGCAGTATTTGTTTATACTATTCTCTTGATTTATTACTGTATTATCTCTGATCAACCTAGGACCGTGTGACAATACTTAGCGTCCAAATAATATTCGGGTGACAATACTGTATGCAGAGTTGTGTAATATCACTTAGACATGGATATCGAGACCCTATACTTTCTCGTGCTTGCATCATCAAGTACGTCATAACTCAGGACACCTGACACTATTCATGAGACAGAATCTTCCTGAGATATTTATGGTGATTCTGTATAGGATACATAATTCGTGACATAGATATTGCATGTGTTTAGCTATCATTCTGACTTGCTGCATTAGATATGATCTTGCATGACATGGACATGAGACATTATGGACATGAGACGTGTGATTATATTGGGT
Source organism: Iris macrosiphon (assembly GCA_036927795.1). NCBI lineage: Eukaryota > Viridiplantae > Streptophyta > Magnoliopsida > Asparagales > Iridaceae > Iris > Iris macrosiphon. The sequence continues at coordinate 78,653,701 of JAYESA010000001.1, read as the reverse complement.
GGAGAGAGACACACAGGCTACATGCTAATTTTATATATAAATTTATTATGGTGCCATAGGCCCACTACATAGTAAATTATATAGTAAATTACATAGTATATCTGCTACAGGCTCCCCGACACAGAGCTTGTAGTAGTCTCAGCCTAAGTCTAGTGATGCTCTCACTTGCATTTCACATAGCTGGTTACCTAGTTTACCCTATTGATTCATTTATTATTGCACTGCATTATTTTTTGGCATGAGTTATTCTTGTACCTTGATATGTCCCCTAAGGACCTGGATTCCGGATTATGTCCCCAGGAATAGCAGACGAGATCTATCCCGAGGTATACGGGACAAGAGCATTAATAGGAGCATTAGCAGGAGCAGAAGCAGGAACATAAGCAGTACCAGAACTCGAGGACAAGGTGATCGCCGATGATTTCTCCTGAGTATCTGGTTATTATACTCAGTTATTTCTATTGTTAGACTCTTATTTCCTGTCTAATGAATTGATGTATCAGACATATTATCGGGTTATTCCCCGAGATATAATTTATTGAGACTTGATATTGATTTATACTTCATATGGATGTATTTATTTTTTTGTGGATGAGATTAGTATATTAGACCCTTATTGTTGTTTTAAAGCTTAAGTACATCCTGATGGGTCCATTAAATTGGGTTTGCCCATCGGTGTGTATTGCTGGCCATTGCCACGTGTCTAGTCCCTCGATAATTTTGGACTGGGGCGTGACATGGTTCCTTGCCAGTTTTGCAGCATAGACCATTATGGATCCTTTTTGGAGTTGCTGATGTATGTTGCTTTGCCATGCGAGCATTGGTACCAGGTACTTATACCATTTCTTCCAGTGTTATGCTATTTGTTCATATTTGTTGATTCATCTACTGATATAGCCTAGTTTTTATAGACTCATATTTTTCTTGAGTCTATTCAAACTTGTGTGTTAATGGACGTCCGACTTTAACACATGTAGCTTATTCTTGATGTATTCTGTTTATTATGGATTGAGATATAGTTATACTTACTGTATTATCTAGATAATGACCATTCTAGTGTAGCTTATACATATTTGAGTCAGACCAAAGTCTGGTCGAATGTGTAGCTGGCATGTTACATATTCATAGTCCTACGTATTTTGGGACTGGGCGTGACATAATTTTGTGGTGGCCCATATAGGTCATGATTAAATTATCTCGGTTACGTTACTGTGCCGAGCGAGCTTGCGCTAAGATATGTTTGTTAGAATCTCAATCCACAATTGCTTGAACCTTCTTTTGATTTGTAATAACGCCTTTGAAACTCGAAAATTATATTCGATGATTCCTTTCTTGAAATCTTTATCATTGATTCTCGTTCTTTCCTATTTCAGAAGAACGACACTCGTGCTTGACCTTTCGGTTATATTTTATTGTAGAATATGAGCAGGTTGATAGAATAGTTCATCGGAGGGGATTATCTAAATTAGTAATGGGTATGATTGATGCATGTACGGGATAGACTATAAGAACAGAAGGATAGGTTGGAGTTAAATGCGAGGATTGTATAAAATCGTAAGGATGGGTAGTGATTATCTATAGCTAGAGTAGTTAGATTGCTAATAGTATGGGTAAGGCTATATAGAATATAACTTGTAAGAGTATAGTATTAATTTAAGGATTGGTTGAGAATTTCCTACCTTCTGTGGGTAGTCATGCGCAAGGAATGAATATTAGAGTTAGAGGTCTTGACTTAGATAGACTATTAAACCCTAGTTATGGTAAACCCTTAGTCGACACAAGTTAGTGAGATATCACAATATGATTGCAACTAAAACAGTTATATTAGGGCTAGGGTACCCATAATGGTTATAAGGAGGAAGATTAGTAGAAGTGCAATATTTAAGTAGAATAACCGAAGAATACCGAGGATAGTTAGAGATCTTGGTAATTTACCTTCCCAGTAGTTTAACATCGTATCGGTAGAAGATTTACCTATACAAGAGTAGTGTTGGATACCTAGTAACTTTCCTTATAGAGTTGTTGACCAATATGTCATGACCCGATTCCGTAGAATCGTTGAGGCATCCCCCGAATCATGACTGCCGTGCGGGCCTGGGGTTGCGCCCGCACAATGCTTTAATGATTTGCATAGCAAGCACATATTCAGAGTACGCAGATAAATTGAAACACAAATTTAAAACATGGAAAAGTTCTCTTTATTGATAATGAACATCTATTACAAACTCTTGAACGAGTCAGCTAATATGCCGAACGGCTTACAAAATAGATGACTCAAAATGAGATAGCAGTCCTGTACATTATATCCCTTTACTAAACTTCAAAAGATATAAACCTCCAGGCTGGAGGATAGCTTTGCCATGGAGCTGCATTGTGTATGAAGAGTTGCAAGCTCCTGTCTTCAAAAATGCTTCAAAGGGGCGCGGTGAAGATGCGCCAACAGCTGGACTGGATCGGGAAGACGACTTCGGCTCCTCGCTCGGTTCGCCTTGGTACGGAGAACCTGTTTCAACGAGGGCCAGCATATCGAAACATACTGGTGAAGGCGAGCTAGCCGAACTATACCAATCAACACGTTGTTTTAATGAAGCATGCATATTTGTGGGTTTCTATCTTGCCTTAGTTCATTTACAAGTAAGCAGCATATAGAATTTACTGAAATGAACGTGCCACCGTTCGGTAGATTTTACCTGCCCTCCTGAATTACTTGCACAATACTTACCATGCCTTCCTTGCCACGAAGACACAAGTTAGTTTGCAACAGGTTTAAATATACAAGATGATCACAGGCTTGATAGCCATAATGGACTAGTCTGTGACGAAGATGGTTTGCTACGTGCAAGTACGTGAGGCGCCGCATACCACCTTGTCCAAGTACGTAAGACTAAACATGAGTTTTGTCCGGAGCCGGAACGGTGCCAGTGCCCCAGCAGCCGCCCACAGGAACTATACCTTGTGCACAAGTTGTCCATGATCGAACGTTAACAATCATTTGCCCGGAGGCTACGTGAACAATCATTCGCCCGAAGGCTACGAGAGCACAAGACAAGCATTATTGCATGATTCATTTTTTACTTTGCATCTACGTTCAATTCATGCATCGGGATAATATAAAAGAGAAGTATACATTCAAACTTGTATCTATGCGTATGATGAACATTCCGAACGAACAAGCATGCAAAGGTATAACCGTTCACAAGTTTGATTGACAAGCAGTATTATCCAAGTCTATTCTCTTTTATCTTGGTATCTTTTATTATTACTTGGTATCGTTTGATCAGGGCGAAGAAGAATGCAAGATTATATAGCTGTGAAGCTTGGAAGCAGGGCTAGCTAATCGGGTTGGTATCCACTCACTTAGATTATTGGAAGAAAGAAGGAAAGAGACGCTTCACGACTCCGCTCTCAAGCCGCCTACTGCTCGTTCACCTGCATTACGAACAGCTCAATCAATACCTCTTCCACTTTTCCAATCTCGGAATTGAAGTGCAGTTCAATTAACGAAAATAATGAAAACCATCGAAATCGTTCAAGAAAAACAAGCAAATCCTAAAACCAACTCAAAGCACGAAAGCAACAAGCGACATCGAAAATCGAGGCAATAAAAGATAGCAGTGGAGAGGTCCCTCCTGACTCTGCCGCTAAGTCGATCCCGGGGGCACGGTCCACTGAATATGGGAATTGATTCCGAAGAAACAAATCCATAACGAGGACGAGTGCTTAATTCAATCTATCCAGATCAAACGATACCGTCTAGTGTTTCTTAGCCACGCTCTCCGCACCGGAAGAACGGGGCGCTACACAATAGCCTCCTGATAATATTAGGTTTCCTTAGAGAATCTTTGATTATGGCTAGTAAATCCTAGAATTCTTGTAACCTTATTAGAAAATAGGCCCTTCCTGAAGTCTTGTTAGCAGGAACATGACTTTAGTTTTGATACCAACTTAATTTCTATAAGTTGGGTAAATGGTAACCCCCTAGTTTTAGTGTAGGATTATTTTTGGAATTTCAAGGCAAATCTAAAATTATTTGGTAGTAATTAGGGTTAATCTCAAACGGATTAAATTACCCCTTTAATTTTGCATCCTTGATACCCTTTGTTGTGGCTCCAATATTTGGAGCACAATACTATATTTTCCTTTCTAACACCTTCTATCTTTATGACCTAGGCTAGCCACTCTATACCCATGATATGCCTATCACTCCCAAACTCATATTCCCATGCCTCGTTCTAGTCGCACAACATTCGTGACGCATTTGTGCACACAAATGACACATAGATATCCTTTTTCGTTACGGACAAATTTTAATACGCAACACCGACTCAATTCTTCCGACAATCAAGACATTCACGAGCCTAACTGGACCTGTCTCACCCATGACCTAGCTGTTACTCCCAAATATGCACACCTATGCTCCATATAAACCCCACAACATTCATGGCATATCTCTTTCTAAAAACTTATGTTTAAATATTCAATCCCGTGCGATTAAATTAAATTGTACATCGGTAACCCAATTCCCCTAACCGCTGATATAACCGAAGCCTACTCGATCCAAACTATGTCCATGACACTTGTATTGCATTAAATTGATCCCCTTGTACTCTTTACACAATCCTAATTACCTTGATGAATTATATTATATTTTGACACTTATTGTTGAACTGTTCATCAGCGTCCATGATATGTGATGAACGTCTTCCTCTGTACCATCTCACTCTAGTTGTACTTGACTAAGACATTTCCTATTGTTATAACCTAATTAGGAGCAACAAGAACTGGTAAACTTCAGTTATAGAATTATTGACTCATTAACACTATGGAAGTACCTAGATTTCCATTGATAGTCTGTGACCATGGTCACAAAAGCATCATCCTCTCGTATCCATTCTCGAAGTTAGACCTTCTATAATCCTTGTAAATAGGATCGTGGCCATAGTTTTTACTGCCACCTTAATTTCTTATAAGTTGGGTAGTGTCTTGAACTAGGTGCATCCTAGCTCTGGAATATGACGACGAGCTCGGATCCCATTGGTAATGGAGTCCTTCCATCTTTTGAGAATCAAGTGTGACCTTGCGTGCATAGATTCTTTTCTACCATTTTATATTTCTTATCTTTATATCGTTCCTTATTTTTGAGAAACTCGATATGACGAGACGTAGTTATCCTCTTTACGTAGTGAACCTTCTACTCTTTTTCTACCCTGCTATTTATTTTTAATTTTGAGGACGAAATTTTTATAAGTTGCATAGATTTTAAACACCCCACAAATTTTAAAATTTAAAATTTTATTATTTTAATTTTAATTATAGAATTATTGGTTATTTATTTAGCTAATATATATATATATATATATATATATATATATATATATATATATATATATATATATATATATATATATATATATATATATATATATATATAAACTAAAAACCTAAAGCCTAACCTAATCTACCCAACCGACCCCTAGGCCATTCGGCCACAGAGCACGACCCGATGGTCACCCCCTCTCGCTCGAACCCTCTCTCTATAATATATATATATATATATATATATATATATATATATATATATATATATATACACATACGTGAAGATATCCTAACCCTAACCCTAACCCTAAGCATACCTCCTTCATCCCGACACCTCCACTGCCGTCGACGGCCGTGCACCGCCGCCAGTGGCCGTCGGACTCCCGTCGGCGGTCATCCGCGCGCAGCACAGCGCGGACTCGACCTCCTTTATTTTAGGTGTGTTATCTTCCTCCATGTTACATCGTTTCTTGAACGGCCAGTTGCGTTGCGTTCACCACATAATCCTCTTCCACCCCCTTCAAGTAGATTGATATTTGGTGCTCTAGATCGAGAGAAAAGTCAATCCAAAGTTGACTAAAAATCAATTTTGAAACAGATTCGAAACTGTCCCAAACCACCATGTTTATGGCCTATTTTCTCCCAAAATATTAACTATTTAAAAAATATATTTGATAGTTTTTTAGACAACATATCCAAGATTAATTTCTTTTTTTTAGTTTATTTTTAATTGGTTAATCTCTGTAAAATTGAGTTCAAAAACAAAGAAAAACTTATTTCCAAAAACCTAAAATTTCTCGATACAGGGTGCGTCTCGCCAAACGAGGCCATATCATCGCGTGCGGATTGCACCGAATGATGCGTAACGTAAACTCGGACGTGTGGGCTTTCGTGAAACTTGATTTGGACGTGTATGCACGTCGAAATCAACACGTATCCGTCAAAAATACTGTATTGGGCTTTTTCGACACCTTGCTATAACTTTATGTATGCTTATTATTTCGCAATAAAACTTATGCCATCGGATTCACAGTGTTACACTGGTCCTGTGACCTAAGTTTGGTTCGATTCTGAGAACATTGACGAAATACTATTTTACAGGCCCCACGGTTCTACTTGACGGGCATTTTTGTGAGAAAATTACCGAAATCTAATTCCGGACATTCTGTTGAGGTCGTGTCATCATTCTGGATTTGTCACGCTCCAGTACCAAAATAACGAGGGACTAGACACGTGGCAATGGCCAGCAGCACATACTGATGGACAAACCCAATTTAATGGATCCATCATGGCGTACTTAAGCTGTAATACAATAATAATGGTCTAAATATACTAATCTCATCCACAAAAATGAATATAACAATATCAGAATCATAAAGCAAGATCAATCTCAACATAATATAAACTCGGGGAAATAACCCGATAATGAGTCTGATACATCTGTCAAGATACAAGAATAAAGATAACCACATCAAATACTGAGTATGGGTAAAGCCTATACCCAAAAGATACCCTCGGTGATCACTCGTCTACTGGATCTGGTACTGCTCTAGTGCCTGCTCCTGCTTCTGCTCCTGCTAATGCTCCTGTCCCGTGTAACCCGGGGTCGATCTCGTCTGCTAGTCCTGGGGACAAAGTCCGGTATCCAGGTCCTCAGAGGACATAACAAGGTACAGAAGATACAAGCCAAAATGCTGTGTAATAGTAAATGAAATAAATAGGGTAAACTATATAACCATCTATGTAAAATACAATTTGAGAGCATCACTAAACTCAGGCTGAGACCACTACAAGCTCTGTGTCAGGGAGCCGGGTAGCAGCAATAACTATGTATTTTACTATGTAGTTTACTATGTATTATAAATATGAAATCAGCCTGTAGCCTGTGTGTCTCTCCCCACCCCATGTAATCACACGTCTCATGTCCACGATGCCTCATGTCCATGTCACGCACGATAATATCTAATGCAGCAAGTTATCTCATGTCTATGAATATAATGTCTATGAATATAAAGTCTATGTCATAAATCCTGCAACCTACACAGAATTACCATGAATATCTCAGGAAGATTCTATCTCATAAATAGTATCAAGTGTCCTGGGTTATGATGTACTTGATAGGGCAAGTACGAGAATGTAAAGAGTCACGATATCCATCTCTAAGTGACGTTACACAACTCCGCGTACGGTGTTGGCACCTGACTATTAATCGGACGATAAGTAAGTCACACGATCCTAGGTCAAGCATACAAAATATATATATATATATATATATATATATATATATATATATATATATATATATATGTATATAAGTCAAGGAAATAAGTAACAAGAACTGCAATGTTGGCAAGGTACACTTGCTTGGGGTTGGAATACCAACATCTGTCCCTGTGTCAGTGGATCCTGCAGGTACTCCTCCAAAAGCTGTAATAAACATCACCAACAGTCTCAGAAAATATCAAATAGCTAGAAACGCCTGCCCTTAAGTCCAATTTGGACACAGGGGCAAAAATGACATTTTTGGGTCAAAGCGGGGTCCATATGTGGGCCACTTTGCACCGGAAAATATGTCAGGGTCAAAGGTCTCCAAATTGGCAAACTTAGTGTCAACAAGTCAGGAACGATTATACGAATCCAACGGAACTTCCAGAACTGGATTCCGATGAGCCGATCACAAAATTGTCCGTCAAGTGGAGCCTGTGGGGCCCACGATAAGCGTTCTCAGAATCGAACCAAATTGGGTCACAGGACCAGCGTATTGCTACGAGTCCGATGGCGCAAGTTTTATTTCGATCTGACGTGTGTACACAAAGTTACAACATATTCCAGAATAGGCGAATACGGGGCATTGTCGGCGGACGCGCGTTGATTTTGGTGTGCACGCACATCCAAATTAACTTCTGCAAAATCCTGCACGTCCGTATCAATGGCACGCACATTTCAGTGAAGACCGCACGCGACCAAGTCGTCCCATTTGGCAGGGCGCACTTAGTTCCGGGGTGAAACAGGGCGTGGGTTTTCCTATTTTTGGATCACGGATTGCGATCGCCACAGGACGCGACACACCGAGCGACTTGTACGGGCATCGAGAGGGTTACACAGTCTACGTGACACAACTGACGGAACGGAAAACGGAATAACGAGGAGGGAGAACGGGTTACCTGAACAGGGCTCCGTGGAACGAGAATTTCTCGTGTCCGGGTACTGTTTCGTGTCCTGTCTCGAGTCTCCTGTGTCCGGTCTGAGAGCGGCTGGGTCCGGGTTACTGTGTCCGTGCTAGGGCAGCGGGCGGTCGCTATGTAGTAACCATAATCTGCTCTTGAGGTCGTGCAGATAAATCCAATCGGTCCTCTCAGTCTTTTGTGGATTCGGATAGGACAATTGATAAGCTAACCATGCACTCTCTTTGTTATTCCTAAATCCTATTTACTGAAGGGTCCATACTGAAGTTGTACCTTTCTTTACGTGAAATCAATGCACCTTACTTCACGTGAAATTAATTCCATCTTTGTTCATTGGAAATCAATGCTGCACCTTACTTCATGTGAAACCAATTCCATCTTTGCTCATGGGACCCACCCTTTAGTATTGAATTGTTTCTTTTCTTTCCCTTCTTTCAATTCCTATCAAAAGCAGCACCTTACTTCACGTGAGATCAATTCCATCTTTGTTCATGGGACCCACCCTTTAGTATTGAATTGTTTCTTTTCTTTCCCCTCTTATTCTTTTGTTAGTTTTAACATGACAGCCTAATGGATCCCGTAGCGCAGGAGCATGAGACGCTCTATAGTCCAGAGAAGTCCAAGCTCATAGATCGAGATGCCGCAGTCGGAGTTGAAGTGGTGCTCGACGGAACGGTCTGGAGGGAGAAGGTCCTTCGCGCACAGGCGGAGCCGATGCCAGTAGGCGCGGTTGGCACAGAAACCGACCGGCGTCGGAGTTGGCGTGACCGCGGCCTGTCAGTCAACGCTGACGGTGGCAACATGGAAGCTCGGATGGATGCACAGTCGGCCGACAGCTAGGGCGAGTTCCTTGATGTCCCCGTACGGTTGCTGTTGCATCGAAACATACGGCGGTGAGAAACTCGCCCGACATATTGCAGTGACGGAGTCGGCTAGGTTGGTTTTCCCCGTCCGGGGGTCTGCACACCATTTTATAGCGCTTCATGTAAGCCGAGGCATACAATTGATGAGTAGTATAGGTAGATGGGAACTCCAGCAGACATGGATGGGAGGATGGTTTTGGGTTAGTATATTACTTTACGTAATCTACATAGAGGAGAGAGAGAGAGAGAGAGAGAGAGAGAGAGAGAGAGAGAGATGGGGGTGCCTAGGGATAGGGAAGTCGGCTAGAATGAATTCTTAGGTTTTGGAATAAAGTAAAAGGAAAGGGTTAAAAAGTTGTTTATATATGTTTAACTTGGGTTGGGTAGGCAAGATCCGACCCGTTAGGGTCTAGGGGCGGTCCGTTTCGGTTGGACCGGGTTCAGCCCGGTTCAAACCGGTTTGAGCCCGGTTCAACCCGGTTTGTTTGGGTTTAATTAAAAGTTAGGATTTTAGGGTTTTAAACATGTTTTCAGAGTCCAATAAATTCACAAAAAATTACCCTATGTCCGGTTTTCTATTTTACAGCATAAAATATTATTTCTATAATATTTTAATATTAATTAACATTATCTAAAAATCCTTTAATCACAAAATACCTTAGTTTTAATTCTCAAAAAATTACAAAAATTTGGGAAAAATGTATTAATTTTTTTTTTGAAAAATCAGGGGGCTTACAATCTACCCAACTTATAAAAATTTTGTCCTCAAAATTAAATTTAAGCCACGGTAGAAGACAATGATGGTATAAGATTTGCATTGGTTAAAATGCAAGGCTAGGTTTAACGGAGTGGGTAATGTTGCACGTTGCATATGAGAAAAATCCACATGAGAGAAAAATAGGTTTCTTCATGTGTCATGTCAATGATGTGGACACCTAAATGCTCTTTTGCATAAAAGTGCCCAACCATTGAAACGTTGCACAAGGATGGAAATTTGGATGATGGTCACGTCTAGGACAAGGATGTGAAATTTGTAGGAGGACAGTGACTAGTGAAGTGCTCCAATTTTTGAAGCAATGGTAAGGTGCGCTAAGTGATACTATATTGTAAAACTAAATAAAAATACCATGTTCTATTTCTAAGTGGATTCGAGCTAGCCACAGTCTCACTATCTAAGCCAAGTAAGTCTAATTCTTGGGTGAGGGTGTTTCACAATCCAGCCAACGTAGAACAATCTCGTCCTCAGAATTAAAATAAGACATAATTTGTTAATCCTTCATGTCCATAAGGCAAGTCAATTGTGATTTCCTTACGATAATTAAAATCCCAGTCATATCCATCGCAATCACTTCAAGGTTAAGATGATCACTGTTTCAATCAAAATTCGACCTATGGTTATCTCTTCTCACTTTCTCCAATTATCCACAGAAAATTTTAAATTAAATTCATATAACATCTTCAAGATTTACATACTCATATAAATTTTATCTCACGATCCCCAACAATCATAATTTTCTCTAGAAGTAATTCGAGTCCAATGTTATTCCCATTTTCACTTATAAACTTTTGTATGCTTCAACTTTTTAAATTCCATTCACATTCTCAATATTTCAAATAGGTAGTCCAACCATCCAATTTTAATTCTTAATTCAAATAATCAAATTAAAAAATAATTTAAATGCAGTCCACCAATGTTCAAGTCTGAAATTCTATATTTATCCTCCAATTTTAAATTGATGATTTTACCTTCATTATTCAAAAATTTAAATCATATACTTAAGGTATAAATATTGGCTCCTCAATATCAATTCACTAATCCTCATCATCTTAGTCATTCTTCTAAATTTTAAAATTAAAATAGCTTGAACCTCTCCCAATCTAATCTTGCTCGATCATAATCTAAAAGAAATTCCTCTCGAGTTGATATGTCCTTAATTACCCATCTAGAGGGCAAGTATACTAGTCAACTTGGAATTTACCCATCTATCACATAAGGCTATATACTTTAAGAAAATATTCCTTAATTTATTTACTCATGTCATTCAATCCTCAAAACTTTAATGCCGATTATATCATAGATGATATGTCCTTAATTACGAAAGAATAATCCTCAAGTATGCGATCGGCCTATGGGGTATATCTAGTACTCTATGTATATCAAACTTATACCAAGCACGAGGTTTCGTCTTTCCGAAATAAGGGAAGCCAGAGATCAATAATAAAGAGTTCAAGGGTGAAGTAATAGAATAGAAGTATCAGGATTAAGGCGTTTAAAGAATTTAAATGGGAATTGTTAAGCAGTTGTGGATTGAAATCCTATTCTGGTACTTCTTCGTTCATATGCTCGTATTAGTACAGTTATGTAACTGATACGATATGCTCAGACATATCTAGAGGGCAAGTATACTAGTCAACTATAAATCTCAATCCACGTAAAGTAGTCGTGTGAAGAGCGAACCAAAATGCACTAAGGTTGATCAGACAGTAATACATTGATTCTGAATAGATAATTGTATTAGTGTGGTTGATCAGGCCCCAATAACACATATGTCATGAACAAGCTTGATAAAGAATAGGCTTGCAAAAACTAGGCTATAATATAGCAGCATAAGTCAAGGTAGTATATAAAATATAAGTACGCTAGATGATGATGAAAGGAGGTACAAATTACTTCAAGCTCACAGAAACAAAACAAAGTAAGCAATAATAATAAAAGACTACACAATCTCTACAGTTATCATACAACCTCCTTGTCTAAGTCGCTAGTCGACCAAATAGGGGCAAGGACCTCTAGATTCTACAGTCTGAATAAACACTATCTTCTTATGCAAGTCTAAAGTTGTGTCATCCTAGTTCACTTCATCAATGGGTCAATTAGACTAGGTGGTACTATGTTGTGAGGCATACTACCCCACTTATAAAAATAAACTAATACTAAAATCGTCTTAAGGATATCGTGGAAACTCTTGTTAAGGTCTATGAGAAGGGGTCTTGGTACTTATTAGGGTATCCTCCTGTATTACCTAGGTCATGGTCGTCTTAAGCCTTAGTCTTAGTGCTTATAGAACAAGTGTCGATAGTGAGGATAGAAGAGTTACTGGCCGTCAAGGGGAAGGGATCTAACTTGTATCGAGGTGGGGGTACTAATTACGCGACTCAAAGCTAAGGGGTAATCATTAGGTCATAATCTACAATAATAACTTAAACTGTCAAGTTCTAATTATCAATCATATATTAAAACTTTAGAGTAACAACCAAAATAAACAATAAGAGGCGCACATAAATCAAGGCAGAATACAAGTCAAGAAATTAATTCGAATCCGATATAGATGTCAAGAATGATTCAAGCAAGTGGATGAGATCCAAAACTTATCCTATTCTTATTGCAGGCTTGCTCGGTCCCTAAGTTAAAACTGAAACAATTTAGTCGTTGACCTGCATGGGCCCCCACAAAAATCATGTCACACCCAGTCCCAAAATAACGAGGGACTAGACACGTAGCAATGGCCAGTAGCACACACTGATGGACAAACCCAATTTAATGGATCCATCAGGGCATACTTAATCTGTAATACAACAATAATAGTCTAAATATACTAATCTCATCCACAGAAATGAATACAACAATATCAGAATCATAAAGCAAGATCAATCTCAATATAATATAAACTCGAGAAATAACCCAATAATGAGTCTGATACATCTGTCAAGATACAAGAATAAAGATAACCACAACAAATACTAAGTATGGGCAAAGCCTATACCCAGAAGATACCCTCGGTGATAACTCGTCTACTGGATCTGGTACTGCTCCAGTGCCTGCTTCTGCTAATGCTCCTGTCCCGTGTAACTCGGGGTCGATCTCGTCTGCTACTCCTGGGACAAATTTCGGTATCCAGGTCCTCAGGGGATATAACAAGGTACAAAAGATACAAGCCAAAATGCAGTATAATAGTAAACGAAATAAATAGGGTAAACAATATAACCATCTATGTGAAATACAATTTGAGAGCATTACTAAACTCAGGCTGAGACCACTACAAGCTCTGTATCGGGGAGTCGGTAGCAGCAATAACTATGTATTTTACTATGTATTATATATATGAAATCAGCCTGTAGCCTGTGTGTCTCTCCCCACCCCATGTAATCATACGTCTCATATCCACGATGCCTCATGTCCATGTCACGCACGATCATATCTAATGCAGCAAGTTATCTCATGTCTATGAATATAATGTCTATGAATATAAAGTCTATGTCATAAATCCTGCAACCTACACAGAATCACCATTAATATCTCAGAAAGATTCTGTCTCATGAATAATATCAAGTATCCTGGGTTATGATGTACTTGATAGGACAAGTACGAGAATGTAAATGGTCACGATATCCATCTCTAAGTGACGTTACACAACTCCGCGTACGGTGTTGGCACCCGACTATTAATCGAACGCTAAGTAAGTCACACGGTCCTAGGTCAAGCATGCAAATATATATATACATATATATAAGTCAAGGAAATAAGTAACAAGAACTGCAATGTTGGCAAGGTACACTTGCCTGGGGTTGGAATACCAACAGTTGTCCTTGTGTTAGTGGATCCTGCAGGTACTCCTCCAAAAGCTATAATAAACATCACCAACAGTCACAGAAAATATCAAATAGCTAGAAACGCCTGTCCTTAAGTCCAATTTGGACACAGGGGCAAAAATAACATTTCTGGGTCAAAGCGGGGTCCACATGTGGGCCACTTTGCACCGAAAAATGTGTCAGGTTCAAAGGTCTCCAAATCCGGAAAATTTAGTGTCAACAAGTCAGGAACGATGACACGAACCCAACGGAACTTCCAAAACTGGATTCCGATGAGCCGATCACAAAATTGCCCGTCAAGTGGAGCTTGTGGGGCCCACAATACGCGATTTTGTCAATGTTCTCAGAATCGAACCGAACTTGGGTCACAGGACCAGCGTATTGCTATGAGTCCGATGGCATAAGTTTCGTTTTGATCCAACTTGTGTACACAAAGTTATAATATGTTCCAGAATAGGCGGATACGGGGCGTTGTCGGCGGATACGCGTTAATTTCGGTGTGCACGCACATCTAAATCAACTTCTGTGAAATCTCGCACGTCCGTATCAATGGAACGCACATTTCGGTGAAGACCACACACAACCAAGTCATCCCGTTTGGCGGGGCGCACTCAGTTCCGGGGTAAAACAAGGCGTGGGTTTTCCTGTTTTTGGATCTCAGTTTGCGATCGCCACAGGACGCGACGCACCGAGCGAGTTGCACGGGCATCAAAAGGGTTACACAGTCTACGCGACACAACTGACAGAATAGAAAACAGAATAACGAGAAGGGAGAACGGGTTACCTGAACAGGGCTCCGTGGAACAAGAATTTCTCGTGTCTGGGTACTGTTTCGTGTCCTGTCTCGAGTCTGCTGTGTCCGGTCTGAGAGCGGCTGTGTCCGGGTCACTGTGTCCATACAGGGCAGCGGGCGGTCGGCTGTGTAGTAACCATAATCTGCTCCTGAGGTCGTGCAGATAAATCCAATCGGTCCTCTCAGTCTTTTGTGGATTCGGATAGGACAGTTGATAAGCAAACCATGCACTCTCTTTGTTATTCCTAAATCCTATTCACTGAAGGGTCCATACTGAAGTTGTACCTTTATTCACGTAAAATCAATGTACCTTACTTCACGTGAAATTAATTCCATCTTTGTTCATTGGAAATCAATGCTGCACCTTACTTCATGTGAAACAAATTCTATCTTTGCTCATGGGACCCACCCTTTAGTATTGAATTGTTTCTTTTCTTTCCCTTCTTTCAATTCCTATCAAAAGCAGCACCTTACTTCACGTGAGATCAATTCCATCTTTGTTCATGGGACCCACCCTTTAGTATTGAATTTTTTCTTTTCTTTCCCCTCTCATTCCTTTGTTAGTTTTAACATGACAGCCTAATGGATCCCGTAGCGTAGGAGCATGCGACGCTCTATAGTCCGGAGGAGTCCAAGCTTAGAGATCGAGATACCGCAGTCGGAGTTGAAGTGGTGCTCGACGGAACGGTTTGGAGGGAGACGGTCCCTCGCGCACAGGCGGAGCCGATGCCAGTAGGCGCGGTTGGCACAGAAACCGTCCGGCGTCAGAGTTGGCGTGACCGCAGCTTGTCAGTCAATGCTGACGGTGGCGACATGGAAGCTCGGATGGATGCACAGTCGGCCGACAGCTAGGGCGAGTTCCTTGATGTCCCTGCGCGGTTGCTGTCGCATCAAAACATGCGGTGGTGAGAAACTCGCCCAACATGTTGCAGTGACGGAGTCGGCTAGGTTGGTTGTCCCCGTCTGGGGGTCTGCACACCATTTTATAGCGCTTCATGTAAGCCGAGGCATGCAATTGATGAGTAGTATAGGTAGATGGGAACTCCAACAGACATAGATGGGAGGATGGTTTTGGGTTAGTATATTGCTTTACGTAATCTACATAGAGGAGAGAGAGAGAGAGAGAGAGAGAGAGAGAGAGAGATGGGGGTGCCTAGGGATAGGGAAGTCGGCTAGAATGAATTCTTAGGTTTTGGAATAAAGTAAAAGGAAAGGGTTAAAAAGTTGTTTATATATGTTTGACTTGGGTTGGGTAGGCAGGATCCGACCCGTTAGGGTCTAGGGGCGGTCCGGTTCTGTTGGACCGGGTTCAGCCCGGTTCAAACCGGTTTGAGCCCGGTTCAACCCGGTTTGTTTGGGTTTAATTAAAAATAGGATTTTTAGGGTTTTAAACATGTTTTCGGAGTCCAATAAATTCACAAAAAATTACCCTATATCCGGTTTTCCATTTTACAACATAAAATATTATTTTAATAATATTTTAATATTAATTAACATTATCTAAAAATCCTTTAATCACAAAATACCTTAGTTTTAATTCTCAAAAAATTACAGAAAATTAGGAAAAATGTATTAAAAAAATTAAAAAATTAGGGGTCTTACAGGATTCGTAGACACTAAGTTTGCTAAATTTGGAGAACTTTGTCTCTGATACACTTTTCAGTACGAAATGGGCCATATGTGGACCCCACTTTGACCCAAAACTGCCATTTTTGCCCCTGTGTTCAAATTGGACTTATGGGTAGTCATTCCTAGCTATTCCTTATATTTTGGAAATATTGGTGATGTTTGTTGTAGCATCCGGAGACGGTTGTGTGACTTACACCTTTTCAGGAGCAGTTGACGCATTGAGCTCGCTACTTGGACCTCGCTATATCCATAATCCAGGCAAGTGTACCTTGCCATCATGTATCTCAGTTCCTTGCCTTATTTATTTTATTCATTTATTATAGTTATTTTATATGGTGGATGTGTGTGTTTATTCTAGGGCCGTTAGACGATACTTAGTGTCCGAACCCGATTCGGGTGCCGACATCCGTCAGCGGAGTCGGGTATCATCAGTAGGGAGTTGTTACCACTAACCCATGATACGTGCTTGTGTCCTTGCATGTCAGATCATAGGAAACTTGACACTATTTCTTGTGACAGAATCCTTCTTGAGATATTTATGGTGATTCTGTATAGGATTACAAGACTCGTGATATAAGACTTGTATACTATATATATATATATATATTATATATATATATATATATCATTATGAATTATTGTACTAGCTAGAGGTCATGATCTTGTGTGTTATGGACATGAGATATTGTGGACATGAGACATAAGATTATATTGGGAGGGGAGAGTCATTCCATACTACAGGCTGACTATGTTTATATATATATACTATGTTGCTTGAGGTGCCTTAGACTCTGTACTAGAGCTTTGGCACATTTATTGGTCCTTCAAGATACTACTTGCCGCTATGGGCTCCCCGACACAGAGCTTGTAATGGTCTCACCCTGAGTACTAGTGATGCACTCATTTGCATATCACTTAGACGGTTACTGTACTTTACCCTTGAGTATGTGGCATTATACTA
Organism: Iris macrosiphon; assembly: GCA_036927795.1. Lineage (NCBI taxonomy): Eukaryota > Viridiplantae > Streptophyta > Magnoliopsida > Asparagales > Iridaceae > Iris > Iris macrosiphon. Next base: position 78,636,361 of record JAYESA010000001.1, on the reverse strand, counting down.
TTTTACTTTTGGCACGCTGTTTCTTGTATCTTGTTATGTCTCTCTGAGTACCTGGTTCCTTTCCAGTTTTGCAGCATAGACTATTGTGGAGCTTGCCTGGAGTTGCTGATGTGTGTTACTTTGCCATGCGGGCATTAGTACCTGGTACTTATATCATTTCTACTAGAGTTATGCTATTTGTCCATATTTGTTTATTCATCTGCTAATATAGCCTAGTTTTATCGACTATTCGAGCTTTTGTGTTACTGGGCGGCCGAATTTAGCACATGTAGCTAATTCTTGATGTATTCTATTTATTATGGATTGAGATATAGTTATATTTAATGTATTATCTAGATAGTGACCATTAAAGTACAGTTTGTACATATTCGAGTTGGACCAAAGTCTGATCGAATGCGTAGCTGGCATGTTACGTATTCCTAATCCAACGTATTTTAGGACTGGGGCGTGACACGAATTTGGTGTAAGGATGAAGGAACTTTGGGGAAAAATAATGTAGATCTAAAATTGGAGTAAAATTAGAAGAGGAGAGAGAGTCTCCCCCTCTTTATGTGGCCGACCCCCCTTGCTTAGCCTCCAAGCAAGGTACAAAGTCTATTCTACCCCTATGGGCTTGTCATAAAGGAATGTAATTAAGGAGAAAGCTTCTACTCCTAATGGATTATTTAATTAAATTACCAACTTAATAAAATTGGCTAAATAATTGGGCTCAAGTCTAAACTGAAGGACCGTGAGGCAACTCTAGGGGGGTGAATAGAGTGCAGAAGAATAATCTACCCAATTTTAGATGAATAGAATGAAGGCAATGGCTAACTAACAGTATATATAGAGACAGTAAAGTAAAGCAGTAAAGTAGAGAGAGAAAGCAAACACTAAGATGTAAACTTGTTTCCCTCTGAGTGGACTAGTCCAGTCCCGAGAACTCAAGCTCAGAGTTTCTCCACTATAATCACCAATAGTGAATCACAAGCTTTGATCCGAAGGCTTGCCACTTCTTTACACCACACGGTTTGATCTGAAGTCTTGCAACTTCATAACTTAGAGAGAGAGAGAGAGAGTTATATATATATATATATATAGAGAGAGAGAGAGAGAGAGAGAGAGAGAGAGAGAGAGTAACTGATTGAACAATGCTCTTTACAACTCAGAAGACTTCTAGACCGAGATCGCACTTAGCACTAGAAAGGCTAGGGAGTTGCTCTTTGAGATGAGAAAGTTAAGGCTTAGAGATTTGCTTATAATAGGATCTAAGACTTAAGAATAGTTGGGTAAGTAAGAATGAGAATTCCAATCCTATTTATAGGCTATACGCAAACATAATTCGGCCAGAATTAGGTCAGGATTTAATTCAAATTTCCAACCATTGGGCCAAGAAATTAAGAGCTACTGAACTGTTGATTTTATACCAAAAGGGTAACCGAGTTCGGCCCGAGTTCGGTCTCCTAGTATGGTAGACTTTGTAAATAAATATGACCTGATTTGGTGGATTGGTTCTTTGGTTTATTTGAGTGGACTATGTATCTGGTTTATAGTTTCTTGATTTTGCTAGTGCGACTCAGTGTACATCAGTCATAGCCTCAAATAAATAAAAGATTACATTTGAATAGGCGTAATACATACGACATGTAATAGCAGTATTGAGACTTCAAATATGACATATCAATGGATGGTTTAGTTACCTATCAAAATTAAGTTGTCTGAGACCAGATGGGCCAACAATCTCCTCTATTTTGATAATTGACGAAGTATGAATGATACTGCAAGTCTTTGATATGCAAGGCCCTCTCGTAACTGTGGAGCAGTTGATATGCTGAAGACAACGTCTGTCAAGTATCGTCTTGTATGTTAGTATAATGTATTCTTTCTTATCCGTTGTCATTTGATCAAAATTGCATGCTCCCCCAAAATCGGTGAGATGACAAGAAAAATAAGAGAGTAAATTATGTCACTACCACATTTTCTAGAAAATAATATTTTGGTAATTTCATAATTAATTAAATATTGTGCATGTGAATAATTATTTATTTTTTTATTTAATTATTATTAGATATTAGTTTATTGTTTTGGACTTGTGTTAGTGGACCTAACTAGTTAGATTAGATCCATGGACCAACATTTGCAATTAGTTAGAATTAAGCCAAATTAGAAGCCCACTCATTAGGAGGATGATTAATTTAATTAAAACTATTAGACTAGAACGTTTTCTCCTTAATTATTTCTTCATTAGAGGCCCCAAGGGGTATATTGGATATTACATAATGACTTGGAGAGGGGGCTAAGGGGGTCGGCCTATATTAAAAGAGGGGAAAGTTTCTCTCTCCTCTTTTCATTTCAAATCTAGATCTATAATTTCTCTCAACCAAATTCATTCATTCCCATATCAATTTTCTATCAAATTTCTTTCAAATTTATTCCCAAATCACCATTGGAGACTAGTAGAGCAAGGATCTACAAGAAGGAAGTAAGGATCTATAACGAGGAGCAAGGATCTACAAGTTGAAGGCCAATTTCATCAAATTTGGAGGTTGCATTGGGAATCCATCTCCCAATAGGTATAATTGAGTTTTTATCCCTTTAATTAGATTCTAAATCTGAGATTTAACAATGAGAAACTACCCCACATGTATAAACTACCAATAGGAATTGTAATTAGGTTCATAGAAGGCCTACTAAGAAAGTTATGGTGTATTTTGTGTCAATTTTGGGAGAATTCTGAGATTGACACATGTTGTGGTTGTCAATTGGTCAATTAAACCAAATTGACATGTGTTTGATGATTTATAGCTAGTATCGTATCCATAATTAGATATGTGTAGGATGTATCCCAATAATTTAGTGATACGTGTTGATTTGGGGGTTTTTTCTCTGACACGGGGCTTTGAGCATGTCACATTTTTATACGGACACGTAGATATGTAATTGACTCTTCGTATTATTCATAAATAGTATTTTAGATTTGCTAGTGTCCTTTGGGGTATGTTTGATTGTGTCGTGGACTTGTATCGCAAGCGTATCATAGATCAAGTGTGATACGAGTGTCTTCACATGTTTGTTTCGTTGCTATTTAATTTGAAGTGACTTGTGTATATATAATAGTATGATATATATATAAATATATAAATATAAAATATATAAATATATAAATATATATATATATATATAGTATATTATATAGGTATGCATATATATAGCTAGGTGTCTATGTGTTGAGTGTATTGATATACCTATATGTATATATGTAAGTTGAATATATATGTATATGTATATGTATATGTATATGTGATGCTATATATATATATATATATATATATATATATATATATATATATATGGAAAACTATATCTATTAGTGCATAGGTGTATGTACATATACATACATCATATATATATATATATATAAAGTATATTGATATCTTGTATCCAGTAGTGTTTAGTTATGATGTATAGATGAGGGTATGTTTACTTGGGTGTCTATATATATATATATATATATATATATATATATATATATATATATATGTATATAGTCTTGTATATATGTAGATAGATGTATGAGGTTATGTGTGTGCAAGAGGGGGGCTCGGACAGGAACAACCACAACAACAGTAACAAGAACAGCAACAACAACATCAACAGTAACAGGGAACATCAACAGCAACAATAACAGGGAACAACAACAGCAACAATAACAGGAACAACCACAACAACAGTAACAGGAACAACAACAGCCCGAGCAGCAGCAGCAGAAGTTGTAAGCCAAGGAGAAGCAGCAGCGAGTATCGGGGGGAGGGGGGGGGGGCTAGCTAGGTGAGTTGGTAAATTGATAAGTTAGTTTCTTTAGTATTTTAGTTAAATAGTTAGTTTAGTTAGTTAACTAGTAATAGTTATTATTAGTTAACTAGTTATTTAGTTATCAAGTTAGTAGTATCTAGTTAGCTAGTTATCTATACATATGTATCTCTAGTAGTATATATTTGTATGTGGGCATGTATGTATATAAGTATCAGTAATTAGTGATTAGTTACTAGTTAGATATATATACATATACCTACTTATGTATCTCTAGTTATGTGTATATGTATATATATGGGGGTATATATTTTAGTTGTATTGATGGTTAGTATAGCAGGGTGGTTAGTATCTAATATGCATATTAGTATATACTAGTAGTTGGTATTAGTACATACTAGAAATTATATTAGATTGATATATACATATTAGTATATAGTTAGTGAGGTAGTTAACTATATGCTAGAGTGACATTACCTTGAGATACCAAGGTAAATGTCAAGATATTGAGGGATACACAAGGTATTTGAGTTGGGTATCGAGATGAGTGTTTAGTGGTGCAATACCGTGTTAGTTCAAAGACATGGTATCCAATTAGAAATTATAATTAGGATTAAAATATATATATATATATATATATATATATATATATATATATATATATATATATTATTGCTTATGTATGAATATAAGATAATTCTATATCTAATTATTTGCATATCTTGAGATACCGTACCTTTGTGATTTCGTAGTATCTTAGATTAACTAAGTGTGGCCTAGTTTTTTAGTATATGGACCCAATATTCTAAGAGATAGACTCATACAACCTAGAAATATGTAGTTTGACCAAGTTTGACTTAGAGTTGACCAATTTTGACTGTTTTGACTTATAAATGGCTCTTTGACCTAGATGTTGACTAGTTTAACTTATTTTTATTCTGAAACCTTGTATTGATGTTATATTCCCTATCTAGGTCTTTGAGGCACCGTACCAGACATCTGTGATACTGTGCACCAGGCTTCAGGCAAGTACATTCTCTGATAGTTTCTCATTTATGATATCCTCTATGTTCCTTGTATCTAGTATAGATGTCCTTGATTTCTTGACACGATGGTTACACGAATTGGTATATCCGGATCTCGTCATGGGATGTTATTACTTGGTATATATGGTGTATCTTGTGCAAGCCTTGTTCCTTGTTCTTCTTGTACATGTACATACACTAATTCTCGGGGAGACTTGCTAACTTTCTAGAGAATTCCGTGCCATAACGTACTATTGTTGGATCCACTATACCAGTCGAGGGTGGAGAGTATTTTAGTGTAGATATGTGATCATACCCTCCTTGTGTATATCTTGTTCCTTGTGAGTGTTGATTATACACTGCACATATGATTAGCCAGGCCCTTATCCTTGTGCAAGTTCCTTGTGCAAGTATCCAAGCCGATCATATTTTAAAGCTAGTACTCACTCACTTAGTCATTAGTATTCTTGTTCATTGCCATATTATTCATTCTTGTATTTATTTCCAATATTTTCTTTATTGTATATCTCTTGTATCTATTGTTGTATCTTGTATATTCATATATGTTTACTATTATATTATTTATATCATTGATTAGAACTGCTGTTAGAGATGTACTCTGCTCCTTTCTTGAATGGATATATTTTTCCCAGATGACACTGAGGAGTGGTTCCCTACTCATTACGGGCCTCAGGATCTTGTGGGGTTAGAGCCAGAGACCCTGGCTCAAGAGGGACTCATCTCGACTGAGACAGATGACCCAGGACTTATAGTATCTTAGTTATTCCCTTGTACTGGATTTATCTCCAGCTTACTGTTTAGTATTTTTCTCAGACTCATTGATGTTATTATTTTGACTCATGAGTTGTATTATGACTATTCTATTCTTTTATCATATTCGTGCTACTCTCCATCTTAGATCTGTGATTGAGTATATTGATATTGATGGTGGCTTATTATATTGCTAGATAGATTACCCAAACAGCTTTCTACCACCGATTCTGCGATGTAGGCTGGGCGTTATTCCTGACTGGCATCCCTATACTGGGTGCAGGGCGTGATATATTTTTTGTGGTGGCCCATGCAGATCTTCGAGGTCGTAATTAGTGCGATTCGTAGTGGTGCCCTGAATTGAGTGCTATTATGAGCCTATTTCATGATATAGGATATAGACTATAGGTTGAGAATACTAAATCACATCTAGGATTTTTTTTTTGATTCATTCAACTATCTTCCTTAATATTGATATTTGACCTTTAAACTGTCCTTCTTTTGAGTGTCTTACATCATGTGCTATATTGATTCTTTCTTTCACTTTGTCTCAGGATGCCGCCTAAGACTAGATCACAGCAGGAGAGAGCAGCTTTTGAGAGGTCTGCGACTTCCCGAGGGCCTGCACTAGTCACTTCTCTGGTGATTGGCGTGTCAGCTAAGTTCGGGGGTCTACCTCATACTCAGAGGACTATTTCGGCTATGTTCGAGGGACTTTCACCTCCACCTTCCGTATCGACAGATGCAACACAGATGTTCACACTATTTTTTTAGATATTGGAGGCACAAATGGCTCAGTCTGAGGCACACCAGAGGCAGACCGAGGTCTTGCAGCAGGGCATCTAGAGTGTTCATCAGCTTGCTCGTGCCGTAGTAGAGAGAGGAGTTCTGGTCCAGCAGCAGGTTGCTCAGCTTCGGCCATGAAACATTCAGGACTTCAAGAAGCTGGAGCCTAAGGACTTCAAGGGGACAAAGGGCATTGTCTATGCTGATGATTGGATCAAGGACATTGATTATCTCATGAGGGTGTCCCATCTTTCTGAGGATCTGAAGGTTGAGGCAGCAGGACTTCAGCTGTTCGATGTCACCCGCACTTGGTTCAGGAATGAGCCAATTCTTGCTGACGCAGGACAGCCTTGGAAGGTATTCAAGGACCTTTTCAAGAAGAAGTCCTTTGCTCGGGAAGATATGTTAGACTTGGGGAGACAGTTTAAGAGCCTCATTCAGGGGAGCATGTCTGTGGAGGAATATGCCACAGAGTTCGGCAGGCCGAGCCAATTTGCGGAGTATTTGGTGAGAGAGCCAGAGGTTCGAGATATTCATTTTTGTGAGGGTATAAATTGGGAAGTAAAGATACTCATTTCGTCTTTTATGAGACCTACTCGGAGATACTTGCGGAGGCACGCAAGGTTGAGCAAAAGTTGGGTTTGAAGTCCAAGAGAGATCGTGATTATTTTCTGGGGGCAAACAACAGAATAGTATCTACCAAGCATTCCTATTTCCCGTCCAGGCCTTTTCAGTAGCCACAACAGCACCAGACACCAGTTAAGGCGCCATTTTACTAGGCACCGCAGCAGCCAAGACAGTTACAGCAAGCTTTCTGCCACTTTTGCAAGAAGCTCGGCCACATCTGGGAAGTTTGCAGGAAGAGGTTGGGAGTTTGTTTGTATTATGGTACTGAAGGGCATCAGATGAGGGAGTGTCCTTACAATCCACGTCGTGCAGTTCAGGGAGCAGCTCCAGCTCCGAGGACACAGGCGAGACCACCTGCACTACAGCCGAGGGGACTACCACTTCCGACCCAGCAATAGCGTTATGTCCAACACCAACATCAGGGAGGTGCACGTCAGGGACAAGCGTTCGCTATGACAGTCGAGGAGGGCGAGACCATCGAAGATGTCATCGCAGGTTCTGTTCTTCTTGATTCCATTCCAGCTTTAGCTTTGTTTGATAGTTGTGCTTCCCATAGTTTTGTATCTGTTTCTTTTGCTCTGAAGCATGGTTTGGTAGCTGATTCTTTGCTTAGGACTTACAAGATCATGACCGGGGGAGGCATTATCCTGGTTAATAATATTTGCAAGGATCGAAGAGTTACTCTGGGAGGCTGAAAGTTGAGTGCGTGTCTACTTGTAATGCCACTTTCGAGCTACGATTTTGTACTCGGGATGGATTGGTTGAGTAGGCACCATTCTAGTATAGATTGTAGAGGAGGTTGAGTTTTGTTTGGTCCACCAAGAGAGCCGAAGTTCGAGTTTGCTAGAGGAGCTGCAGAGCAGGAAGGGGGTATTATCTGTGGAGCTATGGTGGAAGACAAGGAGTTGCCGCATCCGTTGATAGCAGAGTTCTTGGATGTGTTTCCTGAGGAATTGCCAGGATTATGGCCAGATCGAGATGTTGAATTCTCTATAGACTTGGTGCCAGGTGCAGAACCAATTTTACAGCATGTCTACAGAGTAAACAATAGTGAGCTGGTCGAGCTAAAGAAGCAGGTGGACGAATTGCAGGATAAAAGATTTATCATATCGAGTTCTTCACCGTGGGGAGCCCCGGTATTGTTTGTATCGAAAAAGATGGATCAGTACGCATGTGTATTGATTACAGGGCATTGGATAATCTCACTATCAAGAATAAGTACCCTTTGCCACAGATTGATGACTTGTTCGATCAGTTGAGTGGTGCCAAAGTAGTTTCTAAGATAGACTTGAGATCAGGCTACCACCAGATGAAAGTGAAGCCGGAGGACATACCGAAGACTGCTTTTCGGACTCGATATGGTCAGCATGAGTTTATGGTGATGCCGTTTGGGTTGACTAATGCCCCGACGGTGTTTATAAATTTGATGAACAAGGTGTTCCATCAGTACCTTGACAAGTTCGTAGTGGTGTTCATCGATGTTATACTCATATTCTCGAAGACACTGGAGGAGCACGAGGAGCATTTACGGATTGTGTAGGATGTGTTGAGGAAGGAGAAGCTGTATGAAAAGCTGTCCAAGTATGAGTTCTTCCTGGACAAGGTAGAGTTCTTGGGACATGTTGTGATTGGTGATGGAATTTCAGTAGATCTGAAGAAGATCATAACTGTGGAGTCTTGGAAGACCCCGAGTTCAGTAGCAGAGATCAGGAGTTTCTTGGGATTGGCAGGCTACTACAGGAAGTTTGTTCAAGATTTTTTAAGGATTGCCGAGTCGATAACCAGACTCACCAGGAAGGATGTAGAGTTTGTTTGGACAGAGGACTGCCAGGTTGCTTTTGAGAAATTGAAGAAAAGGTTGACGTTTGCTCCTATTTTGATATTCCCATCAGGGTCTGGAGGTTTCACTATTTATAGAGATCCATCAGGGAAATGTTTGGGTTGTGTTCTTCAGCAGAATGGGAAAATTTGCATCCATGCAATTATGTCCTAATGAGAAGAACTATCCTACCCATGATCTGGAGCTGGCAGCAGTCATATTTGCCCCGAAGTTATAGAAATACTATTTGTTCGGAGAGCGTGTGGAGATCTTCAAAGACCATAAGAGCTTGAAGTACGTTTTTACTGAAAAGGAGTTGAACATGAGGATGCGTCGATGGTTGGAACTGATGAAGGATTTTGATATATCTTTGCAGTATCATCCAGGAAAAGCTAATGTAGTTGCCGATGCCTTGAGCAGGTATCCGGTAGCTATATTCTTGACGCATGATTGATATTTGTTGGAAGACTTGGAGAGCTTGGGCATTGAGGTGATAGTTCCTGGTTTTGCTATACAGATGTGGGGGTTGCAGATATACTCAAAGTTGATGGACAAGATCAAGGCAGCCCAATATGAGGATGTATCTCTGAGGAGCATCAGAGCTCAGGTGAGAGCAGAATTGGAGGATGATTTCACCATTGCTGAGGATGGTTCTTTGCGGCATGGTATTAGACTATGTGTGCATAGTGGGGAGCTGCGTGAGGAAGTATTACAGAAAGAGCATCGCTCTCAGTATTCTATACATCCTGGTGCCAACAAGATATATCGGGATATGCGAGAGAGTGTGTAGTGGTAAGGCATGAAGAGAGAAGTGACATAGTTTGTATCCATATGCTTAGTGTGCCAGTAGGTGAAAGCCGAGAGGCAGAGGCCAAAAGATTTACTTCAGCCATTATCCATTCCAGAGTGGAAGTGGGAGCACATTACTATAGATTTTGTGTCCGGACTTCCACGATCTCTAGGAGGGAAAGACGCGATTTGGGTCATCATTGACAATTTGACCAAGTCAGCCCACTTTCTGTCTTTCAATATTGGTTTGTCTACGGAGAAGCTGGCAGAGATGTATATGAGGCAGATTATCGGGATACATGGAGTTTCCGTCAGCATAGTCTCGGATCGAGATAGTCGTTTTACTTATCATTTCTGGAGGAGTTTGCAAGCGAGTTTGGGCACCCAACTCAAGTTCAATACTGCATATTACCTCCAAACAGATGGACAGTCAGAGATGACTATTCAGACTCTCGAGGATATGCTGCACACTTGTTTACTAGATTTCGGGGGTTCTTAGGAGGACCATCTCCATTTGGTAGAGTTTGCTTACAACAACACTTTTGGCTCTGTACGGTCGAATATGTCGTACTCCTTTGCATGGGACGATATTGGAGAGAGAGTTTTGCTAGGGCCAGAGATGGTTGTGGATACAGCGGAGAAGGTTAAGCTGATCAGAGAAGACTTCGAGTGGCATTGGGCCGATAGCCACCGGTTTTGGAGTGTGAGGTATAGTTTTAGATTTTTGTTTTGTGCTTGATATTGGTGGTTTGTTATAGATTAAGTTATTAAGGTTTTGTTTTGTTCTAGGTCAGAGGTTTAATATTTCTGAGGATTTCTCTGATACGAGGCACAATTCACTTCGGTGGAGGCGGGAAGCTTATTTCGTGATTCATTGGACCTTTTACTATTCTCGAGAGGGTCAGTGCAATTTCTTATAGACTAGACTTGCCACCGGTATTGGAGGGAGTACACAACATATTTTTTGTGTCGCAGTTGAGATGGTACATGGCGGATTCTAGTCACGTAGTAGATCACTTAGAGATTGAGGTGGGCCCTACTCTTAGCTATCCAGAGTAGCCAGTTGAGATTCTGGATCAAAGAGAGAAGGTGCTGAGGAACCAGACTATTCCCTTGGTATGCATCACATGGAGGCATCACTCTCCGGGGGAGTCTATCTAGGAGAGAGAGAGGATAAAATGAGAGAGCGTTACCCATATTTGTTTGTGCCTTGAGGTATGTTCTTTCCTAGTTATGTTCTGTTCTTTTGTTCTGTTATGTTATTTTTTGGGGGTAGTTTTTCGTCATTGAATTTCGAGAATGAAATTATTTTAAGGGGGGTAGACTTGTCACTACCATATTTTCTAGGAAATGTTATTTTGGTAATTTTATAATTAATTAAATATTATGCATGTGAATAATTATTTATTATATTATTTAATTATTGTTAGATATAGTTTATTATTTTGGACTTATGTTAGTGGACCTAACTAGTTAGATTAGATCCATGGACCAATATTTGTAAGTAGTTAGAATTGAGCCCAATTAAAATCCCATTCATTAGGAGGATGATTAATTTAATTAAAACAATTAGATTAGAACCTTCCCTCCTTAATTATTTCATCATTAGAGGCTCCAAGGGGTATATTGGACATTACATAGTGACTTGGGGTGGGGGCTAAGGGGGCCGACCTATATTAAAAGAGGGGAACAATTTCTCTCTCCTCTTTTCATTTTAAATCTAGTTCTAAACTTTCCCTCAACCAAATTCCTTCATTCCTACATCAATTCCCTACCAAATTTCTTTCCAATTCCTTTCCAAATCTCTATTAGAGACTAGTAGAGCAAGGATCTAGACGGAGGAAGCAAGGATCTATAAAGAGCAGCAAGGATCAACAAGTTGAAGGCTAATTTTATCAAATTTGGAGGTTGTATTAGGAATCCATCTCCCAATAGGTATAATTCAGTTTTTCTCCTTTAATTAGATACTAAATCATAGATTTAACCATAAAAACTACCCCACATGCATAGGCTATCTATAGGAATTGGAATTAGGTTCAAAGGAGGCCTATTGAGAAAGTTATGGTGTGTTTTGTGTTAATTTTAGGAGAATTCCGAGATTGACACATGTTATGATTGTCAATTGGTCAATTAGACCAAATTGACATGTGTTTGATTGTTTGTGGCTAGTATCGTATCCACAATTGGATACGTGTAGGTCGTATCCCAATAATTTAGTAATATGTGTTGATTTGGGGGTTTTTCCTCCGACATGGGACTTTGAGCATGTCATATTTTGACACGGACACGTAGATATATAATAGACTCTTCGTATTATTCATAAATAGTATTTTAGATTTGCTGGTGTCCTTCGGGGTACGTTTGATTGTATGGTAGACTCATATCGCAAGCGTATCATAAATCTAGTGTGATACGGGTGTGATACACTCCACGTATTTATTTCGTTGCTCTTTAATTCGAAGTGACTTATGTATATATATTAGTATAAGATATATTAGTATGATATATATGTATAAATGTATGTATCTATAGTATATTATATTGGTATGCATATATATAGCTAGGTGTCTATGTGTTGAGTGTAATGATATACCTATATGTATATATATAAGTTGAATATATATGTATATTGCTATATATATATATATATATATATATATATATATATATATATGTGTGTGTGTGTGTGTGTGTGTGTGTGTGTGTATGTGTGTGTATGATTATATATTTATATTTGTATAGATGGGGGTATAAGTATCTAGTAGTGTTTAGTTATGATGTATAGATGAGGGTATGTATAGATTATGTGTGTGCAAGAGGGAGGCTCGGACAGGAACAAGCACAACAACAATAATAGGAACAACAACAACAACAGTAACAGGGAACAACAACAATAATAACAGGGAACAACAACATCAAAAATAACAGGAACAGCTACAACAATAGTAACAGGAACCGCAACAGCCCAAGCAACAGCAGCGAGTATCGGGGGTGGGGGGTGGGGCTAGCTAGGTGAGTTGGTAAATTGGTTAGTTTCTTTAGTATTTTAGTTAAATAGTTAGTTTAGTTAGTTAACTAGTAATAGTTATTGTTAGTTAACTAGTTATTTAGTTATCAAGTTAGTAGTATCTAGTTACCTAGTTATCTATACATATGTATCTCTAGTAGTATATATTTGTATGTGGGCATGTATGTATATAAGTATCAGTAATTAGTGATTAGTTAGTAGTTAGATATATATAAACATACCTACTTATGTATCTCTAGTTATGTGTATATGTATGTATATGGGGGTATATGTATTAGTTGCATTGATGGTTTGTATAACATGGTGGTTAGTATCTAATATGCATATTAGTATATACTAGTAGTTGATATTAGTACATACTAGAAGTTATATTAGATTGATATATACATATTAGTATATAGTTAGTGGGGTAGTTAACTATATGCTAGAGTGACATTACCTTGAGATACCAAGGTAAATGTCAAGGTATTAAGGGATACTCAAGTTATTTGAGTTGGGTATCGAGATAAGTGTTTAGTGGTGCAATACCATGTTGGTTTAAAGCCAAGGTATCCACTTAGCAATTGTAATTAGGTATTATTGCTTGTGTATGCATATATGATAATTCTATATCTAATTGTATGCGTATCTTGAGATACCGTACCTTAGTAATTTCATAGTATCTTAGATTAACTAAGTGTGGCCTAGTTTCTTAGTATGGACCCAATATCCAAAGAGATAAGACTCATACAACCTAGAAATAGGTAGTTTGACCAAGTTTGACTTAGAGTTGACCTAGTTTGACTGTTTTGACTTAGAAATGGCTCTTTAACCTAGATGTTAACTAGTTTAACTTATTTTCATTCCGAAACCTTGTATTGATGTTATATTCCCTATTTAGGTCTTCGAGGTATCGTACTGGACATCTGTGATACTGTGCACCAGGCTTCAGGTGAGTATATTCTCTGATAGTTTATCATTTATGATATCCTCTATATTCCTTGTATCTAGTATAGATATCCTTGATTTCTTGACACGATGGTTACACGGATTGGTATATCCAGATCTTGTCATGAGATGTTATTCCTTGGTATATATGGTGTATCTTATGCAAGTCATATTCCTTGTTCTTCTTGTACATGTACAAACACTGATTCTCGGGGAGACTTGCTATATTTTCTTTGAGAATTCTGTGCCATAACGTACCATAGTTTGATCCACTATACCAGTCGGGGGTGGGAAGTATTTTAGTATAGATATATGATCATACCCTCCTTGTTCATGTATTCTTCCTTGTGAGTGTAGATCATACACCACACATATGATTAGCGAGGCCCTTATCCTTGTACAAGTTCCTTATGCAAGTTTCCAAGTCGATCACATGTTAAAGCTAGTACTCACTCACTTAGTCATTAGTATTCTTGTTCATTGTCATATTGTTCATTCTTGTATTTATTTTCAGTATTTTTTTATTGTATATCTCTTGTATCTATTATTGCATCTTGTATATATTCATATTTATTTACTGTTACATGATTTATATCATTGGTTAGAACTGATGTTAGAGATGTACTCTACTCCTTTCCTGACTGGATATATTTTCCTAGATGACACTGAGGAGTGGTACCCTCCTCATTATGGGCCTCATGATATTGTGGGCTTAGAGCCAGAGACTCATCCCGACTGAGACAGATGACCCGAGACTTATAGTATCTTAGTTATTCTCTTGTACTAGATTTATCTCCAGCTTAGTGTTTGGTATTTTTCTCAAACTCATTGATGTTATTATTTTGACTCATGAGTTGTATTATGACTATTCTATTCTTTTATCACAATCATGCTATTCTCTATCTTAGATCTGTGATTGAGTCTATTGATATTGTTGGTGGCTTATTATATTGCTAGATAGATTACCCAAACAGTGCTCTACCACCGATTCTGCGGCATAGGCTGGACGTTGTTCCCAACTGGCATTCCTACACTGGGTGCGGGTCGCGACAAATTGTATACGAGATAATATATAATAACAAAAAATTTATATTTAAACTTTTATTCATTTGAAAGAAAATATACAGAAGTGGATGTGTAATGGAAATATTATAGTAGAACATCTCAAAGTAAACTTTTTAACATTCAAATCAATTGAGTAACTAGTTGTTATTTTCTTCATCTTCATTATCTGGTTCAAGTATTCTGTTTGGATCAAGGAAGGCATCAGCTGGATCCAAATATACTTGACCATATGGGTGATCAAAACAAAATCCTTATTGATTTGGATTCCGAAGAATCGAAAAAGGTCCAGCTGGGTGCTTTAATAGGGTGTACTGAATGTCTATTAAAGTATTGCCAAGAGCCTTAGTCTGAAGAGTTTGGCGATGATCAGTACCATGATTGCATAAATCTTCTTGGTGGAAGCGATCACGCAAAAGTGTAAAAATAGACTCTAAGGTTTGCGGTTGTTCATCAGTTGGAGGGACGGAATCAACATGATGAGTGTTGGAGTTTGATGATGAGTTATAAGGTAAAAGCATAGTTGGCTCAATTCTCCTAATTCGATTGAGGTATAAAGGTTCCTCAAGATTTGGACAAGTATCCATAAGAATATCGAAATAGTTAAAAATGGTTGGAAAGTACATAGCGTATAGTCGTGGATATCCTTTCTTGCGATATTGAACCATTTGAGATAAGACGGTCTGTGAAAAATTAAAGTTAATGCCAAAATGCAAATGATATAAAGCTGACATTTCTAGATAAGAGACCTCATCAAAGTAAGCTTTCTTAGGTAGAAAAGTTCAAAAGATAATGCGATACATTTTAAAGAAGTGACCATTCAAATATCTAGCATAAAATTACTAGTGGACATTCAAGAGGGTGACAAAGGATATTCTTGAAAGAATCTAGGATTAAGTCATGATCGAATTGAACTTGCGTGAAGTTGACTGAGGGCTATCCATCAGCGGGAATGCGTAGATTTCACCCAAGTCATCTACATCAAATTCAATTGGAATGACATAAACTTTAGATGAAATAGTGTCATGTTCATATATTAAGTTACAATAGAACATTTGAATAACATTGGTGTAAATGTTGGCACGGGTTGGAACAAATTCTTCAAGTTGAAGATTCTGAAAAGTAGGTTGATAGTCTTTGTGTTGAGAAGTAAAATTAATTGGATGGCCAAAACATATGTGTCTTTTGGAGAAATCATTAAACCAATCATTTAAAATTTTGAGGCTTCGAAAAGTGAAACCGTCGAATTCACCTATGTTTGGCATAATGGGACAGAAAAGAGAGTCAGAAAAGAAATCTTGTTTCCTTTTAGGATGTATGAGAAAATGCTAAGGTTATTTGTGGAGGAGGGAAGATTTTCGTTGGTCTTAATCAATGAGCAACGAAATAATCAATATATAGAGTAGCAAAAATCCAAATTAGGAAGAGAATTAAATAACATAGCATAATTTAGAATTAAACTAACCGAGGTCGGTCCAAATTCTGTTGATATTTAATTCCAGAATCTCAATATAACTTTAATCGATATTATGCCTTTCTTGACTTGATATGAATATAGAATAATAAGTGCTGAACTTAAATCGTATGTTTTCAAGAGTTTAAATCATCTCGGAGTAGCTGTAGGTGTCGGATCCCAGCTATCGGTGGTCCGAAGACCCTTAAATACGGTGTCGCTTAGATTATTTATACCTTGTTGACAGAAGGGCCCTTTCAGCTTGTATCCAAAATTTTCAAAATTTTGAAAAATGTGACAAAAAATGAGTAAAGCATCTTATGATTCTTATATTTTATCAGAATCCAAAATACCTAATTCTTGACGGATAAAGTTTAATCGATCTCCAGCTAAAGGTTTAGTAAAAATGTCTACTAATTGAGGTTCCGTGTCCACATACTCTAGACAAATATCTTCGTATGATTGATGATCCCTTAAAAAATGATGACGGATTTCTATGTGCTTAGTGCGTGAGTGGCATACTGGATTTTTGGTGATATTAATGGTGCTAGTGTTATCACAGAAAATAAAAATATTCTTAGAGTGCAGATTGAAGCGTTCTAGGGTTTGCTTCATCCACAAAATTTGAGCACAACAACATCCTGCGACGAAATACTCTGCCTTAGTTGTTGATAATGCAACAAAATTTTATTTCTTGCTAAACCAGGAGACTAGAGACGTTCCTAGAAAATGACACGTGCCGCTGGTGCTTTTTCGATTGACTTTGCATCCAGCAAAATTAGCATCCGAGTAACCAGCAAGGTCAAAGGACGTGGTTTTGGGATACCATAAGCCTGCAATCAAAGTTCCTTTAAGGTATCTGAGGATATGATTAACTGTGCACAAATATGATTCCTTAGGATTAGCCTGATATCTAGTACAAAGGCATACATCAAACATAATATTTGGGTGACTAGCAGTTAGATATAATAAACTATCAATCATACCTCGATACTTACGTATGTCTGTTAGTTTACTGCTTTCATCAAGGTCAAGATTAGTGGATGTTTCCATTGGAGTTCCGATAGGCTTTGCATAATCTATGTTGAACTTTTTGAGCAAATCCTTCGTGTACTTAGTCTGATGGATAAAAGTTCCTTGTGAACCTTGCTTGATTTGCAATCCTAGGAAGAAAGTCAGTTCTCTCATCATTCTCATCTCAAATTCACTCTGCATAAACTTAGCAAACTTGTTACATAGCATCTCATTAGTAGATCCAAATATGATATCATCAACATATATTTGCACTAATAACAAAGAATCATCAATTTTTTTATAAAAATGGTAGTATCAATTTTTCCTTTTGAAAAACCATTTTCAAGTAGAAAAAAGCTAAGACGTTCATACCAAGTACGAGGGGCTTGTTTGAGTCCGTATAGAGTCTTTCGTAACTTGAATACGTAGTCAGGGTATTTAAAATCTTCAAAACCAGGGGATTGTTTAACGAAAATATTTGTTTTGATAACAATATTTAGAAAAGCACTTTTAACATCCATTTGAAAATTTTTGAAGTTATGAAACTAGCAAAAGTGCAAAGCATTCAGATAGATTCAAGTCTAGCAACAAGAGCATAAGTCTCATCGTAGTCGATACCTTCCTCTTAGTTGTATCCTTGAGCTACGAGACGTGCTTTGTTACGTGTAACCGAACCATCCTCATTTAATTTATTTCGAAAAACCCATTTAGTACCAATGATCGGATAATCATTAGGTTTAGGAACAAGTTCCCAAACTTGATTGCATTCAAATTGGTTGAGTTTCTCCTGCATAGCAGAAATTCAAAATTCATTAGTAAAAGCTTCATCATCATTTTTAGGTTCTACTTGAGAAATAAAAGCAATATTTGCAATGATATCTCTATTTGAGGAATGTGTACTTACACCTTTTGATACATCACCTATTACCAAGTCCTCAGAATGATCTGTGGAGAACTTTAGTCTCCTTGGCAGACTTTCTGGATGACTTATACTATTTGTATATTCTATTGTCTTATTGGTTACGGGTTGACTACCTTCATCGTCGCTTTCGTTTAGTGCTTGAATGTTGTGTTCATCAAATATAACATTGATTGATTCTTCAATAGTCAATGAGGTTTTGTTGAATACTCTAAATCCTTTACTTTTGGCAGCATAACCTAGAAAAATACCTTCATCGGCCTTGGAGTCAAATTTTCCTAGATGGAGTCAAATTTTCCTAGATTATCTTTAGTATTAAGAATAAAATATTTGCAGCCAAAAACTTTAAAATAACTAATTGTGGGAATTTTACCAAACCAAAGTTCATAGGGGATTTTCTTCGATATAGGTCGAATAAGCACCCTATTTAAAACAGGTTATGAAGTACTTACAGCTTCAGCTCAAAAGTATTTTGGAAGGTTATACTGATTTAATATGACTCTAGCCATATCGCCAAGTGTAAACCCCCTCACCCAAAATTAGGTCTACTTGGCATAGATAGAGAAACTAGGGCTAGGTTGTATCCAATTGGAAATAGGATACGACTTTTATTTTAATTATACAATATTTAAATCACTTAGTGCACCTTACCGTTGCTTCGATAATTGGAGCACTACACTAGCCATTGCCTTCCTACAAATTTTACAACCTTGTCCTAGTCATGCCCGCCTACTATTCTGACCTTTCTTGGTCTATATTTTAGTCGCACAACATTCGTCGCAGACGTTATTATTTAATTCTTAATAATTATAACTTTGTACCCTTGTGCGTTCCAATCAAAATTGGAGACAAAATCTTGACCCATTTTTTGCAACCCAAATCTGGTTAATATTCTACTCGGAGCCCTCTACGTCCATGACACTTGTGTCCCACCTAATTTTATCCCCATGTACTACTAATTAAATCGAGAACACCATACGCGGTAATTTAAATTAATTAAAACCCAATTTCTATCCTTGTGCAAATTTTCTAATTGTTGGGCACTTTTATGCAAAAGTGCGTTGAGGTGTCCACACCGTCGGACACAATACATACAGAAACCTATTTTCCCTTCATAGGAAATTTCCCATAATTTTTGGAATGTGCAACGCGCAAATCGCCCCCTCAATTAAACCTATCCTTACATTTTAAACAATATAAATTATAGCCTTCCCACATTCCCATGGCAAGTCCAAGGCCCAATTCCAAGAGATGTTGACCAAGTCAAACCTTTTTAGGTCAACCCAACACCATGTATAAATATCTCCTTCTTCATTATTTTTCCCAAAATCCCAAAAACCCAAAACCTAAAGGAATCACCTAGCCGACCCTCTCTCCCCTACTGTTCATCTTCCTCCTGTGTATCCCTACCCCACCAGAGCACCACCGGAGACCCGCTGCCCTCGACTCACCGGATCCCGACCTCCCCCGAGTCCACCTGCCTCTCCTTCACCTCTTCCCCTTCCTCCTCCATGTACCTCGACCTCCGGAGCAGCCAAGCGGACCGCCAGGACCCCGCTGCACCACCGCCTCCGACTACTTCCCATCCACCCTGCCTCTCCTCCCTCCTCCTCGTCGACCAGAAGCCTTGGATCACCTGAACCCACCCTCGCCGACTGCAATCGACCAGAGACCCGCTGCCAGACTTCCCCCGCGGCCACCTGAACTCGCCGGGGACCGCTGCACCTAGGCCGCACCCGAGCCTCTACTGTTCTTCATCCCGTCGGACATCCCAGACGCCACCGCACGACTCGTCGACATCTCCTTCCTGAGCAAGACCCGGCCAGATCTCCTTCTCATCTTCCCCGGACGACCACCGAGCCTCGCCTGAGACTCCTCCGGCCACCCCGTTCTCCCCTCTTTCCTGTCAGCATCTCCACCTTGTCCCAGTCGAACCACCACCCACTTCTTCTCCTCGTCGAAGAACAGGACTCCTGACCCGACTCACCACCACCATTAGCACGAACTCCTTCTCCTTCCTCTCCCTGTTCGATCCCCCTCCTTGCCGGACTTCCCCCTGGCCGGACTCTGGTAGCCCACAATCAACATCATTACCATCATATCATCATCATCATTTATTCTCAACACATAAACCCTAATCATCCCTTAATCATCGTCCTCGTCATCACCATTGTCCACATTATCGTCCTCGTCATCACCATTTTTGACATCATCGTCCTCATCATCACCAGCATCCACATCATCATCTTAATCATCACCATCCCTGTCATCATTATCATCACACTCATCCCATCATCACCATCAATTACCACATCACCATCCCCTTCACTATTAACATCCACATCATCACCATCGTCTTAGTCATCATCCATGTCACCACCATTATCATAATTTCCATCATCATTCTATCATCATCACTATTATAATCATCATCACCATTATAACCCCCTATCATCAACATAACTACCATCTTTGGCCTAATCATTCTCAATGTCATTGCCCTTGTCATCGTCGTCATCACGGACGTGTCACCCTTGCCAGACAACCCGTAGCAGATACCCCCATTTTTCGTGCCTGTGCACGCTGAACTCGAAGATCTGTTGGATTATTCTACGCGACTTCCGGAGTCGGATATTGGGACTACATAGCCGCTTGCCAGGCAAGTATACCTTGTCTTGTTGTACTATTTAAATTTCAGTTATTATTTAGTTGCCTATTTATTATTTTAGATTATATAAACTGTGCGCATCCGAGAGAGACTCGGGTATAGTCAACGATGGCATTGACATTAGCACTTGTGTTTGACCTAGTGTCTAGTATACCCACATAAAGTTACAGAGTTATTGGTATGACTCCCCAGGCCTTGACACATTTCTTATACGTGTTGTGAGTCTCATGTAGGGCACGGACTTGCGTATGTGGTTGGCCACCTGTACGTGTAGGTCATGCGACGGATAGGGTATAACTGCTAATAGAATTGCATGTTAGAAGACTTAGCAGTTATAGTAGTCGGAGCATAGACTATCGTGGTGCGACGGTCCAATCCTTGTCCTTGTTTGGTTGTAAGGTTGGACTATTGTTCTAATGATAGACTATGAGCCAGAGTTATGGCACCGATACTTGTGCTCCGTCTCGGTGTAGTAGCTATAGCGTGTTATGGATATAACATGCATAGATCATTGGGCAGGGAGGACGACTAGTAGGTTTATGGGACAGCCATTTCCTTTATACTGTTGTCACACTCGACGGAGTAATATGGACGATATATACTATACTGCTGCCACATTCTTCGGAGCGGTATGGACGATATACTATAGATGCTATGCTCTTCGGAGCTGGATATTATTATATTATAGCGCCTTTGTTTGGGGGCATATGTGGCATATACTAGCCAGTTGTCACGATTGGTGAATTACGTCAGCATATGTCTAGCCTACACTTTCCCATACACTCAAGTTGTCCTCAATTTGCATTTCACTTAGATGGTTAGCGCACCCCTTTTATTTATTCAGTATTTAGTTTATGGCATGTTTCTATGTATCTTGTTATGTCCCTCTGAGGACCTGGTCCCTTTCCAGGTGTAGATGTTCATGAGTATTCGCGGGAGCACACATCCGAACTAGCTACTTATATTGCGATGAGGTCTTCCCTTCGAGCCTCGTGATTGTTAGAGGTTGTACTTATATTATACTTATCTTGTTTATTCTATATTCTAGTTTCGACGGTGGATTTGTTTCCATCCGACTGTCATCTGGAGATGCTTTATATTGAGATCTAGGTTCATAGATATTGGTTCTTTATTTATATATGATTGCCGTGGATGAGAGTTAGATGATACCCTGTGACTTGTGATAGTTTTACCACTTGTGAATTATTATTCATTACACAGCGTATACATGAGTTATGGTTTCCATATATTGGAGTTACTATATACATACGACATGCATGCTTACGTGTCCTAGTCCTACGTATTTTTGTGACTGGGGCGTGACATACTTTTAGTGGTGGCCCATGCAGGTCAAGAGCATATTGTCTCGGTTACGTTACTATACCAAGCAAGCCTGCGGTCATGACCCGCACCCAAAAAATCGGGCATGAGTCATGGGTACGTCCAGCCTATACCGCAGAATTGGCGGTAGAACGCTGTAAAGGTCCGTTCTAGGTCACAATATCTATATCTCACAATGATCAGTCAATATAACCTCTCCAAACGGAGGCCAACCACGCAATATATATAACTCAATCATAATAACTAGGGAAAGAGTAAAAGCACGATAAGATATCAACAACGAAACAAAGAAACGAAAAGCAAGATAATATCCAAAATATACTGTCCAAGTCTACAATATCTCACAACAGCAAAATAATAAGTACAATCATCCAAAATAGCAGCTGGAAACAACCCAGGAAAACCCACCTAGCTAACTAGGGCGCTAATGGCGTCTCCTCGACGGGCTCCTTCTCAGTCTCGGGGTCACAACACTCCACGACGCCCGGCCCGTAGAATGTCGGGCAGAAATCCTCGGGATCCTATGGAAAAAATATGCCCAGTCAGGACTGGAGCGAAGTACATAACTCTGAAAGCAACTCCAAATACATGGTAAGGTGTATATGACTAGCAATAGAAAAGTATACAAGATGCACAGGAAATAAATACATGATGGAGTAGATAAAGTAGTTGCAATGTAAACTGGAGAACTTTACAAGTAGTAGAGAAGTAACAGCATATGAGAAAACAAGAATACTAGATAAGTGCCTTGAGCACAAGTTTGTTATGTGATCGGCTTAAGTTGCACATGAATAAACTACGATAACTCCGTTATGCATAAGTTGCATAACCGACATACACATGAATACTGTTTGGCTTTGATCACATAAACAACCACGACACGCTACGTACATGATAAAATCTCGCGAACATGAGACGAGAGCACAAGAAGCACATGATAGCACAAGAGAATCAATACCCGAAGCACATGATGAAATACACGTGATAGAGTACCCGCTGAACACGGTAAGGGGGATAGCATCTTATGACGGGATCCACTAGTACCAGCTCATGTAACAATATGTCAAAATCAAGTATTACAGTTCTAGAACAGGTGATATAAATGCTATCATGAAATTGAAACTATCAGAGGTAGGTACTCGCCTGATGTTCTGAGCAACTGATGAGGATCGAGATCCGGACCAACGTCGCAATAACCTATTACGAAAAGCAAGATTAAACAGGGTTCTATAGATTTAAACTGATATAAAATAACTAGAAATAAGGTTCTAGGGTTATTCTAGGTCGAACGGGTCAAACCTGTAAAATTTGGGTCAAAAAGTCAACCGGGTTCAAAAAGTCAACTCTTGGTCAAAACTAGGTCAAACATTGACTTTTATGGTCAACGAGTACAATTATGGTCAACACTAGGTCAAGCTAGGGTATCCCTAAATTTCTAGGTCAAAATTAGCTCATTAAGCTAGTAAACCATCATGCTCGCCTCCTCGAGATACCGGGATACCCTCGGTATCCGATATCTCAACCTAGGCTACGCACCCCGCCTAAATCCGCTAAAACCTATGCTAGCACGCGTAAATATATACACATATACATAAAAACCTATCTCTAAACTCAAACCTAGACAATTGCTCAAAAACCCCGCTCGAAACTCAATACCTTGGATATCTCAAGGTATTGAGATACCTTGATATTTCAAGGTATTGAGATATCCTCCAATACCCCTCTAACTACCCCTCTAGTTAGTTATTTAAGCATATAGATATATACCTAGTTAATAATCTAGGCTAGAATATATATATATATCTAACACACACACACACACACACACACACACACACACACACACACATATATATATATATATATATATATATATATATATATATATATATATATATATATATATATATATATATATATACCTACATATCTACATGCATATATATATATATATCCACTAACAAACTTATACACATATCCCTTACCTTATACCTATACATATATATATCTAGCTATAACATATATCTAGCTATATGTATATATATATATCTATACATATATCTATCTATCTATCTATCTATCTATCTATCTACATAGCTCCCTCTCCCCCTTGCTACCTGCGACTATGCTAGCCTCGCTGCGCTTGCCAATGCCTCGCCTAGCTGCTGCTGCTGCGAATGCTGCTGTGTGATGCTGCTGCTACTGTGTGATGCTGCTGCTGCTGCTGGCAGCTGCTGCTGCTCTGCTGGCCACCCCTCTGCACAGCCTACACACCATACACACACAAACACGCACACACAATCACACATACACATACACATACACAGATACACACATATATACATATATATATACAAACATATATACATATATATACACACAACTATATATATATACACACACACACACTTATACATATATACTTACACACACATATACACTTATGTATATAAGTACACACACACACATATAAACACACATATCTATATATATATAAACACACATACCCATATATATATATATATATATACATATACACACATATATATATATATATATATATATATATATATATATATATATATATATATATATATATATATATATATATATATATATATACATACACACACAAACACTTATAGATATATTTACACAAGCATATATATATATATATATATATATATATATATATAGATATAGATACACACACTCATATAGATATACAACACACATATATATATATATATATATATATAAATATATATACATATATAGACACACAAACATATACATACATATATATATATAAAACACAATACAACACTCACAACACCCCACCAACACGCACACAACCACCCCTACACGCACAAACACACACACACACACACACACACACACACACACACATATATATATATATATATATATATATATATATATATATATATATATATATATATATATATATATATATATATATATATAACCCGAGAACTCTAGTACATACTTCCCGAAGCTAATCCAACGTACGCACAAGCCAAAAACTAAAAAACCAAGTCGAAATGGCCGTTCGGTCATTTCGACGAACACGTGGTGTGCGGCTCACAAAACCTCCTGAAACGCACACCAAACCAACTCAAAATTGACCCAAAATTTACTCACGGGTTCTAAACGATGTCTAGATCCTAGAAAAAAAATACTAACTCATCGATTCTAGGTCCGTGGCAAAAATACGCACGCACATAGAACCGGCGACGATGAAAACCCCCAAATTGCCCGAAATGCCCATTTCTCCGCGACACGACTTCACGTGTCCGAACGAAAACACGCACTAACCCTCAAGACACTCGACAACACCTACCTAGGTCCGTCTAACCTAGGGCGTCACCCAAAATTGGGCCAATCTCGGATTTCACCCAAAATTGACACAAAATCTAATGTCAAAGTCTCTAAACACACCCAAACTTGTTCCAACTTTCTCCCACGGGTAGCCTTAGGGTCTGAAAGGTTCTAAACCACTAATTACACTACATAAGAGTAATTAGTAAGAGAAAATCTAGGGTTTACCTCTTGGAAGTTGGAATCCCAAGGCCAAAGTCTCCAAATCTCTTGAAATCACCTCCCTCAAGCTCCAAGCCTCCAAATCAAGCCTCCACACCAAGTCTAGGCTCTACACACCTAGGTTAGGGAAAAGTGTAGGGTTAGAGTTCACAAAAATAGAAGAAATGGAAGGAGGAAGAAAGAAAAATGAGAACACTTACTTGCTTGGGAGTGGGAAGAAGAAAGGAAGAAGAAGAAGAAGAAGTGATGAAGACGAGGGGGGGCTGTGCTCTGGGTCTGGGAAGAGAATAGGGCCGGCCAAGGCATAATTAAAGGGGTTAGGGCTTGTGGTTAACTCTAAAGTCTAAAATACCCTCCAAACTAACATGCTAAAAATAGGGTTCACTAAACACTCACCAACTAATCCAAAACAACTCAACTAACTAAAATAAAATATAATAAATAATTCTAAACCCAAAAATAAGTCTTACAAGGGTGTTGGTTGGGTCGGACATGGGTCCACTAGGGTCTGACACGGGTCCAGACTAGCCAAAACCCTAAAACAATCCATAAAAAATAATACAACCATCAATTAAATATAATATAATTATTTAAAAACAATACAAATTTACCTAATAAAAAAAAACCTATTTTTTAGAATCGGGTAATGACAAGCCTACACTCCTTAAAATAATTTTGTTCTCGAAACTAAAAGACGAAACTAGGACAAGAATGCAAAGAAAATAACCATACCTCAGGGCTCAAAAATATAAGGATATCGCTCGCGCATTTTATCCTCCCTCTCCCAGGTCGACTCACCTGGAGAGTGATGCCTCCACGCGACACGAACCAAGGGAATAGTCTGGTTCCTCAACACCTTCTTCCGCCGATCCAGAATCTCCACCGGCTGCTATGGATAGCTAAGAGTAGGGCCCACCACGATCTCTGAGTGATCCAATACGTGACTGGGATCCGCCATGTACCGTCTCAACTGTGACACATGAAACACATCATGTACTTCCTCTAGCGTAGGCGGCAAATCTAGCCTGTACACCACAGCGTCGACCCTCTTAAGGATGCGAAAGGGTCCGACGAAACGTGGGCTAAGCTTCCCGCCTCCACCGAAGCGAATAGTGCCCTGCGTCGGAGAAATCCTCAGAAATACCAGATTACCAACCTAGCACAAACAAGGTCTCAACACTTAATCTAAAACAAGCAATCACAAGCAAACACAAGAACAAAATCTAGATTCTGAGCTATACCTCAAACTCCAAAGGTCTCCGGTGGCTATCGGCCCAATGTCACTGCCTATCCTGCGCCACCCGAAGTCTATCTCTAATGAGTTTGACCTTCTCTTCCGTATCAACCACCATCTCTGGGCCAAGCAAAGCTCTCTCTCCTATATCATCCTATGATAACGGAGTGTGATACCTCCGTCCATACAACTCCTCGAATGGTGACATCTCGATACTGTCTTGGTAGCTGTTATTGTAAGAAAACTCTACCAAGTGCAAGTGATCCTTCCAAGAGCCTCTGAAATCCAAAACACAAGTGCGAAGCATGTCCTCAAGTGTCTCGATGGTCCTCTCTGACTGACCATCTGTCTGTGGGTGATATGCAGTACTAAATTTGAGCTGGGTGCCCAAGCTAGCCTGCAGACTCCTCCAAAAATACGAAGTAAAGCGACTATCCCGATCTGATATTATGCTCACAGGAACTCCATGCAGTCTGACTATCTGGCGCACATACATCTCTGCTAGTCTCTCTATAGATGTACCCACTTTGAATGGTTGAAAGTGGGCCGATTTGGTCAACCTGTCTACGATGACCCAAATCGCATCCTTCCCGCCTGAAGAACGGGGAAGTCCAGAAATAAAATCCATGGTCACATGATCCCATTTCTACTCCGGAATAGGTAATGGCTGGAGCAATCCTCCTGGCCTCTGCCTCTCCGCCTTTACCTGCTGGCACACTAAGCATCAGAATACGAAACGTGCTACCTCCCGCTTCATCCTGTACCACCATACATGCTCTTTTATATCTCTATACATCTTGTTGGCACCTGGATGCATAGGGTACTGGGATCGATGCACCTCCTGAAGAATCTCCTCGTGCAACGACCCACTCGACACACACAACCTGGTACCGTGCCGCAATGAACCATCATCAGCAATGGTGAAGTCATCCGATAAACCAATCTGAACCTGCGCCCTGATGCTCCTCAGGGACTCATCCTCAAACTGTGTAGCCCTGATCTGGTCTACTAACCCTGACTGAATCTGCAGTCCCCATATCTGCATCTCAACTCCACGCACTATCACCTCAATGCCCAAGCTCTCTAGATCTGCCAGAAGATAACGATCTGTAGTCAGGCACATAGCTACCAGATACCTGCTCAGCGCATCCGCAACTACGTTCGCCTTCCCTGGATGGTACTGCAATAATATATCGAATTCTTTCATCAACTCCAACCATCTCCTCTGCCTCATGTTCAGCTCTTTTTGGATAAACACATAGTTCAAGCTCTTGTGGTCTGTGAAGATCTCCACACGCTCTCCATATAAATAGTATTTCTACAACTTTAGAGCAAAGATGACCGCTGCCAGCTCCAAATCGTAGGTAGGATAGTTCTTCTCATGAGGATATAATTGCCTAGAAGCATAGGCAATTATCCTCCCATTCTGCTGTAACACACAACCCAGTCCCTTCCTCGATGCATCACTATAGATAGTGAATCCTCCAGATTCTGATGGCAACGTCAATATTGGAGCTATCGTCAACCTCCTCTTCAGCTCATCAAAGGCGATCTGACACTCCTCTGACCAAACAAACTCCACGTCCTTCCGGGTTAGCCTGGACAATATCTCTGCAATCCGGGAAAAATCTTGAATAAATCTCCTGTAGTAGCCTGCCAGTCCAAGGAAACTCCTGACCTCGGCTATTGAACTCGGAGCACTCCATGCCTGAACTGCCATGATCTTCCTCGGATCCACCAAGATCTCCTCTCCAGTCACCACATGACCAAGGAATTCAACCTTGTCAAGGAAGAACTCGCACTTCGAAAGCTTTCCATAAAGCTTCTCCTTCCTGAGAGTCTCTAGCACTATCCTCAGATGCTCCTCATGCTCCTTTGGGATCTTCGAATACACCAAGATGTCATCTATAAATACCACCACAAACCTGTCCAGATGCTGATGGAACACCTTGTTCATCAGATTCATGAACACTGTCGGGGCATTAGTCAACCCAAACGGCATCACCATGAACTCATGCTGTCCATACCTGGTCCGAAAAGCTGTCTTCAGAATATCCTCCCTCCTGACCTTCACCTGATGGTAACCTGTCCTCAGATCAATCCTGGAAAACACCCTCACTCCGCTCAACTGGTCAAAGAGATCATCAATACGCGGCAGCGGATACTTGTTCTTGATTGTGAGGTTGTTCAGAGCCCTGTAGTCGATACACATCCGTACCGACCCATCCTTCTTCGGCACAAAAAGTACCGGAGCACCCCACGGAGAAGAACTAGATATGATAAATCCCTTGTCCTAAAGCTCATCCACATGCTTCTTCAACTCTATCAGCTCACTATTGCTGATTCTATAGACGTGCTGGGATATCGGCTCCGCGCCTGGCACCAAGTCTATAAAGAACTCCACATCCCTGTCCGGAGGTAACCCTGGCAACTCCTCCAGAAAGACATCTATGTACTCCGCTATCAGTGAATGTAGCAACCTCGGCTCTACCACCAGGGCTCCGCAGAAGACTCCATCGCTCTGCTCCGCTGCTCCTCTGGCAAACTGAAACTCTGGCTCACCCGACGGACTAAACAACACTTTGCCTCCACGATAATCTATACTAGCATAATGCATACTCAACCAATCCATTCCGAGTACAATATCGTAGCTCGAAAGTGGCATTACGAGTAGGCACACACTCAACTCCCGGCCTCCCAAGGTAACTCTCCGGTCTCTGCAGACATCACTGACTAGGATGATGCCACCCCCGGTCGTGATCTTGTAGAGTCTACCAAAAGGTTCAGCAACAAGATGGTGTCTAATAGCAAAAGATACAGACATAAAGCTATAAGAAGCACCAGAATCAAATAAAGCAAGTGTTGGAATGGAATTAAGAAGAACAGAACCTGAGATCACATCACCAACGGTGCAAGATACGATATCATCAAGGAAGGACAGTAATATTACAAAGGAAACAATTTGTAAACCCCCTCGACCAAAAATTTATTTTAATTAACTTAGATAGCATGATTAAGGTTATTTTGGTCCTAATTAGAATTTATACAAGTATTAAATATTTGTGCAATGTTTTGATACTTACGACACCTTACCGTTGTCCCGATATTTAGGACTCTACCCTAGCTGTTACCCTGAAACAAATTCCATACACTTTGCCTAGATATAGCAACCTACCATAATGACCCTTGTGCAGCCCTCAGATACTAATTTTTGTGCCTGATTTTAGTCGCACAAAAGTTGTTACAAACGTCCGTACGTAAATTTAATTAATTGCATATTTACGTTCGTTGTCCGTTCCAATCGAGATTGAGACCCAACCTCAACCTGTTTTGTCCAGTCCAAGTTATGATATTATTATACTCTAAGCCTACCACGCCCATGATGCTTGAACCACCCAATTTTGACCCCCCGGTTATTTTTTAATTAATTAAATAACACCTAGCGCATAAATTTTAATTAAATTAATGTAGTGATCCAACCTCATTCAAATTAGACCCAACTCCAACCCAAACCCACACACACATCCACAAGTCTCATACTAAACACCATACACCATTCTAGTCCAATACAAAATGCCAAACATGGTGTTTTGTCACATCAAATCATCAATTTTAGCTTTTGTGCAATTTTCTAATTGTTCAGGGGCTTTTATACAAATTTGCAGTGAGGTGCCCCCCTCTCATTGGTCCAACCCCATGAAGAAAGAGACCCCCTTCCCTTGACCAGTCCATCATAATTTTTCCCCTATTTTTATGTACCTACAATACTTTTTGGGGACATATCTCCACCCTACAATTTGAACCCCTAAATCCTAGCCCTCCCCTCATCATGATGAAGCCTCCCCAACTCCCCAAGAATAAACACCCAGCCGGCCTTAATCCCAAGGCATCCCCCCCACTCTCTCTCCTACATATAGGGTACATTACATCATATTTATTACACATAAAAACCCAAAATCCCAACACAAAACCCTAATTCCTAAAACCCTCACATCAACACCCTCACTCAGCCCTCATCACCCCGACCCCTTTCTTAGCCCGATGCCTCCGCCATATCCGGCAACGACCGCCACCAGTGTCACCACCATCCCCGCCCCTACTAACTGAGCCACCGCCACGGCCACCACGACCGTCGCCTCCGCCTGAACCACCACCACAACAGCCCTTCTTCACCCCCGACTCCCTCTTCCCCGACCCGACCATTCCCGCAGCCTCCTCCCGGCCACCACCGCGTCCGGCCACCACCGCGACGGTTCCCCCTCCGACCAGCACCCATTCCCCCTCCTCCAGCCATCACCACCGGCCCCTGCTCCGCCTACAGCCACCGCAATCACCACCATCCTCATCCACGAACTAGCACCACACAGCCCGAGCCGGCCCCCCGAACGTCCCTCGACTCACCATCACTGCTCAGTCGACCACCCCACTCCGTCGATGACTCCCCCAGGCCACCACCTCCGTCCCTACCACAGCTCGGCCCCAGTCGACCCCGCAGCCGGCCGGCACAGCCCCCGCAGCGACAACAACGGCTGAATCCCGCTGCTATTGACGATGACCCCCCGCAAGCTGGAGCTCCGTCCGGCCACCCTCGCCGGCGACGACTCGCCCGGCGGACCCACCTCAACCCCCTGGACACCTAGGTATACGTTTTATACACGTATACAGTATTATACATAGTATATTTGTATTGCATTGGTTATATACTAATAAAAGTATTCTGTTTTTAGTTATTTATGTATATACTTCTATATATATATATACTGTATTCTGCATATTCTGTGTATTTTATATATAATAGAAATATATATGTATGTATTTCATAATAAATAGTATGTATATACATAGTATGCAATATATACTTGTATTTAAATAGTTAGTATATATTGATATGTAATATGTATTTATATATAAATGTTTATGTATTATAACGTATATTTATTTATATATATAATTGTAAATGTATTTATTTATTATTGTATATGTATATAGTATATATTTATATATATATTGTGTATATATGTATATATATAAATGTATAAACATATATATGTATATATATTTTATGTATATATGTGTATAATATATATATGTATATGTATTAAATACTTAGTATATATTGACATCTACTATGTATTAAATTGTATATGTATGTATATATATATATATATATATATATATATATATATATATATATATATATATATATATATATATATATATATATATATATATATATATATATATATATATATATATATATATATATATATATATATATATGTTGGTGTATATATAAATATATATTTTGTGTATTGGTATAATAAATATATGCATATAAATATATATAGTTTGGTGTATTTAGTATATGTATAAATATATATATTACATATCTAAATATATGTATATATATATATATATATATATATATATATATATATATATATAAATATATAAATACTTTGTGTATTTAGTATATTTATAGTATGTATATTAGTGTATGAACAAATATATGTATGTGTATATATATATATATATATATACCTTGTATGTATTTTATAGTATATTTTAGTATATACTATATAAGGGTACATTTTTCCCATTTTGTATATTTTTACATATAAATATATATGTACTATATATATGTATGTTGTATATGTGTACTTATGTATATATGTGTAATTGTGTATATATGTAGATATGACAGGTATTGTATTAGTTATATATGTACTATGTATAAAGGTATATAAGTGTTAAACTATATAAAAATATTTATGGTTGTTATATATATATATATATATATATATATATATATATATATATATATAAAATGAATAAATATAAATATGTCTAAATACATAATTGAATATATATATGTATGACATTAAATTATTTAATGTAGATACATGTATAGGTGTTGTGTATGTATACCTGCTCTATGTTAACATAGGTAGTTGAGAATGGTGTAAAATTTAGTGAATCATAATTATTGTTATCTGTTCGTAGGCATCCGAGACGGTGCTACCTTGACTGCTGGTTCCGGAATATTGCTTGTGCACGCCAGAGTTTCAGGCAAGTATACCTTGACTTGTTGTTACTGTTTAAATTCAGATGTTTATCTAGTTGCACATCTTATTGTTTTAATATTAACTGTGCGCGTCCGAGAAGACTCGGGTGCAGTCAACAAAGGCGTTGACGTTAGGACTTGTGTCTGACTTAGTGTCTAGTGGACCCACATAAAGTTGAGGAGTTATCAATATGACTTCCCAGGCCTTGACACGTATCTTAACACGTCACAGAGTGAGTTCATGTAGGGACGCGTGCTTCATGATCGACTGGCCATCAGCATGAGCAGCACGTGTGACGGCATTTAGCCTAGTTGTTTATTTCTGTAGCGACTTGCATCATAGTATGAGGTATCCACGTCGCATTCGTGACTTGTACATTGATATTGGGCGGGAAAGACAATTAGTAGGCGTATGGGACAAACATTTGGCCGCCGTAGTTTCAGAGTAAACTGCGGGACCGTGAGCCTCAGTGTTACCCGGTTATGGGCCATGTATTACCCAGATATGGGCTTAGGTTCCCGGTTATGGGCATATATGCGTGTCGATACATCCGGTAGAGGTTACTAGCTGCGCGCTATCATGATCGGTGATGTAGTCAGCATATATACTCCTGGCGTTTAGTTTACAGCTAATGCCAGGTACTTAGCCTCTGGCTCGACGCTATGCTTTATACCTTTCACCTACCCATACGTACCAGAGTTGTCTTCAAAGTGCATTTTACTTAGTTAGTTAGATTACCCTTGAGTTTACACAATATATACTTTATGGCATGCATTTCTGTATACTTGTTATGTCCCTCTGAGGACCTGGTTCTCTTCCAGATCCGGACGAGCACTTGTACCCGACCATCTACGGAGCAGGAGTAAAGACAAGATTCCTGATTGAGAACTACGAGACATTTCCAAGGGAGTTCCCGTGATTTGAGTACGCAGCTTCATTGGACTAGAGTTTTCATATCTAGCTAGTTGATACTCTAGTCTAGTTATCTTACCTTTTTCTGCATTTTATTTCTATTTTTGTATTTCAGTGGGTTTGTCCCCATTCAGACTATTTCAGATGTATTATGGATATTCAGACTCTTGTATTTTATTTACCAGTATTTATTTTAGTCTTTATGATATTGTACTCTGTGGATGAGATTAGACATTGCCTGCTATATATTAGCATATTAGACTTATTAGTATTTTAGGACAATGTAGCACGCTTCGGTAGGATCCATTAAATTGGGATATCCTTCGGAGTTGTGTCAGCTGGCCAATGCCACGTGACCTGGTCCCGTGTATTTTGGGACTGGGGCGTGACACAATTTCAGAAAAATTAAAGATAGCAAAAAAAATCGAGAAGGGTCCTAGTTGTGATTGAGCACACTCTCTCTCAGCCTATATCATATATCCTATCGCAGGTAGACCTAGAGACTAGACCTGCATACTAGACCATGCATGGGCCGCCACCAAAAATGTATCATAATCTACACCCAAAAAATCGGGCATGAGTCGTGGGTACGTCCAGCCTACGCCGCAGAATCGGCGGTAGAACGCTGTAAAGGTCCGTTCTAGGTCACAATATCTATATCTCACAATGATCAGTCAATATAACCTCTCCAAATGGAGGACAACCACGCAATATATATAACTCAATCACAATAACTAGGGGAAGAGTAAAAGCACGATAAGATATCAACAACGAAACAAAAAAATGAAGAGGAAGACAATATCCAAAATATACAGTCCAAGTCTACAATATCTCACAACAGCAAAATAATAAGTACAATCATCCAAAATAGCAGCTGGAAATAACCCAGGAAAACCTACCTAGCTAACTAAGGCGCTAACGGCGTCTCCACGACGGGCTCCTCCTCAGTCTCGGGGTCACAACACTCCTCGACGCCCGGCACGTAGAATGTCGGGCAAAAATTCTCAGGATCCTCTGGAAAATATATGCCCAGTCAGGACTGGAGCGAAGTACAAAACTATGAAAGCAACTCCAAATACATGGTAAGGTGTATATGACTAGCAATAGAAAAGTATACAAGATGCACAGGAAATAAATACATGATGGAGCAGATAAAGTAGCTGCAATATAAACTGGAGAACTATACAAGTAGTAGAGAAGTAACTCCATGTGAGAAAACATGAATACTAGCTAAGTGCCTTGAGCACAAGTTCATTATGTGATCGGCTTAGGTTGCACATGAATAAACTATGATAACTCCTTTATGCGTGAGTTGCATAACCGACATACACATGAATACTGTTTGACTTTGATCACATAACCAACTCCTACTCCCCTTCCCCACTAATACTCTTGGATCCAACTACGACACGCTACGTACATGATAAAATCTCACGCACACGAAGGCGAGAGCACAAGAAGCACATGATAGCACATGAGAATCAATACCCGAAGCACATGATGAAATACACGTGATAGAGCACCCGCTGAACACGGTAAGGGGGATAACATCTCATAACGGGATCCACTAGTACCAGCTCGTGTAACAATGTGTCAGAATCAAGTATTACAGTTCTAGAACAGGTGATATAAATGCTATCATGAAATGGAAACTATCAGAAGTAGGTACTCGCCTGATGTCCTGAGCAACTGATGAGGATCGAGATCCGGACTGACGTCGCAATAACCTATTACGAAAAATAAGATTAAACAGGGTTCTATGAATTTAAAATGATATAAAATAACTAGAAATAAGGTTCTAGGGTTATTCTAGGTCGAACGGATCAAACCGGTGAAATTTGGATTAAAAGTCAAACCAGGATCTAAAAAGTCAACTCTAGGTCAAAACTAGGTCAAACGTTGACTTTTACGATCAATGAAGACAATTTTGGTCAATACTAGGTCAAACTAGGGTGCCCATAAAATTCTAGGTCAAAACTAGCTCATTAAGCTAGTAAACTATCAAACTCGCTTCCTCGAGATACAAAGATACCCTCGGTATCCGATATCTCAACCTAGGCTACGCACTCCGCCTAAACCCGCTAAAACCTATGCTAGCACGCGTAAATATATACAAATATACATAAAAACCTATCTCTAAACTCAAACCTAGGCAATTGCTCAAAAACCCTGCTCGAAACTCAATACCTTGGATATCTCAAGGTATTGAGAAACCATGATATTTCAAGGTATTGAGATATCCTCCAATACCCCTCTAACTACCCCTATAGTTAGCTATTTAAGCATATAGATATATACCTAGTTAATAATCTAGGCTAGAATATATAT
This sequence comes from Iris macrosiphon, assembly GCA_036927795.1. Lineage (NCBI taxonomy): Eukaryota > Viridiplantae > Streptophyta > Magnoliopsida > Asparagales > Iridaceae > Iris > Iris macrosiphon. Next base: position 78,600,240 of record JAYESA010000001.1, on the reverse strand, counting down.
ATCTAACACATATATATATATACCTACATATCTACATATATATATATATATATCCACTAACAAACTTATACACATATCCTTTACCTTATACCTATATTTATATATATCTAGCTGTAACATATATCTAGCTATATGTATATATATCTATACATATAGATATATCTATCTATCTATCTATCTATCTATCTATCTATCTATCTATCTATCTATATACATTGCTCCCTCTCCCCCTTGCTACCTGCGACTATGCTAGCCTCGCTGCGCTTGCCAATGCCTCGCCTAGATGCTGCTGCTGCTGCTGTGTGCTGCTGTTGCTGCTGGCAGCTGCTGCTGCTCTGCTGGCCACCCCGATGCACAGCCTACACACCACACACACACAAACATGCATACACAATCACACATACACAGACACACACACATATATACATATATATATACAAACATATATACATGTATACACACACACCTATATATATATACACACACACACACTTATACATATATACTTACACACACTTATACACTTATGTATATAAGTACACACATGCACACACACATATAAACATACATATCTCTATATATATAAACACACATACCCATATATATATATATACACATACACACACATATATATATATATATATATATATATATATATATATATATATATATATATATATATATATATATATATATATATATATATATATATATATATATATATATCTCCATATACACACACACGCACACTCATATATATACATATATATATATATATATATATATATGTATATATATATATACATATATATATATATATATATATATATATATATATATATACATATATATATATATATATATATGTATATATATATATATACATATATATACATATATATATATATACACACACACAAACACTTATAGATACATATACACAAGCATATATATATATATAGATACACACACTCATATAGATACACAACACAGATATATATATATATAAATATATATACATATATAGACACACAAACATATACATATATATATACAAAACACAACACAACACTCACAACACCCCACCAACACGCACACAACCACCCCTACACGCACAAACACACATATATATATAAAATATAACCCGAGAACTCTAGCACACACTCTCTGAAGCTAACCCAATGTGTGCACAAGCCTGGAACTAAGAAACCAAGTCAAAATGGCCGTTCGATCATTTCGACGAACACGTGGTGTGCGGTTCACAAAACCTCCTGAAACGTATACCAAACCAACTCGGAATCGGCCCAAAATTTATCCATGAGTTCTAAATGATGTCTAGATCCTAGAAAAAAAATGCTAACTCATCGATTCTAGGTCCGTGGCAAAAACGCGCACGCACATAGAACCGGCGACGACGAAAACCCCCAAATCTCCCGAAACGCCCATTTCTCTGCGACACGACTTCACGTGTCCGAACGGAGATACGCACTAACCCTCAGGACACCCAACAATGCCTACCTAGGTCTGTCTAACCTAAGACATCACCCAAAATTGGGCCAATCTCGGATTTCATCCAAAATTGACGCAAAACCTAATATCAAAGTCTCTAAACACACCCAAACTTGTTCCAACTTCCTTCCACGGGTAGCCTTAGGATCTAGGAAGGTTCTAAACCACTAATTACACTACATAAGAGTAATTAGTAAGAGAAAAGCTAGGGCTTACCACTTGGGAGTTGGAATCCCAAGGCCAAAGTCTCCAAATCACTTGAAATCACCTTCCTCAAGCTCCACGCCTCCAAATCAAGCCTCCACACTAAGTCTAGGCTCTACACACCTAGGTTAGGGAAAAATATAAGGTTAGGGTTCACAAAAATAGAAGAAATGGAAGGAGGAAGGAAGAAAAATGAGAACACTTACTTACTTGGGAGTGGGAAGAAGAAAGGAAGAAGAAGGAAAGAGTGGAGAATAAGAAGAAGAAGACAAAGTGATGAAGAAGAGGGGGGGGGGCTGTGCTCCGGGTCTGGGAAGAGAATAGGGCCGGCCAAGGCATAATTAAAGGGGTTAGGGCTTGTGGTTAACTCTAAAGTCTAAAATACCCTCCAAACTAACATGCTAAAAATATGGTTCACTAAACACTCTCCCACTAATCCAAAACAACTCAACTAACTAAAATAAAATATAATAAATAATTTTAAACCCAAAAATAAGTCTCACAAGGGTGTTGGTTGGGTTGGACATGGGTCCACTAGGGTCTGACACGGGTCCAGACTAGCCAAAACCCTAAAACAATACATAAAAAATAATACAACCATCAATTAAATATAATATAATTATTTAAAAACAATACACAATTTACCAAATAAAAAAAACTCTATTTTCTAGAATCGGGTAGTGACACCTGCAAATAGGATTAGAGTATAGGATCTCACCACAATTGACTATGACTTATCTTCCTCCCAATCTGTTCTATTTGAATAGCTGCATCCTGCTAGATTCATGTGCTTCCCTAATAGTTCATTGAGTATAGCCTTCTCCTAGAATATATGAATCCCTATTGATAATTAGAATACTGACACATCACTAATTTTAGAATATTTAGTAAACCCTAGCATCCCTTATCTATAGAATGGCTTACCATTATTCCTTGATATAATTATGAATGACTTAAGAGTGGTATAGGTACTACTAGGGTTAGCTATAAATCTGACCATATTGTTTAACCCTAGTATTAAGGAACCCATAGAAATCCAAGGTGGAATATTAGGACCAACCCTAACTTTTATAGTGAGATAGTATTATAGAACTATACATTTAGATTCTTGTCTTGATATTAGCAGACAGTACCCTAGGAAGCCAAGAGGAATGAATATAATATTTTCTCGATCATTCCTTGAGCACAGATATTACCATACCACTTCCCCCTTAGGAAACCACGATATTATCTAGAGTCCCTCTCTTTTAATTTTATATCTTGTTCCTCTAAAACCTTAGCGCTCACAAATTATGCGATGACTAATTATGTTTCTCTTCATCTTCCAAATTGTGCTACCTGACACTTCTGATTGTAGACCGAGTGATTCCTTGTATGTTAGGATATATATAGCTTGCTAGGATTGTAGTTGTAATTTTGAACTTGAATTATGTGCTGGGTAGATAGAACTTGATAGTCTGAGTTATTCCTTTAGATTGTGATATAATTATCCCTTAGTTTTAAATCACGTAAATTGTACCCCTACCTCAATATAGGTTATATCCTCTTTCCCCTTGAGGCCAGTAACTTTTCGATACTTACTGCTGACACCTTTGTTCTATAATCACTATAATTATGACTTAAGGTGACCATTACCTATATAATGCAATAGAAGACCCTAATAAGTACCAAGATCTTTTTCGCATATGCCCTAATAAGAGTTCATACTTTATTTATAAGAACAAGGTTATTTTGTAGATTTTCCTTAAGACTGTCACATTATTAGTTTATTATTTTAAGTTGGGTAGTATGCCTCACAACCTAGTAACACATAGTCCTCTTGACTTATTATTGAAGTATAACTGAATGACATTAACTGTATACTAGCATAAGATGATAGTGTTTATTAAGACTGTAGAACTTAGAGGCCCATACCCTTATTTGGTCGACTAACGACTTAGACCAGGAGTTAGTATGACAACTGTAGATATTGTAAAGTCTTACCTTTTTGTGAACTTGAATTATTTTATAATTTCTCTCATCATAATCTAGCGTACTTAAATTTGTTGTACTACCTTGACTTATGCTACTATTATAGCCTAGTTTTGCAAGCTTATTCTTTATCAAGCTTTTTCATGATATATGTATTATTGGAGTACTACACTAATACATTTCAGAATCAGTGTATTACGGTCTGATCAACCATAGTGCGTCTGGTTCGCCCTTCGCGTAACTACTTTATGTGGATTAAAATATATAGTGATTAGTAGACGAATGTACATGCCTCCTAGATATGCCTGAGCATATCGTATCAGTTATATAGCTGTCGTCACGCCCCAGTTCTAAAATACACGGGACCCGGCCACGTAGCAATAGCTAGCTGACACGTCTCCGAGGATATCCCAATTTAATGGATCCTAGCGAAGAGTGCTACACTGTCCTAAATACTAACATGTCCCAATATTAGTCCACAACAGGTAACTAATCTCATCCACAATATAAACAGCAAAAAGTACTAAATAAACTACTGGAAGATAATCACCAGTCTCAAGATATCATAGTACAACCAATAATATCTGATGGGAACAAACCCACTACTATGACGAAATAAAAGTACTGAAATGATAGATAAAAGAGTAATGACTAGGGCATCGGCTGACTAGATAATGATGCTCCCAATCCTAGGCAGAAGGCCTACCAAGTGATCACGGAAACTCTGACGGTAACACCTCTAGCTCCTCTGTAGTAGCGAACCTCGTCTCTTGTCCTGGGCCGTATACTGTGGGGTAATATGCCTCGTCCAAATCTGGAAAGGTACCAGGTCCTCAGAGGGACGTAACAAGATACATAAAAGTATGCCATATATAAATACTGAATAAAATAAATACAATAAAGGGTGTGCTAACCATCTAAGTGAATGCAATGTGAGGACAACTATGAGTATATGGGAAGGTGTAGGCTATACATATGCTGACATAATTCACCAGTCGTGGCAACCGGCTAGTATATGCCACACATGCCCCTATAACACGGGCGGAGGAATACAATAACGTCCGCGTTCTATAGAGTGTGGTATCTGTAATATCACCAATTAACGTCCAACACTCTACAGAACGTGGTATCAGTAATATATATATACGTCTGTATCACTCCGTCGAGTGCTGTGTCAATGTAAAGGAGTGGGGTGTCCCATATGCCTACTAGTCATCCTCACCGCCCAATGTATATATCCAAGTCGAATACTCGACGTGCATACTTCATATCTAAATGCTAAGTCTCTACACTGAAATAATCCTAAATTACTTACTAATCGTGATGCATGTCACACACGCCGATAGCTAGTAGAGCACGCAAACCCGCATCCCAACATAAAATTGTCACCACGAACATGTAGAAGTGTCAGGACTCGAAAGATATCAGAGTGTCCTCCAATGGGGTGAGTCAACTACGATCAAGGTCAAGTATATTAATAATCGACGTATCCGTCGATTGCACCCGAGTAAATCTCAGACGCGCACAGTTATATAAAAGGAAAGCAACAAGAATACAATAAAACTTATGCATAATTTAAATTAGACAGTAAATATGGCAAGGTATCTTGCCTGGGTCCTGAAGCTGTGAATGCCAATAGCCGGTTCCTGCAATGTCTCCTGGCTGATCCAATGACCCTAAATACAGAATATAGTATATCAATCTAGCATCAGACACTAAGCAATATATATACACACACGATTACTACACTACTCCTGGGTACTGTCGCACGTTCATAGTTGATCGAATACAGCGCCATGTGTGCACGTAGCTAGGGTGTACACATGTTCTATCCTCGATTAACGTGGGCCTTGAGACAGTAATTTACTAAAGTTAAGGGGTTACCACTATTTCTGATTTGTACGAATACATCCTTGGTTTCTATGTTCAACGTACTTGGTTTATGTCCAGGTGTTCAGGTGAAATACTAGTCCCTGATGACAGGTCTCATGATTTAGGTGTTTGCTAGTTATTAAAAAAATTCTGAATCTTGTCAATCATCATACCAGCATGTATATAATTAGGGTTTATTTAGTTTGTGTCCAAGACCACAATTCTCGACACGACGACACGACGATTATAAATGAACATAGTACAAGGAGTATATAGGCGTTTACCTATTAGGCAGGATGAAGGTCTCCTCAACGTGGTCATCCTCCGGTGAGTGGCGGTACTCCGGTCAGCGGCCGGCAAGGAAGGCAGCGACGGCAACGGCTTACAGCAGCAGCTGCAGGTGGTCGCAGTAGCAGCAGTAGCTCCGGCAGCGACGGTGGATGGTTAAGGTGGCACGGAGGGGCTGTCAGGACGCGGAGGCGGTGGTGCTCCGCCTGGCAGGGGTGGTCGGGGTGCTGGAGGCGGTGGCCGGGGCCGGGATAGTCGGGTTGAATCGGGATCATATTGGATTGGTGGTGGTGGCGGTCGGGTATCTGGGTCAGTCGACGGTTGTTGGGTGGCTGAGGTGGTGGTTGGAGTCGAGGGGGTATGACAGGCGACGAGGTGGCTGAGGTGGCGGCCGGTCAGCGTGGGGGTAGGATGCTCGGATGATGTGAGGTGGTCGGCTAGGGTTTTGAAGAAGGGAGGATCAAATTGCTTTAGTTTTTTTTTTAGTGATAGGTAGCATGTGTATTTATAAGGGGGATTTGATGGGCTGGCCTCGGGACCTGGGCTGGTCTGGACCTTATTGGGGGTGGGGCTGGCCCATGTGAAAGAGTGCATGGCTTGGTTAAGTCCTGCTTAGGGTGAATTTCTCCTAATTTAATTTAATTAGAAATAGTGTGCACGGTGTTTTCTAATGTATTGAAGATGCATGGAACTAATTTTGGGTGGATCGCTTGTGTCATAGGTGTAGCAGTCTTGGTGTGGGCTAATACCCTAATTTTGGTTATAGGGGAGTGGGTTGTGGTTGAGCCTCAAATTTACGTAGGAATGAACAATTAAGGAGAATTGGATTTATTGAAATAAAACATGAACGTTTGTAACGAATATTGCGCAACTCAAATGAAGCACAACATTGAGTATCTAAAAGTTATACAAGGATCAGGTGGGTAGTCTGACATGTCTAGGAGATGTGTATTTGATTAGTTTGAGGGTACATACTAGTGTAGTGCTCCAAACATCGAAGCAACGGTAAGGTGTATTAAGACATTAATTATTGCACATTTATTCCAGTTGTATCCAATAAATTCTAAGTCCCTCTATTTAATTTAAATTGAACCCTAAATTGGTCGAGGGGGTTTATAGCTGTACTGATACGAGCATGTGAATAGGAATTACCAAAATATGATTTTAATCCACAACTGCCTTGACAATTCCCATTTGAATTCTTTAAAATGTCTTGATCCCCACACTTCTATTCTATTACCTCCCCCTTGAACTCTTTAATTTTATTTTCTGTCTTCCCTTATTTCAGAAAGATGAAACCTCGTGCTTAGTATAAGTTTGATATATAGAGAGTACTAGATATACCCCATAGGCCAATCACATACTTGAGAATTATTCTTTTATAATCAAGGATATATCATATGTGATATATTTGGTGTTAAAGTTTTGAGGATTGAGTAACATGATTAAGTAAATTTGAGGAATAAGTTTTCTTAAATGTAAGAGCATTATGTGATAGATGGGTAAATTCTAAGTTGGATAGCACTTGCATTGTCAACTTGAGAGTAATTTATTTTAGATTGTGATCGAGTAAAATAAGATTGAGAGGTTAAAGTCATTTAATTTTGAGAATAATAGAAGAATGATTAAGATGATGAGGATTAATAATTTTAAAAATGTGATATGGCAAACCAAATATGTATACGTGAGCACATGATTTAAATTTTGAATATTGAAGGTTGAATCATCGGTTTAAACCTTGAGGATAAATATAGGAATCTAGACTTGAACAATTGGTTAATTAGATTTCAAATTTCACAATTTGAGACCTTAAATTAAAAGAAATATTTAATTGTTGGATTACCTAATTGAAATATTGAGGAGGTTTATTGAAAGTAAAATTCGAAGAGTACAGAATTCACAAGTTGAAAATAGAAATAAAATGTAGTTGTAATCAATTTTTTAGAGGAGATTATGATAATTGGAGATTGCGATATAAAATTTTAATGTGGGATGTCATATAGATTTGAATTAGATTGGATATGGATTATTTAATTTGAAAATCGAGAAGATGGTGCGATGGGTTGAAGTTCGATCTAAACAATGGTTAATTTAATTTAAAAGTTGATGGAATTGAATATTTTAAAAAAAATTTGGGAAGAGATTGCAATAGACTTGCCTTACGTACACTTGTGAAGGATTTAAACCAAATTATGCCTTATTTTAATTTCGAGAACAAAATTATTTTAATTTGGGTAGATTGTAAACCCCCTCACCCAAAATTAGGTCTGCTTGGCATAGATAGAGAAACTAGGGCTAGGTTGTATCCAATTGGAAATAGGACACGACTTTTATTTTAATTATACAATATTTATATCATCTAGTGCACCTTACCGTTGCTTCGATAATTGGAGCACTACACTAGCCATTGCCTTCCTACAAATTTCATAACCTTGTCCTAGTCATGCCCGCCTACTATTCTGACCTTTGTGTAACTTATAATTATAATTTATTGAGCTATATTTTAGTTGCACAATATTCATCGCAGACGTTATTATTTAATTCTAAATAATTCCAACTTTGTACCCCTGTGCGTTCCAATCGAAATTGGAGACAAAATTTTGACCCATTTTGTGCAACCCAAATCTGGTTAATATTCTACTCGGAGCCCTCTACGTCTATGATACTTGTGTCCCACCTAATTTTATTCCCATGTACTCTGCGCGGTAATTTAAATTAATTAAAATCTAATTTCCATCCTTGTGCAAATTTTCTAATTGTTGGGCACTTTTATGCAAAAGTGCGTTGAGGTGTCCACACCGTCGGACATAATACATGTAGAAACTTATTTTTCCTTCATAAGAAATTTCCCATAAATTTTAGAATGTGCAACGCGCACATCGCCCCCTCAATTAAACCTATCCTTACATTTTAAACAATGTAAATTATAGCCCTCCCGTATCCCCATGGCAAGTCCAAGGCCCAATTTCAAGAGATGTTGACCAAGTCAAACCTTTTTAGGTCAACCCAACACCATGTATAAATATTTCCTTCTCCTTTATTTTTCCCCAAATCCCAAAACCTAAAGGAATCACCTAGCCGACCATCTCTCCCCTACTGTTCATCTTCCTCCTGTGCATCCCTACCCCGCCGGAGCACCACCGGAGACCCGCTGCCCTCGATTCGCCGAAGCCCGATCTCCCCTGAGTCCACCTGCCCTCGATTCGCCGAAGCCCGATCTCCTCTTCTCCTTCCTTCTCCCTGTACCTCGACCTCCGAAGCAGCCGAGCGGGCCGCCAGCACCCCGCTGCACCACCGCCTCCGACTACTTCCCATCCACCTGCCTCTCCTTCCTCCTTCTCGTCGACCAGAAGCCGTGGTTCACCTGAACCCACCCTTGCCGACTTTAATCGACCGGAGACCCGCTACCAGACTTCCCCCACGGCCACCCGAACTCACCGGGGATCGCTGCACCTAGGCCGCACCCAAGCCTATGCTGTTCTTCATCCCGCCGGACATCCCTGACGCCACCGCACGACTCGTCGACGTCTCCTCCCTGAGCACGACCCTGCCAGATCTCCTCCTTATCTTCTCCGGACGACCACCGAGCCTCGCCTGAGCCTCCTCCGGCCACCCCGTTCTCCCCTCTTCCCTGTCAGCATCTCCACTTCGTCCCAGTCGAACCACCACCCTCTTCTCCTCCTCGCCGGAGAACAGGACTCCTGACCTGACTCACCACCACTATTAGCACGAAATCCTCCTCCTTCCTCTCCCTGTTCGATCCCCCTCATTGCCGGACCTTCCCCTGGCCGGACTCCAGCAGGAAACCTTCGACAGCCCACAATCAACATTATCACCATCATATCATCATCATCATCATTCATTCTCAACACATAAACCCTAATCATCCCTGAATCATTATCCTCGTCATCACCATTATCCATATCATCATCCTCGTTATCACCAGCATCCATATCATCATCCTAGTCATCACCATCCCTGTTATCATTATTATCACACTCACCCCATCATCATCATCAATCACCACATCATCACCCCCTTCACTATTATCATCCACATCATCTCCATCATCCCAATCATCATCCATGTCACCACCATTATCATAATTTCCATCATTATTCTATCATCATCACTATTGTAATCATCATCACCATTATAACCCCCCATCATCAACATAACTACCATATTTGGCCTAATCATCACCTTAACCATAATCTAATCATCTCATCGTCATCGTCATCATCACGGACCCGTCACCCTTACCAGACAACCCACAGCAGACACCCCTGATTTTTGTGCCTGTGCACGCTGAACCCGAAAATCTATTGGATTGTTCTACGCGACTTCCAGAGCCGGATATTGGGACTACATAGCCGCTTGCCAGGCAAGTATACCTTGCCTTGTTGTACTGTTTAAATTTTAGTTATTATTTAGTTGCCTATTTATTTTTTTAGATTATATAAACTGTGCGCGTCCGAGAGAGACTCGGGTACAGTCAACGAAGGCGTTGACATTAGGACTTGTGTCTGACCTAGTGTCTAGTAGACCCACCTAAAGTTGCGTAGTTATTGGTATGACTCCCCAGGCCTTGACACATTTCTTACACGTGTTATGAGTCTCATGTAGGGCACGAACTTGCGTATGTGGTTGGCTACCTGTACGTGTAGGTCGTGCGACGGATAGGGTATAACTGCTAATAGAATTACATGTTAGAAGACTTAGTAGATATAGTAGTCGGAGCATAGACTATCGTGGTGCGACGGTCCAATCCTTGTCCTTGTTTGGTTGTAAGGTTGGACTATTATTCTAATGATAGACTATGAGCCAGAGTTACGGCACCGATACTTGCGCTCCGTCTTGGTGTAGTAGCTACAATATGTTGTGGATACAACATGCATAGATTATTGGACGGGGAGGACGACTAGTAGGCGTATGGGACACTCATTTCCTTTACACTGTTGCCACACTCGAAGGAGTGATATGGATGATATATACTATACTGCTGCCACGTTCTTCGGAGCGGTATGGACGATATAATACAGATGCCATGCTCTTCGGAGCTGGACGTTATTATATTACAGCGTACTTGTATGGGGTCATATGTGGCATATACTAGCCAATTGTCATGATTGGTGAATTACGTCAGCATATGTCTAGCCTACACTTTTCCATACACTCAAGTTGTCCTCAATTTGCATTTCACTTAGATGGTTAGCGCACCCCTTTTATTTATTCAGTATTTACTTTATGGCATATTTTTATGTATCTTGTTATGTCTCTCTGAGGACCTGGTCCCTTTCCAGGTGTAGATATTCATGAGTATTCACAGGAGCGCAGATCCGTACTGGCTACTTATATTGCGATGAGATCTTCCCTTCGAGCCTCATGATTGTTAGAGGTTGTACTTATATTGTACTTATCTTGTTTATTCTATATTCTAGTTTCGATAGTGGATTTGTTTCCATCCGACTGTCATCTGGAGATGCTTTATATTGAGATCTAGGTTCATAGATATTGGTTCTTTATTTATATATGATTGTCGTGGATGAGAGTTAGATGATATCCTGTGACTTATGAAAGTTTTACCACTTGTGAATTATTATTCATTACATAGCGTACGCATGAGTTATGGTTTCCATATATTGGAGTTACCATATACATGCGGCTGGCATGCTTACGTGTCCTAGTCCTACGTATTTTTGGGACTGGGGCGTGATACCAAGAGTTCTCTTCTTTCGCTCAACAGCACCATTTTGTTGTGGAGTTCTAGGACAAGAAAATTCATGAGAAAAACTATTTTCATTGCAAAATCTTTTGAAATCACTATTTTTGAATTTGCCTCCATGATCACTTCGGATACGAGTAATCATAAAACCTTTTTTGTTTTGAAACTTTTTGTAAAAAGTGACAAATTCAGAAAATGCTTTATTTTTATTTGCAAGAAAATAAACCCATGTGTATCTAAAAAAATAATCAACAATAACATAAGCATAAAGCTTACCGCCAAGACTGGCGACTCTACTGGGTCCAAACAAGTCCATATGCAAGAGTTGTAGAGGTCTAGAGGTACTTACAGAGTTGATTAATTTAAAAGAAGATTTAGTAGCTTTATTCTTTTCATAGTTAGCACATACCATATCTTTTTTGAAAGTAATCTCTGGTAAGATTACGAGTTTCTTTGTAGATAGTCTTGTAATAGTGTCCATGTTTGCATGTCCTAGACTCATATGCCAGAGCCAACTGTCATCTTTGTTGGCGTATAGATATTTGCCTGCATTGTCAGTGTCTTTTGGAAGATAGAAAGTATATATATTGTCTTCCTTGATCCCTTCAAAGATAACCTTACCAGTGGATCTTTCTTAAATAGATTATTTGTTTATAACGAAGTTAATACCATAACCATGGTCAGCTAGATGACTGATGCTGGGTAGGTTGTGTTTTAATTTCGTTACTAAACAGACTTCTTTTATGACAGGATAGGGAAGAACACATATATTACCATTATCAATAATGTATCCTGAGGTTATTGCCGAAGGAGACATAACCATCTTTCTTCATCGATAGCATTGCAAATAGGTTAGCATCATCAGTCATATATCGTGAGCAACCACTATCGAGAATCCACTTGCTTCTAGCATGAGAGGGTTGGTCCACCTACAAAACGAGTTATAGATGTAACCCTTGGTACCCATTTTCTTGAGGGTCCTGCTGTGTTAGTTTTTAGTACCCATGCATAAACATTCATATCTACTAATTTTCTTGTTCTACGGAATCTAGATATATATCCTTTCTTACCACAGTAGTAACATATAGCTGTGTGATTGATGCTTGGTGCACCATGATAGATATGATTGTGTGAAGTAGTTTCTTGTGGTCTATGTGGATAGAATGCATGATTGTGTTTGATATTTCTTTGTGGTCTTCATGGATATCTATAATAGAATGCATGATTGTGTTTGATTCAATGTGCATGATGATTGCATGAACTGTTATGCATGTAGGTAGGAGCATAACTGTGAGTGTTCTTTTGTCTTGCTATGTGTCTCATGTTAGGTTGGGTGGAGGTTTGTTCAACCTGTTTACCCAATCTAATCTTTAACTTTTTAGAGGTAGCATATACTTCATCTTATTTAGTAGTGAGAGCATCTATTCTACGTGTAGCAATGGAATATTTTTTCTTTTCAGATTTGAGTTCTTCCTTAAGTTTAGCATTCTCCTGAGAGCTCTTGTCAAGACTGGCAAGTGCCTCGTAGAGGTTAAGCTTAAGTCTATAATTCTCATCTGAATCGTTTGATGTATCCTTTACTTCACTTAGTAGAGATATTAGTCTCTCTATTTCAGTTTGACATTCTTGAACATCTTCTTTAGCATACTTGTACTTATTTTTAAGTTTCCTAAAATTATCAAGTAGATCACTAAAAGCATTACCTAGTTTATCAAAAGTAAAATCATCATAAGAGTCAATATCAGTTACCTGATCAGCTAACGCCATAAAGCATAGGTTGTTGCTTCTCGAGGATTCTCTTCTTTGGATTCACTAGCTTCACTTTCAGTGTTTGTATATTTTCGTGATGATATTCTTCTGGATGAGTAATTATGGCAATTTCCTTTTCTTAGGATTGGATAATCTTTCTTTATATGTCCTGTCTTCTTACAGTTGTAGATATTGGATCTTCATCACAGTTGTCAGTTGGCTCCTTCTTCTTTGATTTCTCAATCTTTAGAAATTTTCTGAAGTTTCTTGTAGTTAGGGCAACTTCTCATTTTGAGACTCATTGTCGTAAGAGTTGTAGTTGGTGACCTTTTTGTGATGTGCCTTTAGAGTGATCGTCTTCTCATTGGAGTGGGTTCTTAAAATTTCTTGAGCCAGCTCGTGAGTCATCAGCTTGCCCATGAGCATCTTCAGGGTCATCGTGGTAAGATTATTCCCTTCTATGATTACAGTGGCCTTGGTATTCCAATTCTTGGTGAGTCCCCTGAGTACCTTGTGAATATTCTCTTGATTGCTGTACTCCTTACTTAGTGATAATAGAGGGTTGACGATATCGAGGAATCTCGTGAACATTTGAGTGATCGTCTCATTTTGCTTCATCTTGAATGCTTTATACTCTTGTGTTAGACGACTTATTTTTGATTTCTTCACTTAGGAGGTTCCTTCATGAGTGGCCTTAAGAAGTTTCCATACTTCGTGCAAAGTTCCAAAAGTGGAGACCCTGTTAAATTTAATTCTTCCTACAACACAAAATAGAGCGTTAATAGCTTTAGCATCAAGACTGGCTTGTTTTTGTTGTTGTCTGTGTACTTATCATGAGGCTTCTCTACAAGGTTACCATCTATGACTATTCTAGGTGGCTTCTTGTATCCTTCTACTACTACAGCCTAAATGTCAAAATCAAGTGACTTTAGGTAGAAGCTCATACGTGTCTTCCAGTATGTGTAGTTAGTACCGTCAAATAGGGGTAGCCTATTTGTGGACTGGCCTTCACCATTGTTGGTGTGGATAGATCTAACAGTTGTCATAAGTCTCTTAGGATGTTAAGCCAAATATCAAGAGAACTTGCTCTGATACCAATTGAAGGACCATGAGGCAACTATAGAGGGGGGTGAATAGAGTGCAGCGGAATAATCTATCCAATTTTAGATTAACAAAATAAAGTCAGTTATTAACTAACAGTGTATATAGAGATAGTAAAGTAAATTAGTAAAGTAGAGAGAGAAAGCAAATGCAAACACCAAGATGTATACTGGGTTCCCTCTGAGTGGACTCGGCCAATCCCGAGAACTCAAGCTCGAAGTTTCTCCACTATAATCACCAATAGTGAATCACAAGCTTTGATCCGAAGGCTTGCCACTTCTTTACACCATGAGGTTTGATCCGAAGTCTCGCAACTTTACAGCTGAGAAAGAGAGAGAGAGAGAGAGAGAGAGAGAGAGAGAGAGAGAGAGTAACTGATCGAACAAAACTCTTTACAATTCAGAAGACTTCTAGACCGAGATCGCACTTGGCACTAGGAAGGCTAGGAGTTGCCCTTTGAGATAAAAAATATAAGGCTTAGAGGTTTGCTCACAATAGGATAAAAGACTTAAGAATAGTTGATTGAGCAAGAATGAGAATTCTAATCCTATTTGTTGGTTGTAGGCAAACAAAATTTGGCCAGAATTCGGTCAGGGTTTAATTCAAATTTCTAACCGTTGGGCCAAGAAATCAGGATCTATTGAACTTGTTGATTTTATACCAAAAGGGTAACCGAGTTCGGTCTGAGTTCGGTACGAGTTTGGCCCGAGTTCAGTCTTCTATTATGGTAGACTTTGTAAATGAATATGACCTGATTTGGTGGATAGGTTCTTTGGTTTATTTGAGTGAACTAGGTATCTGGTTTATAGGTTCTTGGTTTTGCTAGTGCGACTCAGCGTGCATCAGTCCTAAACTCAAATAAATGAAAGATTACATTTGAATAGACGGAGTACAAACGACATGCCAAATTAATATTGAGGCTTTAGAAGTGACATATCAATGCATGGTTTAGTTAACTATCAAAATCAAGTTGATTGAGACCGGATGGGCCAACATAAACTAATAAATTGTTGGTTCAAAAGTCAAGTCAAGTCTAGTTAGGTCCACTAACACAAGTCCAAAATATAATTTAACATGCTAATAATATTTTTAAATACTACAATAAATAATATATAACATGCACCATAACTAAACAATTTTGAAATACCATTTAATATAATGAAATTTAAAATGCCAATATTATAATATTACCAATAATAGAAAAAGATAAAAATATCCCTCTCCGGAAAAGCGATAGTGCCATTAGAACATGGGGACGGGTTGGTTCATGCGGCCTGACCTTTTTGTGCATGACTTAGATACGTATTATCCTTAGTGACTCCTTGTGTACACGTAGTACTTTCTTGGTAGGATTATTTATTTTATTTAAAATTTTTCTTATCATCCTCTATGTGGTCGATCCTAGTTATTGCTTGTGTTATGATTATAGGGGAGAAAGCACTCAGTAACCTGACCCTGTGCTAGAACTCATGCATATGATCTTGGTAATTAAACTCGAATACTGTATCCGTGTTGATACAATCATTGCCTGATATTATTTATGATCTGTGCACCAAGGTGCGACATACCGTGTTACATGTTAAGTGATTTATATTTGGTTGTGCATCGAGAATACCTCCAAATTCCTGAATGCATAATACTATATGTATACTATAGACATGCTTAGGGTATCCCAAAACAACGTTCTTTGACTATACTGGTTACTCGAATGCTAATTTTGCTGGATGTAAAGTCGATCAAAAAAGCACCAACGATATTTCTTATTTTCTAGGAAAGTCTCTTGTCTCCTGGTTTAGCAAGAAGCCAAATTCTGTTGGATTATCAACAACTGAGGCTGAGTATATCGCCATAGGCCATTGTTGTGCACAATTTTTGTGGATGAAGCAAACCCTAAAAGACTTCAATCTGCACTATACAAACATTTCTAGCACTATTAATCTTATCAAAAATCAAATATGCCATTCACGCACTAAGCACATAGAAATCAGACATCATTTTCTAAGAGATCATGAACAACACAGATATATTTGTTTAGAATATGTGGACACAGAACATCAATTAGTAGATATCTTTATTAAATCTTTAGCTGAAGATCGCTTCAACTTTATCCATCGAGAATAGGTCTTTTAGATTCTGATAAAATATAAGAATCATAAGATGCTTTAAATTCTTATTAAGTCTAAGTTATTTAAAATTTGATAAATCTTGGATATATGCCGAAAGGGCCCTTCTGTCAACAAGGTGTAAATAACCTTAAGCGATAGGGTATTTAAGTGTCTTCGGACAACCACTACCTGGAATTCGGCCCCTACAACTGCTTCGAGATGATCTAACACATTGAGAACTTACGACTTGATAAAGCCTATTTAGCCCATTATTATGTATTTATATCAAGTCAAGAAAGGAAGAATATCGATTAAAGTTGCATTATGATTCTAGACATAAATGGAAACATAATTTGGACCGAACTCGAGCCGAGCTTGGACTAAACTCGGTTAGCATTATTCCAGAATATTCTTGTTATTAAACATCTTCCTAATTAAATTTTTTGCTGGTCTATTTAAGAATAGGTAGGTAGTTTTTCAGACCAACGAAAACTACCTCCTCCCCAAATAAAAGCCTAGTTTTTCCTTCCTAAATCTTTTTCTTTATGGCTCCTAAGAGAAAGTTAGAACCCTTTTCTGATTCTCTCTTCTTTCCTATTATGACAAACATCGAAGAATTTAATGGTTTGTCTTTAGAAACCTAGAAACTTGAATGATTGGTTTAATAATTTCTCCAAACGAACCATCTATTCCGGTTATCCTATTGACTTCCACCACTATAATGACTATCTACCTATTCTTCAAAAATTTCAACTTGAAGAATTCGTTGTAATCCGTTCCTGTATCTTTCTCAATGCTATCCAAATATTCTATTGCAACTTAGCATATAAAAATAACACTATCACTTCTAGAGTCCGTGGTATTCCTATTGAAGTTGATGCGAATGACTTGGGTGAAATCCTACGCATTCCTGCTGAAGGTAGACCTCTCGTCAACATTACGCAAGTTCTATTTGAACACGACTTAACTTTAGAATATTTCAAAAACTTCTTTTGTGCCCTTAATGAATGTCCACCTAGCAAAATTTATGTCAAGACCCGCACCTGATATAGGGGCACGAGTGCGTGGGTACGTCCAGCCTACCTTGGCGGTAGAACGTTGTCTAGGTCAATACACTATCTAATCAATCTCACACGAATATCCAACTCCATAAGGAGACACAGATATCACAATATAATATGGAAATACTCAATCACATAAACTAAAGCACGATGAGATATCAAAGAAAATAAATGAAATACAAGACAAGTCTAAATAATAAAAATAGTCTAACCTGCAAACAATAACATCCAAATCTTCAAGTATGCCGGGAACAAGTCCTCTAAGTCGCAGTCTGAAAAAATATTTTCAGTCAGGATGGAGCAAAATACAAGCACTAACAACAGTTCCATGTATATTGACAAAAACTATAATACAGTGTAAAGAAATATAAGATGGATATAAATACTGGCAATAAGAAATACTGGAGATATTGAAATACTGGAAATAGAAATACTGGAGCATATATCATCATCAATGGTACACTAGCAATAGACAAAAATACAGGTGCATGCTAGAACAATGAACTAGAATATAAGTGAATGCTAGAGCAATAACTAGAACATAGAAAATGCTAGATCAATAAACTAGAGATACATGTATAGACTATCTAGCTAAGTGTGTGAAACATCAGCATATCATGTGATCGGCTTGGGACTGATCAGGCTTGCTATGTATGACTAGCTATGATTCATGTAAGGTTAGGCTAACCATCCAGATAGCTATGATGCAAGCAATAGTCAAGCTAATTATACATAACAGGCTATGAGGCATGTAATGGTCAAGATGCATCGACGTGAGGTGTGGGTGAGCTATGATTCATTTAGAGTTGGGTATGATCACATAATCTACTACTATTTCCCCGTCCCCAGCTAGCACGATGGATTCCAATCATGACTCCTCATGACCGGTCTCGATGATGCCAACTCATATATACATAGTGTCAGAATCATGTACGCTATATAACTAGAATCATAGACATAATTAATATAATAAAAACTGTCAGAGAATGTACTCGCCTATGGTCCTTTGCTGGCAATACCAATGTCCAGTTTCTGAAGTCTTGTCTGAATAATCCAACAGTCCTATAAACATCATTTAATAATAATACAGAATCAGTCGATACACTAACATACACACAATTATAAGTACACTGAACTTAGAGACTACGCTAGGGGTGACACTGGTCAACTAGCAGGGTTGAATGTGTATCTAACTGCACGGATGTCACGTCTTCAAATGCTGTGCATAATCGGACAGTCAATCACTAACACCTAGGTTATACATATTACAGTCATACTTAGTACTTAGTACTTAGCATTTAATTTCTTATATATATATATATATATATATATATATATATTCACAGCTATGGTCATATGGAACTATACGGGATATCCACAGCTAATACCTAGGTCATGCAGCATACATAATACAGTTATACATATTACAGTCATACAGTACTAAGTATGACTGTAATATGTATAACTGTATTATGTATGCTGCATGACCTAGGTATTAGCTGTGGATATCCCGTATAGTTCCATATGACCATAGCTGTGAATATATATATATATATATATATATATATATATTCATATATATATCAAGCTAATGTTATACACACATATATGCACATGCAACTGGTCACTAGGTTAACCGATACAGGTCTTGAAATCAACCAACTAAACCAGTCATGAAGTAATATGCTAAACTCTAACACTATTCACACATGCACATAAAATCACGAAGAGGGCAGCTACGAACCTTGGCGGGCACGCACGGGGTCGACGATGACGATGATGATGGTGATGATGATGATGATGATGATGGTGGTGATGATGTTGATGACCATGATGATAAGGGTCGTCGGTGCTGCCGGAGGGCGAGGCTCGGCGAGGTCGGGGAAGATGGAGGGCTGTTCGTCGGGGTCGTGCTGGTGGTGCAGTGAACGACTGAGGAGAGCCCAGGCGGTGAAGGAGGAGATCGGGGCGGGGTCAGCGGTTGCCGCGGTGGGAACACAGGATGGTTTAGTCGGCGATTTGTGCTCAGCCGAGATATTCACCGGAGGAAGGAGGGAAGAGGATGGTGCGGCAGAGAAGGCCGGGGGTGAGGCGGTTCAGACGAGGGGAGTCAGGCTCGGCTACTGTCGAGTTGGTCGGCGTGGGGACACAGGCGAGGTGCTGGGGATGAGAGGAGACGGTGGCGATGGTGATAGTGGTATTCAGGTGGTCGTGGCAGGGGCTGAGGGGAAGTCGGGGTGAGTCGAGGAGATGGGAGGTCAGGGTAGTCGGCTAGGAACGGTGCAGTCGGCGGAGAATAGGAAAGTGGAGACGATAGAGGTTGAGGCGGTGGAGGGTGTTGGCTGACAGTGCAGTCGGCGAAGGAGGGAAGGTCGTGGAGTGGTGGGGCGGCTGGTGATGGTCATGGGGTTATACTCAGGCGGTCAGGTGACTGGAGATGGTGGGCAGTCGACGGTCGGCTGAGTCGACTCCGGCGAAAAGGTGGCCGGAGGAAAGGGATGAAGAGTTGGGTTAGTTTTAGGGTTAGGGTTTTCAATTTTTAGAAGAAGGGGGATGGTGAAGATGATGTACAAAAAGTAATGGAGGAGTTTTGTATGTAGGAGAGAGAGGGTTGACGGTGATATCCTAGGGATTAGGGCCGACTGTGCCTTGGGATGGGGTTGGCATTAGAAAAGGGGTTTGGATGAGGATTATATATATATATATATATATATATATATGAGAGGGTGTGTGGTGAGGATGTTGCTCCATTTGAATGGATGACCATGATTATAAATGAAGGAAAGTGCACAACAAAAATGAGGAGAGAGGGATAGAGTGGACCAGTAAATGAGGGAGGGGGTTGGTTCTTCATGTGCCTTGACCAATAGGATGGTGACACCTCATTGCATTTTTGAAATAAAGTCCCCAACAATTGAAAAATTGCACAAAAGTGGGTTTTTGGGATTTAATGAGGGAAAACACCATGTTTGGTGTGATGTAATGGCTAAAAAGGTTGTGTGGTGTTTAGTATGAGTCTTGAGGGTGTAAATAGGGGTTGGCTTGTTGTTGGGTGTAGTTTTGGGTCAAGTTGGGTCCTTACATCAATTTAATTAAAATTGATGTAAATAGTGTTCTAAAATTAATTGAAAGTACATGGGATTAAAATTAGGTAGGACACAAGTGTCATGGACATAGAAGACTCAGAATAAAATATTATCATAATTTTGGTTGCACAAAATAGGTCAAGATTGTGTCTCCAATTTCGATTCGAACGCACAAAGATACAAAGTTAAATTTATTTAGAATTAAAATAAATATCCTTAACAAATATTGTGCGACTAAAATAAAGCACAAGAGAGCATATTTATGAGTTATACAAGGGTTAGAATGAAAGACGACCACGTCTAGGACAATGGTATGAAATTTGTTGGAAGGCAAAAGCTAGTGTAGCGCTCCCAATATCGAAGCAACAGTAAGGTACAATAATTAAATAAAATCACAATAATAATTTATAACCTCAGTATTTAATCCCAAAAATTACTAATTAATCCATAACCCTATAATTTGGTCAAAGTTTCATCTAGTGGGCTTTTAGGTCTAGTATACTAACTCCTACATTTAATGAACACTATACGATATAATATATATATACACATATCATGCAATTATTTAAAATAAATACACACAACAATTATAATATATAAAATGACAAAATTATCCCTATTTCAGGATGTGGTAGTGATATTTTATGCTTCATATCTAAATGTTCACTTCTTTGAAATGTACCGCATTTTCTTTTCTATGTTTCTACCTAAGAAGAGTTACTTTGATGACGTCTCTTGCTTTGAAATGTCAGCTTTATACCATCTGCATTTCTTCATTCGTTTTAATGTTCCCCAGACCATCATCTCTCAAATGGTTCAATGCTGCAAGAAAGGGAATCTACTACTTTATGCCATGTACTTGCTGTAGAAGCATGGAAAATCTATACTACGCGTATCAGTGACTCAGCTCCATGCGGCTCAGTGATCCTGCTCCATGCGCCTCAGGGGTCCAGATTTATGTGCTTCAGTGTCCTCACTTTATGCACCTGTCTCATGTGCCCACAGTTCCATGAGCCATTACAAATTTTAGTATCTCATGTGCATGCAGTGCCATACGCCACTATTTATCTTAGTATGTGTCAGCAGTATCATGTGCCACTACCCCTTTAGTGCTCTTCATGCGCCAAGTGGAAGTATTCCCAAGGTACAAATAAAATTATCCAAATTAGGGCATGACACGTGTTACGAGTATTATGGGCATCAGCAACCCTAGATCTTGACTTAACACCTGGCATCCTTAACGCAGTATGCACCTGCAGTGCCATATGCCAACATGCACTCTACGTACATGTGCCTATATAAGGCCTTCCTAAAGCTATAAATAGTGGGCCTCTCCCACATGCAAGCAGCGACAACTAAACATAAAAGAGATATAAGTAGAGGCAGCGACCACATGTGGAAGAGGAGAAAAAGGAGACAGAAGCGCCATTCGAAACCTTGTCAACCTCCTTGGTCCCAGATCTTCATTGGAGTAAAGGAGCCACTACATTGCTCGATCTCTACCGTCACACTTGTCCATATCTTTCTTGTACTTAGATTCTCTTATATAGGGATTCTCTTGTACTCTTTTTTAATTAATAATAAATAAAAAATTTATACCCTCCACCTAAAAACTTATTTTTGCGATGTCAAAAAAATGGCGACTTTACTGGGGAGAGCTTATACTCTAACGAGAAACTGCTGACACAATCCTATGTGCCAAAGTTAGGTTCAACTCAGAGGATGTTGGTCATTCACTTCGACCAATATGTGTTTAAAGATATGCTGGACAAGCCGAGCTCTCCAATGATGCTCGTACGATCTTGCAAGTCTCGCAGAACTCGGGACGTTAGTGCCGCTGTGCCACGCCCAAAGTGAGTATCCGATGCATCGTTAACCCACGCCGCAGTTGTACCACTGGTTGACCGGTACTCCACCAATAAGCTAATTTCCTTGTCGAGGCCAGCACGACATGAAAAAGTTCAAAGGATGTGGGTTACTATGGTTGCTGTGCTGAACCCCGAATCTGCTCCAGAAGTGCCGCTAACCTTTGTCGCAGGTGCACAGAAGGTTAGCATTTTTCCTGTCTCCATTTCTGAAGCTACGCTCGAGAAAAGTCATGTCAAGTCCCTGGATGCGTGCGCGATATTGTTTAGGCCAGAAATAATACACTGATCACAAGCGCATGGAACCTCTTCAAAGCAAGGTTGCTCGTAGCCAGGACTCGCATAGTCCCTACTTGGATTCCCTGTACTATGCGCCCAAGGACGCTAGCTCAAGGAAACCTAAAACATCCTGAGCCATGCACGCTTGAGAGGCTGCGCCGTTAGCTCTCCAAAAGCATGCACCGTTGTTCGTTACTCATGCTGCTAATGGAAGACTCTATAAGGAAGACCCATGTGGTCCTGCGTCGGATGTAGGTAGACCCTTAGAGCCTTCTTGAACCCACTTGGATGCCTTAGTTGCACCTAAACCAAGTCGGAGAGCAAACATTGAGATGACAGACCCATGAGCCCAGTCTACCTGCACGCATGTAGTGGGTCAATCTCGTCTCAAGTCTTCCATCAATAATTCAGTTTTAGTTTCTGCGGAAGAATTTTGTCATGGAGCAAAAAATTTACTCTCGCCTCCATGCGCAAAGCTTGCCTTAGCGCATGAAATAGGGGTAAAAGTGAAGATTTTATTATTTGATTTACGCAACATGATTAGTCATAAGTGTAAGATGAGAGAGGCAACCCTTGCAAATGATATGTTCTCTCGCAGACACACTTGTGCCAATATCATCGTCAACTGTTGTTGCTCCAAAGCACCAGTTCCTGCAGCCAGACAATCGGTGTTCCAGTGACTACATCCCGTGACATCGATTCGACAACGTCCCCGGAGACCTCTGCGTAACGAGAAAGAACTATATGTCGCCTCATGTTGCTCAACATGGAGGTCTTCTCCCGTGAAGAAGATCTCATAGAAAATCTCGCTTAATCCAAAGGCGTCAGTTAGCATACTGTGAAGCCATCCGAGGAGTAGCAAGCAAGTGCCCACAATGGGTGTATTTTAAGGTACACATTTGAGAACAAGGGCTAGGGGTAGATGTTTCTCCTCCAATCAAGCTACAATCGGAGATGGAGGAAGCAGTTCCCCGGTGTTCCATAATAATCCATCATTCTAAGAGGACAGTGAAGCTTTGCACACAAATGACAGCTTAACTGGGGGTAGCCATGCCTTCCCGAATTAAGCTTCAGCCAGAGCTGGGGGTAGCAGTCCACTGCTGTTCTATGATAACCCATCCATCCAAGAGGACAGTAAACCTGTACACACGGATGCCGGCTTAATTGGGGGTAGCCATGCCTCCCCGAATCAAGCTTCAGCCAGAGCTGGGGGTAGTAGTCCCCCGGTGTTCTATGACAACAACCCATCCTTCCAAGTGTACAGTGAACCTCTACACATAGATGACAACTTAACTGGGGTGGCAATCCCTCCAATAATGAAAGTGATGCGATACTACCCACTGTCATGCCCTAGTCCCAAAATACGTAGGACTAGGAATACGTACCAGCCGTATGTATATAAACTC
This sequence comes from Iris macrosiphon, assembly GCA_036927795.1. Lineage (NCBI taxonomy): Eukaryota > Viridiplantae > Streptophyta > Magnoliopsida > Asparagales > Iridaceae > Iris > Iris macrosiphon. The sequence continues at coordinate 78,576,019 of JAYESA010000001.1, read as the reverse complement.
CAATAAATGGAAACCATATACACACGTACGCTGTACATGAATATCCAATCAACCAGTGGTAATATACTATCTCAACAAGTCACACGCAATCTATATCCCATCCACAGCACAAATAAATAGATAAATGGAAATAAATAACTGAATATCAAGGATGAGTATCAAAGTATGATAGTCGGATGGAAAAAATCTACTATAAATTGACTATACTAAAATTACTAAAGAGAGAAGAGAATCAACTCTAATATAAGAATAAATGTCTCTAAAAGAATAGCAACAAGATCTCTAATAGTTACAATGAATCCAGGTCCATACTCCTATGGATACTCCTGCTCGTCTATATCTGGAAAGGGACCAGGTCCTCAAAGGGACGTAACAAGATACATAATAACATGCCAATAAGTTCTGAAAAATAAACATCCAATTGGGTCGCCTAACCGTCTAAGTGAATACAGTTTGAGAACAACTTTCCAACAAGTGGGCTATCTGGCTAAAAATGGGATTGGCATGGTTCTCTTGGAGATCCAGGGGCCTACAAAGCATGTTATATTTTGAACGGCAGAGGCTGCCTGATAATGTATAATATATAGTGGTCATCATGACCGCGCATCTCCGACGGAGCATACGGGTTACAAGGGAAAAAGTGCAAAGGAGCCCAAATGCCTTATTTGTTGTCGTTCCCACCCTATGCTCTAAGCATGTCACGTCCATGACACGATAAAACCTCTAAATAACTGCCAGGTCTACTAGCTTGCAAAGTTTCTATCGGCAGTTATCCCTATCCGTCGTACGACCTATACGTACCAGTGGCCAGCCGAGTACGCAAGTCCGTGTCCTACATGTGACTCACACTCGTATAAGAATAGTGTCATGGCCAATGAAACATAAGATGCCTCATGATAATGGGGTGGTCTCATAAAGTAGGTCTAATGCATATACATAAATAAAAAATAAAACACGACGACACCATCGTTGTGACCAAGTTTTCTTAGATGCACATTTTATATAACAGTTAAAATATATGAATTAAAACAAGCAAAAATAAGACATGCATGCAATATATGGAATATAAATAACAATACAATGGCAAGGTATACTTGCCTAGCAAGAAATCTGTATAGTGTAAGCGTCCAAATATCAAGGACACGGGATCAGAAACCAATGGCTCCAAATAAACGTCTCCGGATGCTGAAATAGATATCACCAACATTTTTAAAATCAGCGAGATTGCTAAAAATCACTACCCTTTTGTTCAATTTGGACACAGGGGCAAAACAGTAATTTTGGGTCAAAATAGGGTCCACTAGTGGCCCACTTTGCACCAAAAAATGTGCCAGTGGTAACGATCTCTAAATAGGACAAATTATAGGTCAAATGAACTCTAAAAGTGAGTACGAACTGAACGGTATATCCAAATGTGGATTCCGGTGAGCCGAACATAATTTTGCCCAAAAAATCAATCATAGGGCCCGCCAATAGGCGTCTTGGTCACCTATCTCAGAATTGCATGAAAATTGGGTCACAGGACCAGCGCGATACCACGAGTCCAGTGGTGTAAGTTTTGTCACATTCTGACGAGTGTACACTTAATGGCGAGGGATTTTACAAAAGTTGCGATACAGGAGATTTTTTGTTGATACGTGCTGATTCCGACGCGCACACGCATCCAAATCAATTTTTGCGAAAGCCCACACGTCTGGATATCCTGTGAGCACCTTTTGGTACACTTAGTACACGATGGGACGGTCCCGTTTGGCGGGACGCACTTCTTATAGCAATTTTTGGAATGCTATAAAAAACAGGTTTCCAGGGTTTTCTATCTAATTTAATTTAACATACAGCAGCTAATAAATTATTGTATTTGACAAAAAATAAACTAGGTTAGGTGGTCTTCGTATATCAAAAAGAAAAACCAAATTCGGATCTCTGTGGTGGGAGATACGAGTCCGTGAACATAGGTAGTTACCGCAGTTTTCTGCGATCCCAAAAGTTATCATTTTTTGCCAACTTGGTCACTATTTTGGCCTAAGTTTACGTGCTGTTCGAGGTCAACTAACACATAGTTATGGAAGGGGGTTAGGTCGTGAATGTATCGGTGAAGACGGAGACGAGTTTGGTCGCTAGATGAAGTGGGAAACTGGGCTTGAACAGAGCTTCGCTGATGTAAAACGCTGTCACGGTGCGCGGTCACGCGAGTGTTGTGGCCGGCTACTCCGGCGACTGTGCGGGTGGCTCTGTTCGGTGTCGAGGCTGGCGGTAGTAAGGGTGGATGGTAGAGTAGATTTTAGGGTTAGGGTTTAATCTAGAGATATATATATATACATATGTATATTGGACTCGGGGGGGGGGGGGGGTTCGCTTGTACGCGCTGGTTGGCGAATATGGCAGCTGCTGCTGCTGATGTTTCATTATTAACGCGGGTAGGTTCCTTATGTGTTGCGGGTTAGGGTTCATTAAGGTTTGGGTTTAGATTCACTTAGAATTCTTTTTTTTCTTTTCTTTCTTTCTTTTCAAATTCTTTTCTTTCTAATAAACTATATATATATATATATATATATATATATATATATATATATATATATATATATATATATATATATATGTACATAGAAAATTCTAGAAATTATATTTGTGTATATTATTAAGCTATCAACTGTCCACAAGGTCTCCTACATGGAATAAATTACGAAAAAATTATAATTGCTCCAAAAATCTCCTATTGCACAAATACCTTAAAATAAAAATCAAATAAATTCTATATCTACTAATAAGCTAATAAATACTATAATTCAATTAAAACTATTAATACGATTTTTAGAATTAGGGGTTTTATATTCTACCCAATTTATAAAAAATTCGTCCTCAAAATTAAAACTAAGCCACGATAGAAAGTCAATGATGGTATAAGATATAAATCAACAAAGTAAATTCATACCTTGGTCTGCAAATAGCTTTGGGAAACGTTTGCCAATATCGTCCTCGCGCTCCTAAGTGGATTCTCCTGGCGTGCCATGCTTCCATGCCACGCGAACCAAGGGAATAGACTGTTTCCTTAATACTTTCTCTCGACGATCGAGGATTTCCACGGGTTGCTCTTGGTATGACAAGCTTGGCCCAATGGTGACTCCGAATGGTCGAGAACATGACTGCTGTCTGCCACATATCGCCTGAGCTGCGACACATGGAATACATCATGTACTCCCTCAAGTGAAGGTGGTAGCGCAAGTCGATAGGCCACTTCTTCCACTCTCTCTAGCACGTCAAATGGTCCAATATACCTTGGACTCAACTTGCCGCACCCTCCGAATCGAATGGTGCCTCTGGTAAGTGATATCCTCAAGAAGACATGATCGCCCTCTTTAAACTACAAGAAGACATGATCGCCCTCTGGTAAGTGATATCCTGTCTTGCGCTGCTCGCAAGTGCCCTTGTATCTTCTTAACTGTCTCTACGGTGTTGACGACCAACTCTGGTCCCAGAATCTAACGTTCTCCTACGTTACTCCAACACACAGGGGACCTACACTTTCTTCCATACAATACTTCAAATGGAGCCATTTGAATACTCGCTTGATAGCTATTGTTGTAAGAAAACTCTACAAGATGTAGGTGGTCCTTCCATGATCCTCCAAAGTCCAACATACAAGCCCTCAACATATCCTCCAATGTCTGAATAGTATGCTCTGATTGCACATCTGTCTGCGGGTGATAAGATGTACTGAACTTCAGACGAGTTCTAAGACTCTCTTGTATGCTCCTCCAAAAGTGCGATATAAAACTTGAATCCCTGTCTGATATAATGCAGACTGGTATACCATGCAATCTCACGATCTGCCTCATGTATAAGTCAGCCAAAGCTTCTGTAGACTGGCCAACTCTAAAAGGTTAGAAATGTGCTGACTTGGTGAGTCGGTCTACTATTACCCATACTACATCTCTTCCACTTGGACTCTTGGGAAATCCCGTGACGAAGTCCATAGTGATGTACTCCCACTTCTACTCTGGAATCGGAAGTGGTTGCAATAATCCTACTGTTCTCTGGTGCTCCGCCTTTACTTGCTGACATACTAGACATTTAGCTACAAAGCTCTCTCTCTCTCTCTTATCATTCTATGCCACCAAAAGTTCTGTCGTAAGTCACGATACATCTTGGTGCCTCCAAGAGGAATAGAATATATCGAACTATGAGCTTCTGTCATCAGCTCCTGTCGAATCTCTCTATTTGGAACATAAAGACGATCACCACATCGTAATGTCCCATCATCATGAATGCGCAATCATGTATGCTCTCCGGCCTCTGTCCTTTCTTTCAATCTCCAAAATCTAGCATCTGTAGGCAAAGCTGCCTTGATCCTCTCTACTAGTGATGATTGTTTGTGGTATTAAACGAAAGAATGAAAGTGTATTTCAATGACAGGGTTTATACGAGACCCGTGCCCTTTGGTTTACAAACAAACTTGTATAATTTGATCCTATACGAGGATGCGGGAGTACAATTTATTTAATCTGGGTATAAATTGCTATAGGTGTCTGATCTGCGGTCGATCACTTTAGCCCTTGGACTATACGATGTTGAAGAAGTGCCGTGGAAGACAGGATGCAGCTTCGGAGGTTGCGAAGGAGGGTGGATGCACGATGCTGAAGGTTGTCGCTCCCTATTCCTTGCCTGAGCTCTGTATTCTTCTCTCTCTCCCTGTCTCTCCCTTTTGATCTCTGGTTCGGTGACCTTGTTCGATCCTTCTTTCAAAGTTTTGAGCTTTGATCTGATATTGGTATTCGTGGCCAAATTTTCCGACCTGGTTCGATCTTCCAAATTGTCGACCTTGTTCCCCATTGATAGGGGTCTCTATTTATAGAGTTTTGGTGACAGTGACCACTCCATCGGTGTAACAACCGAGGAGTGGAAAGTACAGCACCCTTTTACACAACGGTTAAAGTAACCAATGCCTACGTATAGATGATCTTTTGAATGAGCGTGTGACGTGGGTCCAACTAAGGGGACACAATGCGTACAATTGCTACTAAGATCACGGCGTAAAAGCCACGTAGGTAGGTATCCATTGTGTAGAAGAGGTTGGCGTAGAAGCCAAATGTCTATCACCTTGGCGTAGAAGCCAAATAGGCATAGAAGCCGAGTAGGCATGAAAGCCGAGCAGGCATAGAAGCCGAACAGGCATAGAAGCCGAGTAGGCGTGGAAGCCGAGCAGGCATAGAAGCCGAACAGGCATAGAAGCCGAGTAGGCGTGAAAGCCGAACAGGCATAGAAGCCAAACAGGCATAGAAGCCGAGTAGGCGTGGAAGCCGAGCAGTCGTAGAGACTGAGGGTGCGCGGAAGCCGTAGGAGCACAGATCCTGAATGGGCGTAGAAGCTGCTGCGTACCATGCCAGGGTGTTGATATGGACATCTTTAGCCGGAATTACGGCTTTTGGAGATCAAATCTTTGGCAGAGATTTGCCATCATCCTGTGCATTAAATGCGGAGACGTGCCTTAAGGGGAAACTGTTACCGCTCTGTGCGTTTTGACGGAGGGACGTGCCTTGAGGGGACACTGTCACCGCTCTGTGTGCTTTGACGGAGGGACGTGCCTTGAGGGGACACTGTCACCGCTCTGTGTGCTTTGGCGGAGAGACGTGCCTCGAGGGGAAACTATCACCGCTCTGTGCATTTTGACGGAGGGACGTGCCTTGAGGGGACACTGTCACCGCTCTGTGCGCTTTGGCGGAGAGACATGCCTCGAGGGGACACTGTCACCGCTCTGTGTGCTTTGGCGGAGAGACGTGCCTCGAGCCCTGTACGAAGTGCAGCTTTTGACGTGGCAGGCGGTTTGTCTTCTGCGAAGCGTAAAACAGCCCATGTTTGCCTGTGTAAAACAAGACAGCGTGTTCTCTTTGCACGCGAAAGAGCGGTTTATGCCGGGGGTTTTTTAGTAAGCGCCTATTTGGTGATATTTTAACCAAATCCTCTGCATTAAATGCTGAGATCCGCCATCATACTATGGAGCGCGTCCCGAGGGGTCTGCCCCCGTTCCCAGCCGTCGTTTGGGTAGCTGTGCAGCACTTTTTGTCAGGAGTCAGAGGTCAGGTTTACTGCGTGACTGGACAGTTTCTTTTTGGGAATACGAAGCGTTCCTCGTACGCTTTAACGCTGCTTTGAGAGCGGCTGGGTTTTACGCCATGGAGGCGATGAAGAACCCTGTTTTACGCTGGATGGCTCTGAAGGTCTCTGCCTACGATGCTCTGTATCAAGACGCTGCATAGATCTTCCAAGCATTTTTTTCATGCTTCTACAAGACCCCCTTCAAAGCTTTTAAATTCCTCGGAATTTGAAACGCTTTGAATGAAGCATGAACGGCCCCTCGTAACTCAAAATGTTTCTGAATGGAGCGTTGAAACGGTCGATACTGACTTTATGGCAGATTTATTGGGGACCGCTGTGATCTCTTATGCCTATAAAAGGCTGGGGGTGAACCTGTCTTCACCACATTCCCATTGTCATACAGAGATGATCGCCGGAGTTCATCGAATCGATCTGAGGAAGAAGGAAATCATGTTCTTCCAACATGTAGGGAGCCGTAAAAGATGGCGTCTTCGAGCAAGTGTCCACTGCAACGATGGATCATGGAAGGACATCTTAGCCTCTCTTGCTCGGGATAATCAGCAACTTTGTATGGCGTTGCCCCAGGAGAGAGGAAGGGTCGTATTTGACCACAGCGGCTGGCATGCTGTGTATCTTCCTCTGAGATCCCCGCGGATAAGATTAGACAAACTGTAATCTATCGTCCCCAATCGAGTTGGGCTTTAAGAAGCCTCAACTGGATTGGCCATGGCCAATGGAGGATCTTCTTGTTTATGACTGTGGTAGTCGATGAACAGCCCTCGAAGAAGAGGAATACCTTCACCCATGTGAGAACCTGTCAGTACAGCTTCTGGGCGATCTTCGGACGATGATAGGGGGACTCCTTTCTAGACGGAGTTTCCCTCAGATGTAATCATGAGAAATAGAGAAAAATCCTTGTAGATTGGATTTCCCTCATATGTAATCATGATTTTAATCTTTAATAAAATCGTCTTCTTCTCTATATGATCGTCTTGCCATACGTTGCTTGTGAAGTCTGAATATGTGCAGCTTTGACACGTCTGAATCTTTACGCTGACTCTGATAGAAAGAGTATTAGGCCCTGTCCTTTATACATAACGGATAGTCTATAGAACGCTGCTGAGCACTTTTGAACATTTAGAACTGTCCTGTTGCTAGGACTGCGTAGAACTTCTGAACTGTTGCCTCTCTGATGAGTGGAATTTCATTTTGTTCAGAATTCATCTTCAAGAATGATCTCTCGAAACTCCCTTGGAACAGGGTCGAGGTTTTTGGCTGTCATACTGAGTTGCCACTTTGATAGACGAGATGTTCAGACTGGAATCTGGATGAACCTCCAGTTTTCTGGACCCGAGAGGAGTAATTTCTCAATGTTTGAACTCTGCATACTTCGGGTACTTGGGGATGCTTTGGGTCAAGAACGAGTATCTTCTGTGTGAACTCTTTGCACTTGACCGCCTTGGGGACTGTTTGGATATGCAGAAAGTCGTGGAGCGAGAAATCATGTCTGTAGCCTCTTGAGCGTAAAACACCATCGAGCGTGAAATTGTAAACTTGTGGTTCCTGAGCGTGAAGTCGTAGGTTTGTTGCCTCTCGAGCATAGAATGCTACCGAGCACAAAGGCATCCGGGCAAGAAAAACCATAGACTTGTAGCTGTCGAACGTAAAGCCATTAGATTCGTAGCTGTCGAGCATAGAAAAGCTCCTTTTAGCGTAGGACTGTAGATCTGTAGCCTATGAGCGTAGAACACCATCGAGCGTGAAATCGTAGACCTGTGGTTCCTGAGCGTGAAGTCGTAGGTTTGTTGCCTCTCGAGCATAGAATGCTACCGAGCACAAAGGCATCCGGGCAAGAAAAACCATAGACTTGTAGCTGTCGAACGTAAAGCCGTTAGATTCGTAGCTGTCGAGCGTAGAAAAGCTCCTTTAGCGTAGAACTGTTTGATTTGTAGCTCCTGAAAAGAAAATTTCTTCGAGCATGAGGTTTGCGGATCTGTTGCTGCTGAGCGTAAACTGAGCGCCACCGAGCGTGAGATCGTCGATTTGGTATCTGCTGAGCGTAAAGTCGTGGGTTTGTGGCCTCTCGAGCATAAAAGCTACCGAGCATAAAGGCATCCGGGCGTAAAACCATAGACTTGTAGCTTGCGAGCGTAAAATCGTAGATCCGTTGCTGTCGAGCGTAGAAAGCTTATTTAGCGTAGAACCCGCTGAACCGTCTTGCACGAAAAAACCTTTCGAATTCGCTGACTGTCCGTCTTCCAAGGGTAGTGGGCTGACGTAGCATCCAATCATAACCAACTTAATTACGAGATTTGGTTAGGGTCTCGAGGGGTTCGTCCGAGGATTCGAGGAGTCGACCCGGACTGTATATATATCCCCAGTTTCTGGAAAAAAAAAACTCTTTATCTGTCTTTTGCGAAAGAGCTTTCGACTGTTCGAGTTTTTCTTCGTTCTTTCTTCGAGCACTTCGAGTCTTTCAGAAATGGGGCCGAAACAAACCCCCTCCGCTAAGGAAAAGAGCATAGGTTCTTCTTCTCATTCTTCTGCCCCGGTGAGGGAATCTCCGGTCGGGCAAGGTGAACTTCCCTCTGAGGGGAGCATCCCGCCGACGACTAGCGCTCCCGGCTTTAGAGGTAGAACTTTTTGGGATGACACAAATGACGAAAAATCCTTCGCACACGTTGAACGTGACTGCGCTAGGTCGTCTTCAATGCTGATAGCCTCTTTTGAGGAAGATGACGCACGGAGGCATTTTCATCTTTTACGCTCATATTTCTAATGTGTCAGCGTAAAGACTCCGTATTTTCGTAGCTCTGGGCGTAAAATAGCTCGGGCTACCGAAAATTGGCATATTTCGTAAAATTTGAATTTTACGTTTGTGGAGGAGACTTCCGGCGTAACCTGACCAAATTTGTACAATCTTGGCGTAAAGCACAGACTATCGTTTCCTTGGTCCGTGTGTTTGTGCCAGACTTGTAATGACCTATCTTTTTTGCATTATCTTGCAATTGATCTGGGTGAGTCCCCATTGGCTGAGGTGATGGGCTCCGCTGCGGGGATGCTGCATTCGAACTATCTGGAGGATCTGTCCCATGTGGCATTTTCTATCTCTGGACCCCAGTATCCTGAGGGAAGGGAGCTCCTGATATCGGCCCAGGGTGAGCGAATGCTGTTGAGTATGATCAACGGTGAACCCTTGGTACGTGTAGATGGGGAGCGGTACATAAAGCCAGCTTTCCTTTTTGGGGACATGATTGATAAACAGTCCCAGACGAAGCCCAAAAGGGAGCCTTGGGTTTTCCCTGTCAGGGATTTGGTCTTGTATCTGCCGACGATGCCGAGGGATTATCCCATCTCGGCCATCTCCCATGCGACGTATCCCAGGAAGATGTCTTGGAAGCTGACTCCTGATCTTCACGGGAAGCCGAGGAAGATCTTTCATCTGAAAGGCGCTGACCAGGGTCGTTTGTTAGTCGCCCTTCTGGCGTTGTGACACTGTTCCGAGGACTGTGCCCGGGCAGTGTTCCAAGTGAAGATAGCTCGATGATCCAGCCGGTCCAATTGCCGACCTTCTGCAACGACTTCATGGGTCGAGGTGGGGTATATCCCAAGGAGAATCCTCGGTGCAATGGATGGATTGCCCCAACGAACTCCCGATGGAGATGCCTAGTTGACTGGGCCTTAAAGCACTTCCAGAGAGAGTTGGAGGGCATCAGACTATATGCCGCTGTGAGTGCGACGAGTGTCGGGCTACCTCCGAACCCTAATTTCTTCCTGACACTGATGGAGCGATACATTCCGCTCACCGGGACCTTCGCTACTCCACTAGGGGAGTTGGGGTTGGCCCTTCATGAGATGGCAGTTGTCTCGAGACTGCCGATGGGGGATACCCCATACGAAGAGTACGTTCCCACCAACCGGGAGTTGGGGGATTTGGACCCTCGGGTGGCGGAAGTATACCAGGACCTGATGTGTCAGTACTTCGCGTGCACCGCTTTTTATAACGAGCCTTCTGATTTGGCTCACACCACCAAGTGGATGTCTTACCTCTTCTTCCACCGAGCCAGGGCCGCCAGGTCGGAGAAAGCCTCGGGTGGTAAGAAAGAGCCCGTGAACTGCTTGGGCGTCCTCAGTGCCCAGGTTGTGGAGACTCTTATGGAGGAGGCTGAAGCTCCGGATCAGATTCTTGTGGAGGGGGTAGGAAAGTACCCGGAAGGCACTAAGGCCTGTAGTTACTTGAGGCGTTGCCGCAGGCCTTTGTCTAAGGAGGCCCAGCTGGCTGGTTTCCTTTCCATATGGCTGCGTCAAGTAGTGGTGCCGGGCACCGCGTCCGCGGACCGCATTCACCGCAACATCCTGTGGCCGGCAGTGCGCCTGGTGTTTGGGGCAAGACCGTGCTTGCTTTCTGCCATGGTGTGTCGTATACAGGCTGGCCTGAGGGCCATGACAGATGGGTTGCTCGTTGATGAAGCTCGGCGGAAGAGCTTCCCTAGGGTGGAATTACCATACTTGTACTTGATGGGATGGTTAATTCTCCACAATTCTCGGGTTATGTCACCCGGTTCCGGTAGCAGCTCAGGGGGTATATTTCTATTGAATTACAGGGATTCCTCCTAGAATGTGAATACAGTTTTAGACTGTCGGCTGGTTTTGAACCTCAGCCATGGCTGGAAGATCCTTTGTACTCCCCCTCCTGTGCATCACAACCAGTCAGGGCTGTGGCTCGAGGATTCAGGTCGAGGGAAGACCATTCTTTCTCCGGAGGCATTTAATTGGTTGGTCTGTATTAGACCTTCCCATCTGCTGTATAGGAGCGAAGACCATTGCTTCTTCGAGCCCTACCTGCCTAGTCGGTTCGCCAGGCAGTTCGGGTACGACCAGTTGCATGTGGGCAACGCCGTCACCAGCTTCAGGTCCAGGGGTGGACTCATTGATGGAGCTAGAGGGTGGCGATATTTTATCATGGGTTGTACGGGGGCAATTTTTATCGTGCCGGTCGTTACAACCTCCACGGAGCTGCGCATCCTTCACTCCTACGCCCAGTTTTATGTGGCGGTTAACACTTTCCACCATGATTTTGACAGGCGTGGGAGCTTCAGGGTGCCTTCTGCCAAGCCTGGGGGAAGGGTCGAAGTCCCCTCGGTTTCTTCTGACAAGGGGAAGGAATCTGGTACTCCGGATGAGCCTCTGGTGTCGTTGCCGAGGTGTGTAGTGCCTCCGCCGGCGAGGGCCCTGGTAGTCTCTTTCGGGAAGCGACGGGCTTCTGCTCCGAAGGAAGCTTCCCTTCGTAAGAGGAGGAAGGAGACGGTTGCTCGTCCTCTCCGTATTCCTGGTGTTGAGGTTCCCGGGAATGAGCCTGCATCTCCCTGTATCAGGGATGATTCTTTGGCCGGAGGTTCCTCGCCTTTCAGAGGGGGACCTTCTACAGTTCTGGCTGGCGGCGCCGGAGAGTCCTTGCTAGAGGCTGCTGTTGCTGCGGCTGCTCCAAGCAGCGGAGCGGGATTGCCTGCGTGGCTCCAACAGATGGAAGAATCTTCCCTGAGGTCAGTAGCGGGCGGAGTTACTCCTGCGTTAGCGAGCGCGCCTAGCGAGACTCCGGCTGATGAACCTCGACCGCGTCTCGGGGAAGGCTTGACCGAACTCTTGGCGATGTCGGTCGGCCCACCTCCTTCTCCAGGTATGACAGTTCGTATCGCGTCATTAAGGCGTGGCTTAGCTACATCTGGTGCAGATGCGTCGTATATGTCGTTGGTTCCGGGTAAATATCATTTCGATGTCTCCTCCTAGGAGGATTACCACTGTGTTTGACATTTTGCTTTCTTGTCCTTTTTTCAGGGGATGACGTCCACGGGGAGCATGGCGTTGAAGTGCCTTCCGGCTTTGTTCTGGCTCCTGGCGGTGACGTGGAGGCGCAGGATTTTGAGGCAGGAGTGTCTTCGGGGGCTAGCTCGCCCGGGGAGGTTTCGTCGTCTCAAGGGGAGGACGAACCTGTCATCGTGACCTCGCCTGTTACGAGTATGCCGATGACTTCGATTGTCGCCACCGTACCTTCTTCGGGCGTGCCACCTGTTGAGGCGGCGGTGGCTACCTCGTCAGCAATTGTGGCCGTTCCGGGCGCTCAGTCGGGTTTAGTCGCGTTGATCGAGCAGCATTCCAGCCTCGTCTACATTAGCTTAAAAACGATGATACCGATGGTGTTGGCGAAGAACCTTGACTTTGAGCTCCTGAAGAAGATTTCTCAGCTTTCGATCGAGGTTGTCAGGGGGCTTGGCAATCCTGGAGTGGCTGACGCTCTGGAGGCGGTGGTTAATGGTTTAGAGTAACCCATTAACGAATACTTGCAGCGGACTGAGGGCAGCATTAATGCTGATGTCCAGGCTCGGTACGACCTCATGTCTGAGCGGTTTGCTACAAAGCTTGAAAGCCTAGACAACTCTATCCAGACGCATAAGCTGGAGATGGATAGGAGAAGAGCTGTTGTGGAGGAAGCCCTTGCCGTTGAGATGCAGTATCGATCCGAGCATGAAGGGAATGCGACGAGGGTCTCCAAGCTGCGAGAAAAACTTGCTCGAGCAGAGGAGTGGGCTTCCCAGTCGTTGGCAGGTTTGGAGGTAGCGACTGGTCGACTGAGCGAAGCACGACGGGACCTGGATCGTGCGGAAGCTGCCCGTACGGGCTGTCTTCGGGCAAGGGCTAATCTGACACTTACGCATACTCCGGAGGCACGGCTGGAGCAGGCTCGCGCCGATGCTTTGGCCCTTAGGAATGAGAGGATAGCTGCACTGGAGCGGCAGATTCATGGCCTAATTACTCCGCCATCTTGATGTACCCCTTCCTATGTAATTCTGCCTTCTTGGGGAATGGATAACAGCGACTCTTTTCTGACTGTTGTGGACCCATCATTTCGGAATGTAAATGACAGGTTAGGTGAGAGTGATATCAGAGGTAGTATGGACGTGATAAACTCTCGATAAACTTCTTAGCGGGACATATCTATTCAGAGGTCATACGGACATGATAGAGTGTAACCCAACTAATTATGTTTTTTGGAAGTAGTTTTGTCAGAATCGAGGTCTTTGCTATTTTCCTTTTTGAGCAGGAGAGATTAGGCATAGTACCTTTTCAGGAATTTGCTGTTGATAGGAGCCATTAACAGATCTCCGTTGGGCTGGGCTATCCTGTAGGCGCCGTTTGAGAACGTTGTCTCGATCACATAAGGGCCCTCCCATTTGGGCTTGAATTTGCCTTTACTTCTGTGAGTTAGGATCATCGGCCTTCTCACGGCTAGAACTAGCTCGTCGACTTTGAACACTCTTTCCTTTACTTTATGATTAAAAGCTTTGGAAATGCGTGCTTGGTAGAGCGCGATGCGCTGCTGAGCTTGGAGGCATTTCTCGTCTAATCCTTCCAGCTCTTGGAGCCTCAACAGGTCATTCTTTTCTCGAGTCAGCTCACTAGTCACGGCTATTCGGAGCGACGGGATCTGGATTTCGATAGGAAGGACCGCCTCGCTTTCGTAGACTAGTAAAAAGGGGGTACAACCTGTTGGTGTCCGTACCGTTGTGCGGTATGCCCAGAGACATTCGCCCAGCTTCTCGTTCCAGTCTCTTTTGTTTGAAGAAACGAACTTCTTCAGGAGCTTGATAATGGTTTTGTTGAAGGCTTTCGCCAAACCATTAGCAGCTGGATAATATGTCGTAGAGGCAATGTTGTGTATCCGGTTATTATCGCAAAACTGATGAAACGCTTGGCTGATGAACTGAGGTCCATTGTCGTAGATTATCCTTCGGGGAATCCCAAAGCGATAAATGACATGGTGCTTGATGAAGCTGATTACGTCAGACGCCTTTACTTCAGCCAGAGGGATTGCTTCGGCCCATTTGGAAAAGTAATCTGTGATGGCCAGTATGAACCGGTGGCCTCTGGAGGAAGACGGGTGAATGGGCCCAACGATATCCATACCCCAGGCTTCGAAGGGCCAGAATGCAATCGTAGGATGTAGATATTCAGACGGTTGATGTATGAAGTATGCATGGACCTGGCAGGCCCTGCATCATTTTGTATAGCTGATCTCGTCTGTGATCATAGTGGGCCAGTAATAGCCCATTCTCCTGATGCGGTCCTGCAGCTTAGGACCGGGCTGATGCGCTCCGCATACGCCGTCGTGAGCTTCACGGATAATCTGTTGTGCCTCGGCGCCAGCGAGACATCTTAACAGCTGTCCGTCGTAGGTCCGGCGATACAGGTATTGTGAAGATGCATCAAAGTAGAAGCGTAACGATCGTCTCTTGACGGATACTGCTTCTTTGGGGTCCTCTGGCAAGATTCCATATGCCACGAAATCTATGAAGGGACTCGTCCAATCTCTTGTAGGAGGATCGACGTTTACATCGTAGCTGCGTTCTAGGTGACAGCTGTTCTTCACACAGAATAAATCTCTGTTAAGAAGGATTACCGAATCCTGCCTTCTTATAGGGGTGGCTAAGTCCGTAGCTAGGCTGGCCAGGGCATCAGCTTCCAGATTCTGAGATCGAGATACATGCTCTAGGAAGAACCTTTTGAACGTCATGGCTATCTCGACCGTTGCTTGGTGATAGGGGATGAGGTCTGGATTCCGGACTTCGTATATCCCCCTGACTTGGTTGACGATGAGCAGAGAATTGCCGAAAGCTTCCAGGGATTCCACCCCCAGCTCTTTAGCGACTTGGAGCCCGATTAGCAGGGCGTTGTATTCTGCCACATTGTTGGAGCAGGGCTCGTTAAGAGAATATGCTCGGTAGATGACGAGCTGATCTGGAGTAACTAGGACGACTCCTACTCCTGAAACGACGTTTCCCTTAGGACCGACTCTGGAGGCGCCATCGAAGAATAGTTGCCATACGTCACTTTCCCTTGCAAAATTATATTCCGCAACTTCATCGGGGATGTCTTCGTATAGTCTGGAGGTCTCCGGGATTGGATGAGCTGCTAGGAAGTCGGCCAGTGCTTGGCCTTTGATGGACTTCTGTGGGACGTAGACCATGTCATATAGCGTCAGTAGCATTGCCCAAGTTGCGAGTCGGGAGTTAAGGGCACTTGGCTTGCTCATCAGCACCCGGAGAGGGTTGATCCTGAATAGTCTGGCCGGCGACGTAGTGTCGCGTCTTCTGGACAGCGAACATGAGAGCCAAGCATTCCTTCTCCACTGGGTTGTACCGGTGTTCGGCCCCGACCATCATCCTGCTGAGGTAGTAGATGGCCTGTTCATGACCCGCATCGTTCTTTTGTGCAAGGAGAGCTCCTAGCGAATGATCCATTGCCCGAACGTACAGCAAGAAGGGTTTTCCCATGACGGGAGGCACCAGAACTGGTGGACTGGTTAGGTAGCGCTTGATATCCCCAAACGCTTGCTGGCAGGTTTTGTCCCATATGAAGGACACACCTTTCTTCATGAGGTGAGAGAAGGGCTGACATCTCCCCGAGAGGTTGGATATGAATCACCGGATGTAAGCCAGACGTCCTTGGAACCCCCTGAGTTCCCTCAGATTACGGGGTGGTCGCATTGCTGTGATCGCCTGGACTTTGTCAGGGTCTACTTCGATGCCTCTGGCGGTAATGACAAATCCCAGGAATTTGCCACTGGATACCCCCAGAAAGGACTTTGTAGGGTTCATCTTGAGTTGATGCTGGCGCATTAACTCGAATACCGCCCTCAGGTCTCGAACGTGATCACCTTTGAAGCGGCTTTTGACAGCTATGTCGTCCACGTAACATTCCACTGTCTTGCGTAACTGCTCACGGAATATGTTACTCATAGCTCGTTGGTATGTAGCCCCGGCGTTCTGTAATCCGAAGGGCATGACCGTATAGCAATATACCCCCAGTGGTGTCCGGAAGGCAGTGTGCTTTTCGTCTTCCGAATGCATCTTGATCTGATTGTATCCCGAGAACCCGTCCATAAAAGACATACGCTCGAAGCCGCAGGTGTTGTCGATCATGATGTCCGTGATGGGAAGGGGGAATTCATCTTTGGGGCAGGCCACATTCAGATCTCGGTAGTCGATGCAGATACGTACCTTCCCATTTTTCTTCATGACTGGGACAACGTTGGCGACCCAGTCGGGATTTTGTTCTTCTCGGATGAAACCGCAGGTTATCAACTTCTTGACTTCGTCCTCGATGGCGTCCATCATATCCGGGCAAAACCGACATTGGTGTTGTTTCACTGGCTTCGAATCGGTCGAAATATTGAGCTTATGAGTAGCTACCCTCGGGTCTAGGCCTGGCATGTCCTCATAATCCCATGCAAAGACGTCAACATATTCCTTTATCAGCTGTATGATCTCTTCCTTTTCGACTGGGGGAAGATTGTTACTGACAAATATTGGCTTTGGTGAGAGCTCACCCCCAACATTGACTTGGATAACTTCGTCCTTGGTGGGAGGTTCTCTCTGCTCGAAGCAGAATTCCCACTGTGTATCCATTTGTTGAGCCCAGGGGTCATTCTCGAACGTCTCCGTATCCTGTTCCTCGATTTCTGAGGGGCTTTTCATCACCATATTCACTGATAGTGTTAGTTTGAGAACATCAGGTGAGTCAGAGGACGACGAGCTGCTCTGGGAAGGCGAAAAGGGGTCCTCATCTGGCTTGGAAGTTGCGAGGGAGGTGGCATACCCCAACCCGAGACGAGTCTGTCGATAGCGGGGGTCGCCGTGCGACGGCGTCCGTCTGCCTCTTCTGTAGTTGAGGCCTGGCTTCCGCTTCAAGTCGTAGCCCATGTTTTGCATGATCCTTTGCGCTTGCGGGCTGTATTGGCGAACCTGCACTTTCCCGGTATCGTCATCGAAAGGATCTTTCTGGACAGTCGATTGATTCCGTATGCGACCAAAGATTATTGGATGCTGACTGCTGCAGGTAGGCGGGACAATGAAGATAGAATCCTCATGTGGCCCATATATTGTGACGACATCGGATGGTGATGTTACTTCCCAGACATACGGACGGTAGGAGTTTATAGCTTCTAAGAACTTTTGAGCCATTGGTTCTACCTCGTCATGTGGAGTGGGTTCATATTTCGGAATCTGAGTACCGACGTACCAGAAAAGAGGATATTTATTATCATCTGGAACTCCGTTCCTGGTGGCATTTACATCAGTCGGCCGCTGGTTGCGCTGAAGGTTGATGACTATAGATGGAGGCTTCCGGTTCAAAGTGATCACTAGAGGATCACCCCCTTCTTCCGACTTGGTCTTTCTCAGGTGGACAGCCGTAGGTTCTATGGCTTTTGGATGAGCGGTTCGTCCTTTCACTTTGATTGACAGTGGTAGTATGGCAGAGGGCTCTTCGGGCTCCCGGTGGGATTCCTTCTTCGCCACTCCTGGCACTTCTTTCGTGTGGTCATGGGAATACAATATGGCATCGGAATAGTAGGATTCTACTCCTTTAAACGGGTTTAGGTCAGCCACCTCCGTTTGTACGGTTCCTTGTGTGTCTATATATTTAAGGCATTGATGTAGGGTTGAAGGAACGATGTTGTGGTCGTGGATCCATGGTCTTCCCAGTAAAATATTGTAGGATACCTCTGAATCGATGACGTAACATGTGGCCACTGATCTAAGGTTGCCGATCTGGACTCTCAAGCGAATCTTCCCTAATGGTTTACTCCTTCCGGCGTTGAAACCCACGATTGTAGTGGTAGTGTAAGCCAGCTCGCTGGTAGGAATTCTCAGTGGCCCGAGCAGACTGCGAGGGATGATGCTGATCGACGATCCCGAATCTATGTGAATCCGGTCGACCTCCATGGAACCGACGTACCCGGTGTAATAGAGGGGCCTGTCATGTCTATTATATTTTAATAGCATGTCGTCTTGAGTGAAAGTGATATTCGGGACCACCTCCATCACGCTGTGGCATTGAGGACATGCCACTGGTTCCTCGTCGGGGTACTTGAGCTGGGTCAAGTATACTTCCGCCTGCATTAGTGCTTCACTCAGGGCTAGACGAGCGTCGGGGGAGAGCCTGAGTAGCTCGAAGATGGACAACCTGGCTGGCGTATTGGCCAGTTAGGCCAGGATGTCAAATTTGTACGGCTTCTCTAAACCTTTGCTCGGAATATTTTTCACAGGTTTGTCAAAGCGTACTTCTTTCTGTTTTGCCTTTTCCGCCGGAGTAGGTTTCGCAGAGCTGATGCTTGGCACGACGGGATCTTGCTCTGACGGTTTGGTAGCTGGAGCGTCAGCCGGCGTACCTTTCTGATTTGCTCCGTCGTTGTCGAGGTAGGCCCTCCCTGAACGGGTTGCGACAAGTACCTCATCTCCGTCTGATGTAGAAGAAGTTGTGACCATGTAGCATGATCTGTATTTGGGATTCTTCTTGGGGGTAGCCCTGTTTGCCTTGGTCTTTTCCTCGAGATTCGATACCAAATCTTGGTGAACCCACATAATCTCGCCCCGCCGAATAGTTAGGGGCACCAGGTTGTGACCTTGATCCCTAGCAGGGGGAAGGTTAACGAGGTTCATCGTTGCCCGGGAGATAGGTGTAACACCATCAGGGACCTTTTGGGGAGGCAAATTGCCAAACTGCAGAGAGATCATGTTGGCCGTGACCGTTTTCTCGGTGTTGTGCAGAGTGATGGCCTTAGCATCGATCAACCCCTGGATCTTCCTTTTTAGTACATAGCACGCCTTTGTCGGGTAGTGTACGTATCTGTGGAAGATGCAATATTTTGGGTCGTCAGTATTGTCGACCTCCTGGGGCCGCCTTAGTTCTGGGAGGGTGATCTTGCCACTTTTGACGAGACATTCGAAGATACTTGGGACATCGTGTCGTCGAAAGAGTAGACTTCGACGGGCCTTGGAGCCCCCGGTTTTGCTTGGGCGGTCGCCGCAATCTTTGGCCTGGCCGTGTTGATTGCTAGTGCTTCCTTCCCTTTGGGACCACGATGATGGTCGCTGCCAGGGGATGACCTCTTGCTTCTGTCAGAGGCGGAGATCATGATGCCATTGTCGTGCGTCTTGCGACTGTTGTCTTCGGCTGCTACCGCCGAGAGGATGAACGAGGGCCAATCATGGAACTGATATGGTCCTGTGAACACCAAGACCACGGGAAGGAGGTTCTTCCTGCAAATGTCCACCAATGCTGAGTCTGGAACTCCTGGAGGCATTTGTAAGGTGGCCTGACGAAAGCGTTCGATGAAGATGCGAACGTCTTCCTTTTCCTTCTGCTTGACTTCGATGAGAGAGGACATAGACATGTCCATCCCTCCCTCGTAAAATCGTGTGAAGAATAGAGCTTTGAAATCCTCGAAGGAAGTAATGCAGTTGTCCGCCAAGCTACGGTACCACTGATAGGCTACTCCTGAGAGGCAGCCTTTGAACACCCGAGTGAGGAGGGCATCGTTCCCTTGTAGCAGCACCGTCAGCATACTGAAATAGTTCATGTATTGGCTTGGTGATATTTTTCCCTCGAACAGAGCCATCGCCTAAGGTTTATATTTTGGAGGGAAAGGGACCTCTTCCCAAGTAGCTGGGTACGGCTGGTTGATTTCCAGTTTCTTGAGCTGATCTTTGTGCTTCAAGGCATCGAACTGGGCTTTCAACTCCCGGACCGCCTGCATCGGATTTTCCGTTGGAAGCAGAGGAACTGCTGACTCTTGATCTAGAGCAGGTTCTTGGCTTGGGCTGGATGGTGGCAAGTCCACCCCCACATGTATCTGAGTTGGCGGAACCGATGCTTGAGCCATGGCGGTTGCGTGCTGAGTTAGCATCATCTGGTGTATATTCTCCATTACGGATTGTATTTGTTTCAGCGACGTCTCCAGGTCAGTGATGCATTGTTCTGCATCTCCTGATGGCGACGCTCCCTCGCGTTCGTCTTCGATTGCGTAAGCTCCCATTTCTCTGGGCGTCGTCGAAGGGTAAGTATAGGTCGCTGCAGAAGTCGACTCTATACTCTCGGCATCTGATCTGGGAGATTGGCGACCCCCAGTGTCGGAATCAGACGAGTACGGAGCTGGTTGCTGTGGCCTTGCACGGGTATTTTGGAATACCCCAGCTTCAGCGTTCCTGAGGAGGTCTTCGAATTTTCTCTGGCTCGGAGGTCCAGAAGGAAGACGCTTTGAGCTCGACCCTCTTCTAGGTATGCGTGAAGCCATGTTCACGGACGCATACGCGTGCTCCTCTTCTGGGAAAGATTGAGAGTAGTTCAATCGGTCGAAGACCAATCGTTTTGCTTTAGAACAGTAGCAGTCAATCACAATCTTATGACTATTACAACATTGTTCCCTAGGGGGCATAATAGACATGTTGGAAGATCCCCTCTCCTTACGCTTCTGGACTAGGCATTCACGTAGGTCAGGAGTAGCAATTTGAGCTTGTTTTGGGCCGTGGGACTTACCCAGGCGTGATTTGGAGATTCGCTCAGACAGGCGTAAAGTTGAAGAGTTGTTCAGTCGACCGTTGTCTTCCCGCGTAATCCTGAGGATAGGCAGATTGCTTCTTCGCTGGTGTAACGGCCGAGGAGTTGAGTACTCGCCTGCTTGCTTCCTCTTGTGGAGATCACGACGCTCATCTGGTTCACCGTAGAGGTCAGATGTCGTCCTACGCCTGGAGCGTGATCTGTACTTCTGATTTGGCGTTGAGGTACCATCAGAGGTTTTGTCTGTACCGCACGTAGCGGAAGACTGGTTTCTGCGCGTATAGCGCAGTAGATACTCCTGGGTTAGCGCTGAGGCTTTACCAGAAGTTTTGTCTGTACCGCGAGTAGCGGGAGACTGATTTTTACGCGTATAGCGCAGTGGATACTCCTGGGTTAGCGCTGAGGCTTTACCAGAAGTTTTGTCTGTACCGCGCGTAGCGGAAGACTGATTTCTACGCGTATAGCGCAGTGGATACTCCTGGGTTAGCGCTGAGGCTTTACCAGAAGTTTTGTCTGTACCGCGCGTAGCGGGAGACTGAATTTTATGTGCGGGGCACGGAGGGAGCGATGCTACCACCTCATTGGTCGGAGAGATCGGAGAGATTGGAGAGTCTACAGGAATGGCGGAGGATGTCTTGGGCATCCACACTTTGCGTAGCTTCCTATTGTCTTGGACGGAGAGAGAGTGAGAGCTACCCCCAATCCGAAGCATGTCTTTGTAGGTAGACTGGTCGAAATGAACGACCAGTGTCTTCTTCACGGTTCCTATAGATACCGCATCGTGTTGAGCAATTACTTCCTAGTCAGAAGAGAAAGACGTCCCCAGCAGAGTCGCCATCTTGTTTGTGGTATTAAACGAAAGAATGAAAGTGTATTTCAATGACAGGGTTTATACGAGACCCGTGCCCTTTGGTTTACAAACAAACTTGTACAATTCGATCCTATACGAGGATACGGGAGTACAATTTATTTAATCTGGGTATAAATTGCTATAGGTGTCTGATCTGTGGTCGATCACTTTAGCCCTTGGACTACACGATGTTGAAGAAGTGCCGTGGAAGACAGGATGCAGCTTCGGAGGTTGCGAAGGAGGGTGGATGCGCAATGCTGAAGGTCGTCGCTCCCTATTCCTTGCCTGAGCTCTGTATTCTTCTCTCTCTCCCTGTCTCTCCCTTTTGATCTCCGGTTCGGTGACCTTGTTCGATCCTTCTTTCAAAGTTTCGAGCTTTGATCTGATATTGGTATTCTTGGCCAAATTTTCCGACTTGGTTCGATCTTCCAAATTGTCGACCTTGTTCCCCATTGATAGGGGTCTCTATTTATAGAGTTTTGGTGACAGTGACCACTCCATCGGTGTAACAACCGAGTAGTGGAAAGTACAGCACCCTTTTACACAACGGTTAAAGTAACCAATGCCTACGTATAGATGATCTTTTGAATGAGCGTGTGACGTGGATCCAACTAAGGGGACACAACGCGTACAATTGCTACTAAGATCACGGCGTAAAAGCCACGTAGGTAGGTATCCATTGTGTAGAAGAGGTTGGCGTAGAAGCCAAATGTCTGTCACCTTAGCGTAGAAGCCAAATAGGCATAGAAGCCGAGTAGGCGTGGAAGCCGAGCAGGCATAGAAGCCGAACAGGCATAGAAGCCGAGTAGGCGTGGAAGCCGAGCAGGCATAGAAGCCGAACAGGCATAGAAGCCGAGTAGGAGTGGAAGCCGAGCAGGCATAGAAGCCGAACAGGCATAGAAGCCGAGCAGGCGTGGAAGCCGAACAGGCATAGAAGCCGAGGGGGCGCGGAAGCAGTAGGAGCACAGATCCTGAATGGGCGTAGAAGCCACTGCGTACCGTGCCAGGGTGTTGATGCGGACGTCTTTAGCCGGAATTACGGCTTTTGGAGATCAAATCTTTGGCAGAGATTTGCCATCATCCTGTGCATTAAATGCGGAGATGTGCCTTGAGGGGAAACTGTCACCGTTCTGTGTGTTTTGACGGAGGGACGTGCCTTGAGGGGACACTGTCACCGCTCTGTGTGCTTTGATGGAGGGACGTGCCTTGAGGGGACACTGTCACCGCTCTGTGTGCTTTGGCGGAGAGACGTGCCTCGAGGGGAAACTGTCACCGCTCTGTGCATTTTGACGGAGGGACGTACCTTGAGGGGACACTGTCACCGCTCTGTGCGCTTTGGCGGAGAGACGTGCCTCGAGGGGACACTGTCACCGCTCTGTGTGCTTTGGCGGAGAGACGTGCCTCGAGCCCTGTACGAAGCGCAGCTTTTGACGTGGCAGGCGGTTTGTCTTCTGCGGAGCGTAAAATAGCCCATGTTTGCCTGTGTAAAATAAGGCAGCGTGTTCTCTTTGCATGCGAAAGAGCGGTTTATGCCGGGGTTTTTTTAGTAAGCGCCGGTTTGGTGATATTTTAACCAAATCCTCTGCATTAAATGCTGAGATCCGCCATCATACTATGGAGCGCGTTCCGAGGGGTCTGCCCCCGTTCCCAGCCATCGTTTGGGTAGCTGTGCAGCACTTTTTGTTAGGAGTCAGAGGTCAGGTTTACTGCGTGACTGGACAGTTTCTTTTTGGGAATACGAAGCGTTCCTCGTACGCTTTAACGCTGCTTTGAGAGCGGCTGGGTTTTACGCCATGGAGGTGATGAAGAACCCTGTTTTACGCTGGATGGCTCTGAAGGTCTCTGCCTACGATGCTCTGTATCAAGATGCTGCATAGATCTTCCAAGCATTTTTTTCATGCTTCTACAATGATTGTACTTGCAAGTTGGCTAGTGTCCCATCTACTCCGGGTAATATCACTTCAATGCCAAGCACTTGCAAGTCCTCTAATATTTCCCTCTGTGTTGTTAAGAAATAAGCTGCTGATTTTCGGTTTAACGCGTCTACTACAACGTTAGCCTTGCCCGGGTGATAATATAGCTCTATCTCAAAGTCTTTCATCAACTCAAGCCATCGACGTTGTCTCATATTTAACTCCTTCTGCATGAAAACGTACTTGAGACTTTTGTGGTCAGTATAGATCTTCACTCATTTTCCATATAAGTAATGTCTCTATAGCTTCAGGGCAAATACAATGGCTGCAAGTTCCAAGTCATGAGGTGGATAATTCTTCTCATGCACTCATAACTGTCTAGATGTATATGCAATCATCTTGCCATGCTGCATTAATACGCATCCTAAGCCCTTTCCTGATGTGTCACTGTAGATCACATAACCTCCTGATCCTGATAGAATAGTCAATACTGGTGCTGTAGTCAGTCGCTTCTTCAACTCCTCAAAAGTGGCTTGACACTCGTCGGTCCATATAAATTCTTGATCCTTGCAAGTCAAACAAGTCATAGGTGCTGCTATCCTTGAGAAGTTCTCCATGAACCGTCGGTAATATCCCGCAAGTCCAAGAAAACTTCTCACCTCTGATGCTGATTTAGGAACAGGCCATGTCTCGACTGCCGAGATCTTCTCTGGATCAACAGAAATACCATCCCCCGTAATGACATGCCCAAGAAATGAAACTCTATCCAAGAAGAACTCATATTTACTGAGCTTCGCATAT
Source organism: Iris macrosiphon (assembly GCA_036927795.1). Lineage (NCBI taxonomy): Eukaryota > Viridiplantae > Streptophyta > Magnoliopsida > Asparagales > Iridaceae > Iris > Iris macrosiphon. The sequence goes on along the minus strand of JAYESA010000001.1, from coordinate 78,551,968 downwards.
AACTGCTCTCTCCTCAATGTCTCTAGAATAATTCGCAGGTGCTTCTCGTGCCCCTCGTGGTTCTTCAAATAGACAAGTATGTCATCTATGAAGACAACCACGAACTGGTCCAAATACTGGTGGAAGACTCGATTCATTAAGTCCATAAAGATAGCTGGAGCATTGGTCAATCCAAATGGCATGACCAGAAATTCGTAGTGCCTATATCTTGTTCTGAATGCAGTCTTCGGGATGTCCTGCTTTCGTACCTTCACCTGGTGATATCCCGATCTCAAATCTATCTTCGAGAACACCTTGGCTACACTAAGCTGATCAAATAAGTCATTAATGCATAGCAAGGGGTATTTATTCTTCACAGTCACTGCATTTAAGGCTCTGTAGTCAATACACATACGTACTGACCCATCCTTTTTTGGTACAAATAATACTGGTGCTCCCCAGGGTGATGCACTCGGTCGGATGAAACCTTTCTCCTCTAGCTCTTTCAACTGTGCTTTCAGCTCATCCATCTCCTTCTTCGCTAATCTGCAAACATGCGACGCTATGGGTGCTGCTCCTGGTGCTAATTCAATTGAAAACTCTACGTCTCTGTCTGGGGGTAGTCCTGGCAATTTCTCTGGAAAAACGTCTTGAAATTCTAAAATAATGGGGTAATAGATAACATCGTCCATTATAAGCTACATACCATCAAGGATTTCTGTAGATCCTCGTGCAAATTTAAGTTCAGGCTGGCCTGGTACCTTAAAAAGAATGCTTCCTCCAAAGCAATCGAAAAAAGCATGGTACTTGCTTAGCCAGTCCATTCCAAGCACAATATCAAAAGTTGGCATAGGAAGGACTAAGAGTCGGGCATTCATCTCTCTTCCATATATCACTATAGGACATGATCTACAAATTTGACTAACAGGTACAACTCCTCCTCCGGAGAGAAATATAACACAACTAGGTAAAGGTGTAGTGGCAATATTGTGTTTGGCAATAAATCTAGATGATATGAATGAGTGGGTGGCTCCCGTATCAAACACTGTCATAGCAAGAAAAGTAAAAGCAAGAGTAATACCTGCTGTGACATCAACCTCCTGATTTATGTCATCCACTTTCAATGCAAAAGCTTGCCCATTCCTCTATGGCTATCCATGACTGGCCCTCATGTACTGATCCTCCTGGGTAGGTAGCGGTGGTCCTCGCTGAAATCCTCCTACTGCTGGGGGTCGAGGTGCTCCTGGTCTAGCCATCTGTTGAGCTGGCTTCGGTACTGGAAGCGCTAGTCTCTAAATTGGCGGTGGAAGTGTCAATGCCTGTTGCATGGGACAGTCTCTCACCAGGTGCTGTCAGGAGCCACATCTTATACACTGTCCAAAGTGAGTCCGACAATCTCTTAAAATATGTCCGTGTTTCCCATAATAATTGCAGTAGGACTTCTCCGGATTCTGGTACGGTCCTACTCTGTGTTGGTACTGCTATTGCTGAGCTAAAGGACGTATGATAGGTCCTCCTTGTTATGTCCTTGCCGGTCCCTGCTGTATCCTTGCTGGTCCTTGTTGTATCCTCAGCTGACCTTCTTTTCCTATACTGATGGTCTCTTATAATCTGGCTTCTGTCAATAACTCGGCATAGGAGATCCAAGACTGTGAGCTAGTGTAGTGTTGGAGCTCCTGAGTCAGTCCGTGGTAAAACCTCTTAGCCTTGGCCAAGTCATTCGGTATTAGGGCAGCGCCATATTTACTGAGGGGACTAAACTCGGCATCATACTCGTCAACTATTCTGTTCCCCTGCTCCATGTAAAGAAACTGATCATATAATGCATCTCTGACGGTGTTCGGAAAGTACTTTCTTTCAAAGCACTTCAAGAATTGCTCCCAAGTCTGGTATGTACCCAACTGGCACTCTATTGATTCCCACCAGTAATGGGTGTTACCATCTAGAAGCGTCCTTATACCTTTCATCCATAGGTCTGTAGGTAACTGCGATGCTTCCCATAGCTTCTGAGTGTGGGTGATCCAATTGGTAGTCTCCTCCGGGCTCTCAGTGACTTTGTACGGCTTCGAACCCATCTGAATAAAGACCTTGATTGAACCAACTCTAGCTCGAGGTACTGGAACTAGTGCTTGAGCTGGTACAGTAGCCTGCACAGCCATCCTCTCAAGTGCTGCCAGAAATTTTTGCCTCTACTCGGCTGCCTGCTGCCATTCCTGCATCATCATCTGAAAGAATTGGAAAAGCTATGTCTGGCCATCTTGTAGTGCTGATGAAGCTGGAAGGTTTCGATTAGGTGAAGCAGGAAGATCAGATGGAATTGGATTATAAGTCTGTCCATCTGGTCCCGGAAGTCTAGGAATCGTTGAGGTCTTTCCTTGAGTCTGACCATTGACTCCTGAAGGTGTGTCGCCATCGGCGACAGTACATCCATTTTGCATATCCATCTCTCTGCAGGTGATGCACGAAACGATTAGAAGAAGTACAGGAATCAAACAGGATACAAGCATTTAAATAGGATAGTTGAACGAAAGGATAAGTTTTAGTCAAGCGTAGATGAGATCCTTATACTCTATTCCTATACGCAGGCTTGTTCGGAACAGTTACGTAACCGAGACAATATATTCTTGACCTGCATGGGCCACTATAAAAATATGTCATGCCCAGTCCCAAAATACGTAGGACTAGGAATACGTAACATGCCAGCCGTATATATACGAACTCCAATATATGGAAACTATATACATACGTACGCTGTACTTGAATATCCAATCCACCAGTGGTAATATACTATCTCAACAAGTCACACGCAATCTATATCCCATCCACAACACAAATAAATAGATAAATGGAAATAAATAACTGAATATCAAGGAAGAGTATCAAAGTATGATAGTCGGATAGAAACAAATCCACTGCAAATCGACTATACTAAAACTACTAAAGAGAGAAGAGAATCAACTCTAATATAAGAATAAATATCTCTAAAAGAATAGCAACATGATCTCTAATAGCTGCAATAAATCACAGATAATCCGAAGGTAAGACCTCCTCAGTCTGATAAGTAACGTCAGGTCCAGGTCCATACTCCTGCTCGTCTATATCTAGAAAGGGACCAGGTCCTCAGAGGGACGTAATAAGATACATAAAACATTCCAATAAGTACTGAAAAGTAAACAGCCAATGGGGTCGCCTAACCGTCTAAGTGAATGCAGTTTGAGAATAACTTTCCAACAAGTAGGCTATTTGGCTAAAAATAGGATTGGCATGGTTCTCATGGAGATCCAAGGGCCGACAAAGTATGTCGTCTTTTGAATGGCAGAGGCCGCCTGATAATATATAATATATAGTGGTCATCATGATCGCGCATCTCCGGCGGAGCATACGGGTTACAAAGGAAAAAGTGCAAAGGAGCCCAAATGCCTTACTTGTTGTCCTCCCTACCACATGCTCTAAGCATGTCACGTCCATGATACGATAAAATCTCTAAATAACTTCCAGGTCTACTAGTATGCAAAGTTTCTATCGACAGTTATCCCTATCCATCGCACGACCTATACGTACCAGTGGCCAGCCGAGTACGCAAGTTTGTGTCCTACATATGACTCACACTCGTGTAAGAATAGTGTCATGGCCAATGAAACATAAGATGCCTCATGATAATGGGGTGGTCTCATAAAGTAGGTCCAATGCATATACATAAATAAAAAAACAGAACACGACGACAACATCGTTGCACCCAAGTTTTCTTGAACGCGCAATTTATATAACAGTTAAAATATATGAATTGAAACAAGCAGAAATAAGACATGCATGCTGTCACATCCCAGTCCCAAAAATAAGTAGGACTAGGATACGTAAGCATGCCAGCCGCATGGATATGGCAACTCCAATATATGGAAACCAAATCCATACGTACGCTGTAATATGAATATAAAATCCACAAGTGGTATAAAATATAATACAAGTCACAGGGTAAAATCTAAATCTCATCCACCAAAATCATATAGAAATAAATGACCAGTATCTATGAAACTAGATCTCAATAAGGAGTATCTAAGGATGATAGTTGGATGGAGACAAATCCACTACCAACTCGAATGGAGAGGTAAATACAATATAAGTACAACACCACAACACAATATAAGAATACCAGCTATCCATCACAGCTCGAAGAGAAGACATCCTCGGATCACATATAACCATCCAAATCTGCACTCCTGCAAATACTCAAGAAAAGATACACCTGGCAGCGGACCAGGTCCTCAGAGGGACGTAACAAGATACAGAAAATACGAGCCAATTTGAATACAGTAAACATGCATCATATTTGAAAATAGATAAGTACGCTGTACAGGACAATCTATATGAATGCAAATGAGGACAACTTTTCAACGTATGGGCAAGGGTAGGCTACTCGATCTACTCCTCACAACCTCACGCTCGTCAGTGGACATCATCAGCCGACATACCTCTGGGGTAGCGACCATCGGACTCCATCAATCGACATACCTTTGGGGTAGCGACCATCGGACACGACTACCATAGTGCGTGCTAGTTACTATGGTTTACCAGAGTGGTTAAAAGCCCATACGCCTAATGATTGTCCTCTATGATACTAAGTGCCATGTTTGTGTCAACATATCTAATACATAGTAATGACTGAAAGAAAACTACACATGCAAGAAATATACAAAATGTAATAAATAAACAGAAATATAAATAGCATGCAAAGTACTGTAAATAATTTGGCAAGGTATCTTGCCTGGGGTCCTGCTGCTGGTATGAATCAGAGTCCAAGTCACAGTCCAAATAGCCTATGTATTACAAATTTATCATGTCAAAAGATAATTTATTTTAATTTATTTAATTCTAGAATAATTACTCTAAAATCCTATTTTTAATCTTATTATTCTGATTTTTATGTTAATTCCTAAATTTTGTCCAAAGAAACTGAATTTTATCAACTCGAGACTCATGGCACGCAAATCGAGGCGATCTGTTGACCAAAAGTCAACCGACACAAACTCAACTTTCATGCATGATTTCCTGTAGATTTCAGCGTAAAAAATATGCTGGAATTTACGGCTCATCCGAATTCAAATTCGTTTGGGAATTATGGCACATACAAATTTTGTATTCTGCACCGATGGTTAAATTCTAACCTAAAAGTTCTACAGAATTAACAGTATATAAATACTTCGAAATAAATTCTAGAAAAAATATAGGTCGATTATCTCGACATTATCTTTCCGAAACTTTAAACGGTTCATGATTCTGATTTCTGGTTCTCCCGGAATCGCGAATACATCGAAACACGTCTATTTTTGGATATGCTGTGCTCTACGAATTTTTCAGAATTTAATACTAATAATTTAGAAAAAAATTTATATAATCAGAAATCTAACCTCATTATCGTTATAACAAAAATATTGGAGTATGTTTGGAGTCCGAAGCTAGGAGATATTATCTTTTTAATTCGTCATAACTAGTAGAAAATGAGGCTGAATTTATGACGAATTTTGACTATTTTTGGACGAAAAAGAGAGGAATTTGGAGAAGAAAAATATGAAGGATGAGGTATTTATAATGGTGGATACTACTTAACTAAATACAAATAGGATTGGTTAATTTGGATAGGATTATGATGAATTTAAATAAGGATATGATATATATTAAGTTGCTTTCCTAGTAGGTTCAGGATTTGAATTAATTTAAAGTAGAGTTTGAATCTATCTCAATAATTTATAATCTTGAATATAATTAAATATAATACAAATAATTTATAAAATCTTATTAATATCTATTAACACTAAATTAGCATCTATCTAATATTAAGACTATATATATCCAAATAAATCCTAATTAATTTCAAAAATCTAAAATAACCTAAAAATGATTCTAAATAAATATTTATATAAGTAAATATATCGAGAAATTCATTTGCTAATTAAATAACAGAATACTCTAAAGAAATTCAATATCTATAATAATATAAAATATACACAAAATATCTATTTTGGGTGAGGGGGGTTTACACATGCAATATATGGAATGTAAATAACAGTACAATGACAAGGTATACTTGCCTGACAAGAAATCTGTACAGTGTAAGCGTCCAAATGTCAAGGACACGGGATCAGAAACCAATGGCTCTGAACTAACGTCTCCGGATGCTGAAATAGACATCACCAACGTTTCCGAAATCAGCGAGATAGCTAGAAATCACTACCCTTTCGTCCAATTTGGACACAGGGGCAAAACGATAATTTTGGGTCAAAGTATTGTCCACATGTGGCCCACTTTGCACCGAAAAGTGTGCCAAGGGTAACAGTCTCTAAATGGGACAAATTATAGGTCAAATAAACTCTAAAAGTTAGTACAAACTCAACGGTATATCCAAATATGGATTCTGGTGAGTCCGAACATAATTTTGCCCAAAAAGTCAATCGTTGGGCCTGCCAATAGGCGGCTTGGTCAACTATCTCAGAATTACGTAAAAATTGGGTCACAGGACCAGCGTGATACCACGAGTCCAGTGGTACAAGTTTTGTCGCATTCTGACGAGCATGCAATAAATGGCACGGGATTTTACAAAAGTCATGACACGGGAGATTTTCTACAGATATGGGCTAATTCCGAAGAGCACACGCGTCCAAATCAATTTCAGAGAAAGACACACGCCTGGGTATACTATGCGCACCTTCTGGTACACCTGGTACACAACGGGGCAGTCCTGTTTGGCGGGGCGCACTCCGTATCCCATTTTCTGAAATGTTGTAAAAAGCAGGTTTTCAGGGTTTTCTATCTAATTTAATTTAATATACAACAGCTAATAAATTATTATATTTGACAGAAAATAAACTAGGTTAGGTGGTCTTCGCATATCAAAAAGAAAAAATAAATTTGAATCTCTGTGGTGGGAGATACGAGTCCGTGAACATAGGTAGTTACCGCAGTTTTCTGTGATTCCAAAAGTTATTATTTTTTGCCAACTTGGTCGCTATTTTTGCCTAGGTTTACGCGTTGTTCGAGGTTAACTAACACACAGATATGGAAGGGGGTTAGGTCATGAACGTACCGGTGAAGACGGAGTCGAGTCGGGGTTGGAGGTGGTCAGGGTGGATGGTAGAGTAGATTTTAGGGTTAGGGTTTAATCTAGTGGTATATATATATATACATATGTATATTGGACGTCGGGGGGGGGGGGGGTTCGCTAGTACGCGCGGGTTGGAGAATATGGCAGCTGCTGCTGCTGATGTTTCGTTATTAACGTGGGTAGGGTCCTTATGGGTTGCGGGTTAGGGTCCATTAAGGTTTGGGTTTAGATTCACTTAGAATTCTTTTTTTTCCTTTTCTTTCTTTCTTTTGAAATGCTTTTCTTTCTAATAAACTATATATATATATATATATATATATATATATATATATATATGTACATAGAAAATAAGCTATCAACTGTCCACAAGGTCTCCTACATGAAATAAATTACGAAAAAATTATAATTGCTCCAATAATCCCCTATTGCACAAACACCCTAAAATAAAAATCAAATAAATTCTTTTTTTACTAATGAGCTAATAAATACTATAATTCAATTAAATAATTAATTAAAAAGATTAATACGGTTTTTAGAATTAGGGGTTTTACACCCACTCACCCTAAAGACAGTGATACTTAGACATCGAAGGTAGAGAGTGAAGCATATACCTTCCTATCTATCTCTTTCTACTTAATGCTAGTGTACATGGCAGGAGACGAACATGGCATCGAATCCAGTAACCAAAAATACCTCGAGACACTCTAAGCAACGATGCAGGCTTTGAGTACTTCAATTCAGACTCTGACTCACACAATGCTAGAGCTGAGAGAAAGTATCGCCCTAGCACAGCCGCAAGCGCAAGGACGAATAAACGAGGAACCTGATGTGCCTTATCCGGCTCCTCAGGTTGCAAACATTCATACATCGCCTCTATCCTCTGCTCCCCTTTTGACAAACGATATCCAGGAGACTCTCAAGGACCTGCGTGCCCGCATCGACGCTTGAGACAACTAGGACATGCTCTAGAAGCTTGGGATCCGGCAACCCTATCTTGTTGAATGGGATAACGTGGTATACCCTCCCAAGTATAAGCTATTATCTCTGGCTTTATTTGATAGAAAGACCTTACCTCATTATTATATGAGATACTTCTATTCTACAATATGCCATTTACCTCTGGATGATACCTTACTCACCAACTTGTTCGTTGGGGCACTATCCTGCGTCGCCTTTGAGTTATTCTGTAGCCTCCCAGATAAATTTATCTTCTCCTTCGAGGACCTAAAGTGTCTGTTCCTCGCTCAATTTTATAAAGGAGGAATGGACATGAATATATCCTTCCTGATGGACATCAACAAAGGGGAAAGGGAACTCGCACGAAATTACATCAGGCATTTCCGGAAGGCAGCATTGAAACTACTTCCTAGCATTCCTGAATTTATGCTGATGGATACTTGTCGAAAGAATCTTCTACCAACAATAAGACTCTGGTCGACATCTGGCCCATTCAGTAATTGGACAAAATTTATCATAAGTGCCACTGCTACAGAGAAGAGCACAAAAGACACCCGTTTATCGGGATTCCATGCCCCCGACATTGAAGACAAGGGAAATAGTTCGTTCACAGTCGCCAATAATTGTGACAGTAAAGGAAAGCAGGCCCTGACGGTTAACTTATCAAAAAGACCAACCTAACCTGTTGCTAAGCCAGCAAATCCACCTATAGTACATAAGACTTATTCTTTTAATGACGATGATGTCATAGAGTTCTTCGAAGTATTGATGAAGGTCAATAAACTCAAGCTACCCGATATCAGGCACCCCGACGAGACAGACAAGGTCGATAATCCTAAGTACTGCCACTGCCATCTATATGTCCACCGCACCATACATGACTATTATATATTAAAAAGGCAGATACAACCACTGATGGACTCCAAAGCCCTTACTTTGGACTATGAAGACAAGACAGTCACTGCAAATATGGTGTGTCTCTAGTTCGACATTTTTCCGACAACTGAGGTTCAAGATGGTATCGTCCCTATTCCTAGGTCAACTATGGAGGTGGTCAACCTCCTTCCAACTCGAATAGAGGGGTTGATCCCCTTTGCTACTCCAAGAGGCAATGTCATATGGGTTCATCCAGACCTCGTCTCCGAAATGATGCATCAATTAGTGTTTTTTGTATCTAAATCTAAGAAGACCATGTCATGTCACACGGTTTCCCCATTAGCAGACGAGGCTCTCGCTGGTGTGACTAGGTTGGACCTAGCCTACCAACACGACTACAACACTCCCGAAGATGGTACCCCCAACTGTTCTATCTTCTTCCTCTGATCCGGGTTTATCCCAGCTTCCTGAAGTAGACAAGCAAAAGCAAAAGCAAAAGGAGACAAGATTGGATAAACCCCTATGAAAGGACACAACTCAAGGGATGGAGAAGCCTTACAACTTTGACATTTTGGCACAAATGACCAACACTCCCACGAAGTTGTCTCTCTTTGAGCTTCTACGTCTCTCTAAAGAGACTCGTCACTCTTTGAGTGAGGTATTTCAAAACACCGATTCTTATCTTGCCGAGTCAAGCCACCAGCCGAAGAAACTGCTGCATGTCCCCACTACAACAGTGTGATGGAGGCGATCCCTAATATCAAATTCTCTTAGAAGGATATGTTACAAAAGAAAAACAGACATGATCACCTTTTGTATTTTATGGGATATATCAGAGCCATTAAGGTGGATCAGATGCACATTGTCCCCGGTTTATCATCCCTTAGTATTATCCCATGGAGTCTGCTACTAACCTTGGGAATATCGATGCATCAGCTAAAAGACACCAACACCACCATTAGCAGCTTCAACGCTGGAAGAAGTTATCCTTTAGGCAAAATTCGTCTGAAATGTCAGATAGGTGATCTTCGCACAGAGGTGACCTGCTACATTATAGATATGGAGGTGTCTTAAAACATCCTGCTCGGATGCCCATGGATACATGAGTACATGATCGTCCCATCCATGCTCCACCAATGCTTAAATACGTTAATGTAGACTGCGTGGTCAAAATAGAATTTGTCGACATAGATCTTTTCAAAGGGGTCAAGGCGTATTACTCTGACTCGATCTTGTACAAGAAAATTCACCAAGATAAAAAAGATAATGACGTTGATGATGAGGGCGATATGACCACAACTTCTGGAGATCCTCTAAGAACCTGTCTCAAAGGACGACCTCCCCGTACATCTACCCCTAGTGGTTATGCTTCCCGAAAAAGTGCCCGAACCTTTGGTGGCAAGCTCCAAGGACAGAGGCATCTTCCAGACAAGAATTCCCTCGCCATGAAAACTCCCAGGCAGTCTGTTGTCAAGCTCTGCAGAAGGACTCAGGCACTGCCAACATTATAAATCGTCATCGAAGGAGATGAGTTTGAATAGTACGTCGTGACATCTACCGACGTACCATCCTTCGATGACTTAATCCCTTCAGAAGAGATACCGTATTTCCTCAAAAAATGCCTCTATTTGAATTTTCTGTTGTCGCGTATTGGAGTGTAGCATATTCTTTGAAACATGGTATAGGATTACACCTTTATAGCAAGTAGCTGCTGCGGATGCAGTCAAGCGGATCCGTCTCAGCCAAGACCCATGCTTCATCGTTCCAGCGAGAAAGAAATGGGACAAATCCATCATCTTCAAAAAAATTGAAGGTCGTAGGGATTTCGTTTATGAAGAGCCAGAACCAGAAAGCGATCGAATGCAACTTCACCATTATAGCATACAAACTTAGCATATCCTCCAGAAAATAGGGTACTACCTTAAAAGCAACTAAGGCCTGAATTATGAAAAAAGATGACGCTTACCACTGCTTCACTTCGCCCCCAAGGAAAATCCTGAAACATACTATCAACGAACCAGTCATGGTTTGGGGTATATCACTCTTTCCATAACTTCTGAAGACTCGGGATAGGAAGATAAAGTACAATCTTACTCGTCACAGTCTTCTTCTTGGGACTCTGACACTAGCATCAAGGATTTACTCAAACAAACATTGTCCGTCAACATGACGTCAGCAGACCTCGACAAGGACTCACTGACTACTGAAGACAATCATTGTCTATGCTTGCAAGAATTAGAAGCACTGGATAAAAATTGTCTTTTGGCTCAACAACGCATTAAGCTATACCAAGCATGACTTTCCGGCACCTTCAACAAAAAGGTTAAGGAAAGGACATTCAAGTGGACGACCTAGTCTTCGTATTACGAAGACCAATGGTCATGACCCATAAGAAGCCGAGAAAATTCTAACCCAAGTAGGAGGGACCCTTCGTGGTAGAGACGATCTATTCCAGTGGTACATATAGACTCGCCAAGCCCAACGGTCACTTGCCCATGATGGCCATCAACGACAAGTTCCTAAATAAGTACTATGCCTAATCAAGGCAAGGCAAATTTTTTTTCTTTTCTACCCCTAGTAGAGGAAAATGATAGGACAATGTCTACAATTAGCATCCTCCTTAGCATATTATCTCTATGTATCATCCATAGTAAGTAAAAAAATATGTTATCCGTACTTGGGAGTCCCGAGTACGCAATGGGTAACGGATCCTCAAAAAAACTTTTCTGAAGGCAAAAGGTTCACGTCCATATTATCTTTGAACTATGAGCCATTGTCCCCACAAAAAGAAGACAATCACGTTCATATTACCTCTGACTCATCCCTTTTAGTGTTATCCCTACAAAACAAAATCCATACAAAGTGAGGAATATTTTTGTGAACTACGATATATCCGAGAAAGCAGTCACGTCCATATCACCTCTGAACTACGATATATCCGAGAAAGCAGTCACGTCCATATTATCTCTGACTTGTTTTATTCTCTCTCTCCATAAAATACTTCGCCATGATCGTGCTGTAACTACCACTTTCCTGGAGAGGAATATTTTTATCTTTTCCCATTTAGTATTATTGTTAATAATTATATTTTATATTAATTATATTGATTATATTTTTATTTCATAATATTTGGTATTGTTACATATATTCATATATTTAATATAGTTGATGGTTAGTTGTTAGCCATTAGTTAGATTAGTTGTTAGTGAACCTAAATGAGCCCAACTAGACTTGTCATGACTCACTTAGTGCCACCAATTAGTTAGTCATGATTGACCACTTTTAATTAGAGAAGAATGATTAGTAAAACCTTCTTCTAGTTGGTGGAACCTTCTTTAATTAAACCCTTTTTAATATTAAACCTTCATGACTAATTAAGAGAGACAATTTGGACATAACATATGACCCTAACATAACCCTAATCCTATGAGTAGTGGTCGGCCCTTATACTACATATATGGTTTTATTTATTTCATTAGGAGCCTCTATTTAACCCTAATTAGCTCCTCTTTACTTTCCCCCAAATTGAGAAGAAGCCCCAACCCCTTTTATTCTCAAATCAATTTTCAACCCTCTCAAATTCTCATTCCAAGGAGACTTAGAGCTTGGAATAGCAAGGAGAAAGCATTGGAAGAAAGCTAGCTTAAGGAAGGTGTCCATTCATTGTATTTGTGTCCTCTGGGTGTATAAAATTGGGAATCCATCTTCCAATATGTAAAATTTCTATTTTCTTTGTCGTTCTAATTCCAAATGATGAATTTGACCATTAGAAATCTACCCATGACTAAGGGCTACCCATATGATGTAGAACTATGTTCTTGGGAGGCATATGGTGAAAGTTACATTGACTTTTATGGTCAAATTGGAGAAAATTCGAGTTTGGGCCATTAGGTGTTTGATGTAATGTGTCTTTAGTCATTTTAGTGTGTGATGCATGGTTTGCAAGGGTGTACGTGTCAATAATTTGATACGGGGAGTGCGTATCGCGATACATAGTCGTAGGAGGAGTATTTTCGTGAATTTTGGGTTTTGATAGGTTAATTCCCTTTATTTTATTATAATAGCTATATATATATATATATCTATTATTATTCATATATATATATATATATATATATATATATATATATATATATATATATATATATATATATTGTCATGACCTGCACCCACTTTTCGGATACAAGTACGTAGCCAAGCCCAGCCTACGCCGCAGCATCGTCGGTAGTACGTTGTCTTTGATAACAATGGTCCATCAATCCAAATAGATAATATTTAATCACAAATTCAAATCTATTGCTCATTCACAATATTTACATAGTTTTGCAAGATTCTTAATTTATAATTAAATCATAACTCGGGAACAAACCCGCTAAACATCAAATCAAAAGAAGTTGCTAAACTATCTAAAATCTAATATTGGCCTCCAAAAGCATCTCGATCTCCAACAAAATCTAATGAGCAAGATAGCAAGTCACCTAAAAATGTTTACCCAGTCAGGATGAAACGAGTACAACCCAATAGCAGTTCCAGTTAATTGACACGTACTATAAATAGTAAATGGTTATGAAATACTTGATGAGCATATAATAATGGAATATGGTACATCATAGAAGAATAATTAAATAAAGAAATAATGACAGACAAGAAAGAAGAATAGAGAAGCATGTAAAGACAGACATATATGTGAACTAGGAAACCTGTCATGCAAGTGTACAATCAGCAAGTATAGATTAATCTAGAATGACTGCATCTAACTAGTATTTTGAAATACCACGTTGATATATGAACTGCTAGGGGGTAATATTCGAAAAAACACACGTGTCGTGTGTGGCTGCTATTATTCCAGAAAGATCATGGGATGGAAAAAGAATGTTCACACGTCTCCTAGGTATTTCCCCGCCCGATTAGTACTCATGGATCCAAGTTTAGACACTAATAATCTCAATAGTCCAGAAGATATCAACAGGCCAGAAAATACATTAGTCCAGTAATTCGTTAGTCCAGTAATTCATTAGTCTAGAAAAAGTCAATAGACCTGAAAATATGTATCTCACGAAAATGAATCCATACAAAACCAATACGTTTATCCATCATGTCAAAAATCAGGTAAAATAATACTATAAACATGCATCGTAAAAAATATCAAATAATAGAAACTATCAGAGAATGTACTCGCCTGTGGTCCTTAGCTGGTACGAGTCAGAATCCAAGTCAAAGTCCAAATAGCCTATGTATTACAAATTTACCATATCAAAAGATATTTTATTTAATTTATTTAATTCTAGAAAATTACTCTAAAATTCTATTTTAATCTTATTATTCTGATTTTTAGGTTAATTCCTAAATTTTGTCCAAATGAACTGAATTTTATCAACTCGAGACTCATGGCACGCAAATCGAGGCAATCTGTTGACCAAAAAGTCAACCGATACCAACTCAAATTTTATGCATGATTTTCTATAGATTTTAGCGTTAAAAATATGCTAGAATTTATGGTTCATCCGAATTCAAATTCGTTTGGAAATTATTCCACATACAAAAATCGTATTATGCAATGGTGGTTGATTTCTAGCCTAGAAGTTCTATAGAATTAAAAGTATAGAAAAATTTCGAATTAAATTATGGGAAAAACATATGTCAATGATCTCGACATTATCTTCCAAAACTTCAAATGGTTTATGATTCTGATTCCTGGTTCTCCCAGAATCACAAAAATACCGAGACGCGTCTATTTTTGGACATACTGTGCTGTACGAATTTTCCAAAATTTAATATTCTGAATTTCCTGAAATAATTTACATATTCAGAAAACTAACCTCAATACAGTTCTAACACAATAAATTGAGTCATGTTTGGAGTACGGAGCTATGAGTAATGGCCTTTGGAAAATAAAGGAAACCCTAGATGACAATTCTCCAAAATGGATTAAAAGAAAATCCTAGAAATTATAAACTAAATACTATATATAGAGAGGAGAGAGAGAGAGAGAGAGAGAAGTCACGGCTTGGAGTATGCTACGTGGCAGCCATCCGCTGCTGCCCACTCGGATATAACGGCCAGGGTTCAACCCGGCTTGGCTCGGCTGAGTCCGAGTCGGATTAGGACTCGGTTCGGCTCGAGGTCGGCTCGGTGACCCGGTTCGACTCGCACTCGCCCTCGCCCTCTCTCACTGACCGCTAGGCCCTGTTGACTGGGTCGCACTGAGTCACATGCGGGCCAGGCTGGCTGCTGACAGGGCGGGTTGGTTTTATTAGGTTTTTCTTTTTCAGAAAATAGTTTTTAATTTAGTTTTTCATAATTAACTCAAAATAAATGCTAAAAATAATCAGAAAATTTCTTAAAAATTCTAGAAAATATATTTGATAATTTAGAACCTAAAATAAAATTTTAGGATATTTTTAATTATATTTGTCCCTAAAATAAAATTTTGAAAGTCCTCGGAAATTAGTGTTACAAGTTTTTAATTAACTAAAAATTATGGAAAAAATCCCAATAGCCACAAATTAACATAATAATAACATTTAAGCTAGAATTTTAGGATACAGAGGTTACAAGTCTACCCTCCTAAAAAAAATTTGTCCTCCAAAATTAGGGCAGAACAATACAAGAAGAAAATTACCTCATGGTACAAAAAGATAGGGGTAACGCTCTCGCATATCATCTTCCCACTCCCAAGTGGATTCACCGAGAGAGTGATGCCTCCAAGCGACGTGAACCAAGAGAATCACTTGGTTACGAAGCACTTTATCTCTGCGGTCTAGGATCTCCACAGGCTGCTCCGGATAACGGAGGCTTGGCTCAACCTCAAGCTCCAAATGATCTAATACATGGCTAAGATTTGCCACATATCGCCTCAGCTAGGACACATAGAACATGTTGTGTACTCCTTCCAATGTAGGCGATAAGGCTAGTCGATAAGCTACTGCCCCAACCTTCTCTAGAATATCGAAAGGTCCAATGAATCATGGACGAAGCTTTCCACCTCCACCGAAATGAATCGTTCCACGTGTTGGAGAGATCCTCAAGAATACCAAGTTGCCAACCTGAAACTCTAGCGGTCTCCTGTGGCTATCGGCCCACTGCTTCGGTCTATCCTGAGCCACACGAAGTCTCTATCTAATCTGCTTTACTTTTTCTGCAACATCAACTACTATCTCTGGTCCCAAAAGTACTCTCTCTCCTACGTCGTCCCAAGATAATGGAGTTCGACATCTCCTACCATACAGAGTTTCAAAATGGGACATCTCGATACTAGCTTGATAGCTATTATTGTATGCAAACTCTACCAGGTGAAGATGATCCTTCCATGAGCCACCAAAATCTAGTACAAATGTCTGAAGCATGTCCTCGAGAGTCTGAATAGTTCTCTCTGACGGTCCATCCGTCTGAGGGTGGTAAGCAGTACTAAATTTGAGTTGGATACCCAAGCTAGCCTGCAAATTCCTCCAAAAGTGGAACATAAATCTACTATCCCGATCGGACACGATGCTTACTGGAACTCCATGCAGCCTGACTATCTGTCTCAAATATAAATAGGCGAGCTTCTCCGTGGTTAATCCCACATTGAAAGGCAAAAAGTGGGCTGATTTGGTCAGCCTGTCAACAATGACCCAAATAGCATCCTTTCCTCCTGGAGTGCATGGAAGTCCGAAAACAAAATCCATCGTAATATGCTCATATTTCTACTTAGGAATCGGTAGTGGCTATAACAATCCTCCTGGTCTCTGCCTCGCGGCTTTGACCTGCTGGCACACTAAATATCTGGAGACAAAACATGATACCTCTCATTTTATCCCATACCACCACACGTGTTCCCTCACGTCCTTATACATATTGTTAGTTCCCGGATGTATAGAATACTGGGAATAATAAGCCTCTTGCATGATCTCTTCCTGCAGGTCCCTACTAGGCACACATAACCTAGTCTTATGCCTTAGTGAACCATCCTCAACAATAGAGAAGTCATCCATCAATCCTGCCTACACCTGAGCTCTAAGGCTTCGCAGACCCTCATCCTGGTACTGTGTCTCCCAGATCTTCTCCATCAACCCCGACTGAATATGTATGCCCATTATCTGCGTCTCTACTCCTGGAATAATAACCTTGATGCCCAGGTTATCCAAGTCTGCTAATAAGCGGCGATCCGTTGTCAAGTACATCGCTACTGGATATCTGCTTAAGGCATCGGCAACCACGTTAGCCTTCCCTGGATGATACTGTAGTGAAATATCGAAATCCTTCATCAGTTCTAGCCACCCGCGCTGCCTCATATTTAGCTCTTTCTGCGTAAAGACGTACTTCAAGCTCTTGTGGTCAGTGTATATTTTCACACGCTCTCTGTAAAGATAATGTCTCCACAGCTTTAGCGTGGAGATCACCGCTGCTAATTCCAAGTCATGAGTGGGATATTTTCTCTTATATGGCCGCAACTGTCTAGAAGCATACGCCACCATCTTCTTATTCTTCTCTAAAACACATCCCAAGCCCTTCTCCGAAGAATTGCTATAAACGACAAATTTGCCCGTCCCCGATGGCACCGTCAAAACAGGCATTGTGGTCAACCTCTTCTTTAGCTCATTAAAGGTGGCCTGATAATCTTCGGTCCACATGAACTGCACATCCCTCCGAGTGAGTCTAGTCAACAGCTCTGCGATCCGAGAAAAATCCTTCCCAAATTTCTTGTAATATCCGGCCAATCCTAAGAAGCTTCTGATCTCTGCAACAGAACTCGGAGTGGTCGAAGACTCTACAACAACAATCTTATTTGGATCCACCGATATCCCGTCTCCCGTCACCACATTCCCAAGAAATTGTACCTTATCCAGAAAGAACTCATATTTTGAGAGTTTTCCATAGAGCTTCTCCTTTCGAAGGGTCTCTAGCACAATCCTTAGATGCTTCTCATGCTCTTCCAATGTCTTCGAATAGACAAGAATATTATCTATGAATACTACCATAAACTTGTCAAGGTACTGTTGGAACACCTTGTTCATCAGGTTCTTGAAGACTGCCGGTGCATTAGTCAACCCAAATGGTATCACCATAAACTCATATTGGCCATATCTTGTCCGAAATATAGTTTTTAGAATATCTTCCTTCTTCACCTTCAACTGATGATAGCCAGACCTCAAATCAATCTTAGAAAATACTCTCGCACCGCTCAACTGATCGAAAAGGTCATTTATCCTTGTAGTGGGTATTTATTTTTGATGGTGAGTTTGTTCAGAGCCCTGTAATCAATGCACATTCGCACTGACCCATCTTTCTTTGGTACAAATAAGACCTGGGCTCCCCAAGACGAGGAACTCGATCTAATAAAACTCTTGTCTAGCAATTCATCAACCTGCTTCTTCAATTCTGCCAGCTTGTTGTTGTTGATCCTGTAGACTTGTTGTGATACCGGCTCTGCCCTAGGCACTAAGTCAATAGAAAATTTAAGATCCCTGCCCGGTGGCAATCCTGGTAGCTTCTCAGGAAATACGTCTAGAAATTCTATAATAATAGGGTGTGGCAAGTCCTTCTCTTTTACCATGGCTCCATAAATAATTCCATCACTATGCTCAGCTCCTCCTCTAACTAACTCAAATTTGGCTCTCTTGGAGGGCGGAACAGGACGCGTCCTCCACGACAGTCTATGCTAGCATGATGCATACTCAACCAATCTATTCCAAGGACAATGTCAAAACTCGAAAGTGGCATTACGAGTAAACTATCATCCAAATTTTGGCCTCCCAAGGTAACAATTCGCTCCTTACAAGTATCAGTGACTAGGATAGTGCCTCCACCAGTTATAATCTTGCAACTCCTACTCAAGGGTTTTGTTACTAAACTATGCTTAAGCACAAAGGATACGTATATGAAGCTATGCGATACGGGTGGTGTAGAAAAAGCACCATTTGTGCGCTCTAGTCTTGGGTGGCATTCTGAAAAGTTGAAAGGAACAAGAGTTTAATTGATATGGCACAAGATAAGAAAGTATTCAAGTAGGACAATCAACTATGGAAGATGTCCGATTGCTCGAAAGAAATTAATAAGGGTTAGCAAGTTGAGTATATGGGATCCCTAGTTGTGATTAAGGATCTTCCTATTCCTAGTATGTACATCCTATAGCAGGCTCGCAGTCGTACATCTAACTTGAGTACCACTACGAGTTTGCAACCTTGTGCAAAATCTGACCTGCATGGGCCACCACTAAAAATATGTCATGACCCGCACCCATTTTTTGTATACGAGTACGTGGCCAAGTCCAGCCTACGCCACTGCATTGGCGGTAGTACACTGTCTATGATAACAATGGTCCATCAATCCAAATAGATAGTATTTAATCACAAATTCAAATCTATTGCTCATTCACAACATTTGCATAGTTTTGCAAGATTCTCAATTTATAATTAAATCATTACTCGGGAACAAACCCGCTAAACATCAAATCCAAAGAAGTTGCTAAACTATCTAAATTCTAATATTAGCCTCCAAAAGCATCTCTATATCCAAAAAAATCCATTTGTTGAGAGTAGCATGTCTAGTATTCCTGGTAATGAGCAAGATAGCAAGTCACCTAAAAATGTTTATCCAGTCAGGATAGAACGAGTACAACCCAATAGCAGTTCCAGTTAATTGACACATACTATGAACAGTAAATAGTTATGAAATACTTGATTAGCATATAATAATGGAATATGGTACATCATAGAGGAACAGTTAAATAAAGAAATAATGAAAGACAAGAAAAAAGAACAGAGAAGCATGTAAAGACATACAAATATGTGAACTTGGAAACCTGTCATGCAAGTGTACAATCAACAAGTATAGATTAATCTAGAATGACTGCATCTAACTAGTATTTTGAAATACCAAGTTGATATGTTAACTGCTAGGGGGTAATATCCGACAAACCACACGTGTCGTGTGTGGCTGATATTATTCCAGAAAGACCGTGGGATGGAAAGGGAATGTTCTCACGTCTCCTAGGTATTTTCCCGTCCGACTAGTACTCATGGATCCATGTTTAGACACGAATAATCTCAATAGGTCAACAGGCCAGAAAATATATTAGTCCAGTAATTCGTTAGTCCAGTAATTCATTAGTCCAGAAAAAGTTAATAGGCCTGAAAATATGTATCTCACGAAAATGAATCCATACAAAACCAATTCGTGTATCCATCGTGTCAGGAATCAGGTAAAATAATACTATAAATATACATCATAGAAAATATCAAATAATAAAAACTATCAGAGAATGTACTCGCCTGTGGTCCTTAGCTGGTACGAGTCGGAATCCAAGTCAAATTCCTAATAGCCTATGTATTACGAATTTACCATGACAAAAGATATTTTATTTAATTTATTTAATTCTAAAAAAAAATACTCTAAAATTCTATTTTAATCTTATTATTCTGATTTTTAGGTTACTTCCTAAATTTTGTCCAAAGGAACTAAATTTTATCCACTCTCGACTCATGGCACGCAAATCGAGGCAATCTGTTGACCAAAAAGTCAACTGATACGAACTCAACTTTTATAGATGATTTCTTGTAGATTTCAGCATAAAAAACATGCTGGAATTTATGGCGCATCCGAATTCAAATTCGTGTGGAAATTATTGCACATACCAAAATCGTATTGTGCAACGATGGTTGATTTCTAACCTAAAAGTTCTACAGTATTAACAGTATATAAATATTTCGATTTAAATTATGAGAAAAACATACGTGAATGATATCGACATTAGCTTTTCGAAACTTTAAACAGTTTATGATTCTGATTCCTGGTTCTTCCGAAATCACAAAAACACCGAGACGGGTCTATTTTTGGACATACTGTTCTCTACGAAATTTCTAGAATTTAATATTCCAAATTTCATGAAACAATTTATATATTTAGAAAACTAACCTTAATATGGTTCTAATGCAAGAAATTGATCCACATTTGTAATCCAGAGCTATGAGTAAAGGCTTCTGGAAGATGAAGGAAACCCTAGATGATAATTCTCCAAAATCGGCTAAAAGAAAACCCTAGAAATTATAAACTAAATACTATAATATAGAGGAGAGAGAGCAGCCGCGGCTCAGAGTGCACCACGTGCCAGCCTTCCACTGCTGTTCGCTCGGATCAAACAACCAGGCTTCAACCTGGCTTGGCTCGGCTGAGTCCGAGTCGGATTAGGACTCGGCTCGACTCGAGGTCCGTTCGGTGACCCGGTTCGACTCGCACTCGCCCTCGCCCTCTCTCACTGACCGCTGGTCCCCGCTGACTGGCCGCGCTAGCCTACACGCGGGCCAGGCTGGCTGCTGACTGGGCGAGTTGGTTTTATTAGGGTTTTCTTTTTCAAAAAATAGTTTTTAATTTAGTTTTTCATAATTAACTCAAAATAAATGCTAAAAATAATCAAAAAAATCCCAAAAAATTCTAGAAAATATATTTGATAATTGAAAACCAAAATAAAAGTTTAGAATATTTTTGATTATATTTGACCCTAAAATAAATTCCTAAAAGTCCTAAAAAATTAGTGTTACCAGTTTTTAATTAACTAAAAATTGTGAAAAAAAATCCCAATAGCCCTAAATTAACCTAATAACAATATTAAGCTAGAATTTCAGGATATAGAGGTTATATATATATATATATATATATATATATATATATATATATATATATATATATATATTGTGGTCTATGTGTTTTAGTGGTGTGTCTTGGAGTTTGGAGTATGTATCAAGAGAGTACCATGGGTTTGTGGTGCACAATATTGTGATGCACACTAGGTGTTTGATAGAGGCATCCTAGTTGTTTTGGATAATGTATGCATGTATAATATGTGTGTTTACTTAGATTTGAGAGTGTGTATGTCAGTGAGTGTCCTAGTGTATCAAGTCTAAGTGTGGGTGTTGTGGTGAGTGTGTGCATGTATTTATGAAGTTGTGTTGCTGTGGGGTGGATGACCGAACTATGAGAATTATAATCAGTTGTATTTGGGTCAGTGACATGAGTATACATGTCAGGGGATAAAAAATCAAGTGTTGGAAGCAATGAAGGTAAGCTATGTTATTATCAATTTGGGAGTAAGAAGGTAAGTCACTGATGAAGGTCTTAAGTTGTAGGTATCGGGCTCAAGTGCAGAGTTTTGCACTGTATTTAAGTGCCAAGCATTAGGGAGTTGGATTTTGGCTTAGGTTGTAGGCACTAGGAGCAAAGAAAATTGGGTTGTGTGCAAGCATGCACATTAGGATGTGTAGTTTAGACACAAAGGGAAGCCTGTGGTGACTTGGGTCACTGTGTCAGTGTGATCAGGGTTATTGAAACCTAACATATTAGATATCTATTAAGGGAGGGAATGGTGATCAGTGTGTACTATATGAATGAACCTGACTTGAGTCTACAACAAGAAGGTGACAGAGAAAGGGGTAGTGTCTAGCATACTGCCTGTGTGCACATGTGAATCAAAATCGTGTGTGAGCATAGGGCTTTGAGTTTGTCTACATATCTACCTATCTATACATCTATATATCTGCCAGTGTAGGTGTATTCATATTTTTTGTGTCAGTGCAATATGTGGTAAAGGTTTATACAGACATGTAGGGAGGCATGTGCTTAGTGTGATAGTCTATTACTACAAGTGCAAGTAGTTGCCACTTTGGGAGGGTGCAATATGGAGACTGGAGCTTGAGCACTGTCTAAATGGTGGGGTATTCTTGCGGTCGAAAGTACTCAACAACAGTAACCAAGAGGGTTGAGGTATTGGAACAGTTGTAGAGTATGCATGCAGTGTATCAAGAATAAGGGAAGCAAGTGTGTAAGTGCAAAGTTGGTAAGATGGGTATAAATGTGTAGGTTGAGTGAGATGTTGGTATGTGA